>WEDG01002931.1:0-387500 GCA_017591395.1 Schistocephalus solidus | reverse complement strand
ATTTAAGATGGTAAATGTAAAAGAAGGAGGAAGTAAAGGGGGGCAGGAGGAGGAAGATGTCATAATTCGTGGCACATGGTAAGGTAATCACTGATGATTTCGTAAAATCGGATGCAGTGTCCGAAGTTGGGCTGTTAAGTGGTGGAGACATCTTCAGTTTCCGGACAGGTGCCCGTGCACATGCAGATTATATTAACAGCACAGGTATTCCATCCCTCCGAGTGTCCTTTAGTTCAGGCAATCGCGGTTGTTAGCGCCCGAATCGGTTGCCAGAACCACGCACAGACGGCATTTACCACGAATCGGTGAGGGCAACAAGATACTCTAACAACTGCAGTTTCTCTACAGCTAGCGGCGACTAGTTGAGTGAGTAAGTGCTTTTAGATGCCGTCTTATATGGATAGACTGCTTATACATATTTCATCTGGGCCACTCTTGAATAACCCAGTGTCCTCAGTGGGTTCAAATCCGCGACCACAACTGCAAGCCAACACTTCTGGCGGATTTAAGATTCATATGTGGCAATGTAATCCACTTGTTTTTCTCAGCAAAAGTCAGATAGAGTGCCTTGAACAAACCAAGTGTAAGTTTTTTTTTTCGTGCTATTTTTCCATTTTGCTTCGTTCTGCGAACGCAGAAGCATTTAACTTTTGAATAAGATAGCTGTCTAGCCAAGTTGGGAGAGCAAGAGAGAGTTCTTGCCAAAGTCTCTTGCTGCTCATTTTCAGATCCAAAGTTCTCCCAACCACCCAGACAGCTATTCAAACGCATCTTTCTCTCAATTCACGGAGGCCTGGTTTTACGATCAAAGGATGCATTATGTGTCTACAGCGCGGTTTTTTATTATCTAATTGGCTGCAACACCCCCAGACACTGAAATAGCTGAGTAGGTTGCAGGCGATTGTGTCTTCGAAAAGTAATAAGTGCACTTTTGTCCTGAACCGCTTTGTTTTCATGCCTACTGGGTACCTGTATGTAGTAAAAAAACCGGCTTTAGTTAACCACATGAGGAACACCAGTGCCCTGAGAGTTCGTATTGTTGCACACGTTGCGAAAAATTCCACAACATGCCGTATAGACAATGAGATAGCACCTTTGCTGCGCTATTGCTCCATTGTCCAGTTTGTTTTTTGGAAGAAAACGGCTTTCCACCTCTGGTGTCATTGACTTGTAGGCCAATACCCGCTGCTCAATTTTTTAAACATTCCTGTACTTTTTAAAATTCAGAGCATTTTTAAGCTGCAGAAATGTTTTTAATTCTTCATCCGTTAGCTCGTCCATATATATATATATATATATATATACATATATATATATATATATGTGCAAAAGGTATCGGTAGGAATTCTCTTTCGCTCTCTCTCTCTCCTCGTCACCATTAATCTTCTTTGTCACCTACTTCAAGTTCTGCGCCATAAAGTAGGTGGCCTATCTCATGAACTACTACTACTACTACTACTACTACTACTACTACTACTACTACTACTACTACTACTACTACTACTACTACTACTACTACTGCTGCTGCTGCTGCTACTACTACTACTACTACTACTACTGATGCTACTACTACAACTACTACTACTTCTAATATCAGTCATGTTGTGACGTGACCTCAATATATTGCAGTCACGCTAGGTTGCCGGCTTAGACAGGTACTCCTTCCCGACTGCCTACAAACACCACACTCAGGAAACAATGACTTCCCATGTAGTATGCATGATTTTCATTGATTTTAGAGGCATTTATCAATCCAGTACATAGGCTGTAGATAACATCCATGAAAGACTTTTTTAGCAAAATACTATCAAACCGTACACTTGAACAAAGGATACTTTTTGGTTTATAAAAGTTTGTATGTATGGATTTTTAAGAGTGTGTAACATCCACCCCAATAACATTTTATCTTTTTGCAAAGTATCCAACGTGGTCCATGTCCATCGAGCCTTATAACGGCATCGAAAAATGTATGCTTTTCGTTACAGGGCAGTGGTACAGGTTGTAGGCTCTTCGGGTTCCAAATTATTTGGGAATTTGAAGCTTTTCAAAAACTGGAAAGGACTATTTTTCTGGTTGTAAAGTTTGAGGAGGACATGACTTATGAAAAATGCGCAAATAACAGTATATCTTTGTGTTTGCCTTCTATAAATTATATATGAATTCAGATGTGGCAGAAGAAACTACCCTCAAAGCCGGCATTCTAACTTGGCTTAAATATCGTGAGATTACGCTGCTTTTTAGCCAACAGTACAACCCAATTTAAGCAGTACTTTCTTATCTAAAACACGTTTGAAAGTTTCGGTTAACGTTTTGTGAGATATTTTTTACCTTCTCGTTGGAAGGTGGGTAGGTATTCTTCGGTATGGGAGATTTTGCAGAGTCGATTGCTTAATTCTATGTCGATAGGTTTCCTAAGGCCATGTATTAATAGACCGTTCAATTGACATATTGCAATATCTGCGCTCAAATATGACCGGAGGAAGAGTACGGAATATGGACTAGAAGAGTTTATTAAATACGTGAGTAGATATAATATTGAAGGAGAACACAGAAAATGGTTAGAGGCGAAGTGTAAACGATTAGAGAGCAGTGGAGGGCCATGGGGTAGGAGATTGACCCGGAGTCACATCTGGAGAGTTGTCCAAAGGATCAACAGGTTGAGCGGGAATTGCTGTAAGTATAACCAGCATTGTTATGTTGAGACCGCCAAACTTTTTCTTCGACCGGCAGTTTAGTCCAAAAGTGTGGCAATCGATCGCCAGAGTGTCTGGACGAAATGCGCACCGGCTCCGGCAGTGTCACCTGGCAGCTGCTAGCACAGGTAAGAAGGAGATGCGATCGTTTGAAGAAGCGTATACTTTGACAGACTCAGCCACAGATAAGGATGATAGACGCAGAAGGGTTATAGTACGTATGGCATGCAGTTGCCATGCAACCTAACACCTCTAAAAAGTGGGAATTTATGCATTTATCGCTGACGATCGAATTTTATGCTATGAGCCTTTGCTCGCCCCCGTCTGCGTCGTTCGTTGGTTCAATTTCATCCAGTTTTCTTTGTTGGTATGCAATTTTCTCGGCCATTTTGTCTAATGATGCACACTGGAAGCGGCGCTTGTCCATATGCTCCCCACACAGAATTCTTCGGAGGGGGAGTAATAGAGAAACCGAAACTAATGACTTAGACAATGTGCGGCTCACGTGGTTGTCCCCTCGCAAGAATGGTGGCCGCGTCGAACTCGATGGCGTGGCTAGGTGTGGCCAAATGAACCGCCACCTCAGAGCTGCCGTTCTTCTTCTTCCTCATCTGACTGCTGCTGATGCATTTTCGCCCATTCGCGTCCACAACAGGTTCTCATTTTTACCGACGCAATTGCCCCAAAGTTTCGTAGACGAAAGCCTTTGAGCTCCCTATTGGTTACAAAGTGGCTAAGAAAACATCGATACATAAGGAAAATTGAAAAAAAACGTTCTTTCCATAATGACACGGTAAAAAAGCAGCCACCCGCTATTCGAAAAAATACACTTAAAAGACTGCTCACGTATTGTTAGTAGTATAATAACAGGCAATTTGACTATAGGGGGGTTTAATAAGCTTTGAGTTTGCACTTAAAGGAATTCGCGATGGTAGAGTGAACAACATCCGCAGGCAGGGCTTTCCACGCTGCAACCACTCCGTTACTGAAGAAGTGCTTGCGTCCATCGAACCTTGCTTTACCTGTGCGTAGCTTTAAAGGGTGACCTCACAAGGTGGGCGTGTTAGTCAGAGTGAAAGAATCATTGGGAATAAAGCTTAGTTTTCTTGGTCAAGCGACGCCCTCTTCATATTGCATTTCGGACAACGGAGTCGTAGAAACTGCTCGCACGTTTCCAATAGCGCAGTTTAGATTATGCCCACCTTGCCGTTTTTGTCTACTGTACATTTAGGCCTATACCGCTGTAGGTCATGTTATAACTGTCCTACAAGTTCCTCTGGCGACATTAACAGTGCTTCGGTGAATGCTTCACTTGTTTTTAGAAGGCCTGTTGACGGAGTAGCGCTCAGTACGTTCGCATGATGTGCCTTTTTTTCCACTCAGTACACTTTATAATTCAGAGTTTCGAAAAGATCTTTAATGTGATGTACATTTCCTTCATCTAAATACCTCGGTCTACTTCCAATCTATTGAATACTTTGAGGCAGCCTCTTAGCGAACAGATGGTAGCATGCACCCGCTTCACGTTACCGCATTTAATACTTCATCTCGTTCTTTCCCAAAACGGTCTGTTTTTTTTCGTTGAGCTTCCCGAAATCTAACAGTGAGTTCTCCTCCTGCACCATCTGGTATCTCTTAGACAGGACGTTATCATTCAGAGTCACATATATTTACTTTTGGGTTTGTTGTCACGTTGCGTTTGTCTGGAAACCGATCTTGTTGCAGTTATTTGCTTCTGGTGCCTGTTTTCGTCAACCTCACTCAATCCTGGAGGTTATATCAAAAAAATACATAGAAGTCTTCCGCCAACAATGTATCCATCGACTTAATGACTGTAAATTTTAAGCCGCTGCATCCCAGCAATGGCAACAGATGACCTGAACGATGGCCAAATAAAAAAACCCTCTAACGCAGATGTTTTCCACCTAGTGTGTCCACCAAAAACTCAGAGCAAAAAAAACTTTCCTTCTAAAAAAAGGCATGAGTGGATTTGTAATACATTATTTAGTAACTTAAAACCCGCAAGAAAGCGAAGTTAAGGTAAAAACGCAGATATGCCAGGATTCTGGTTGCCTACAAAAATTGCACCATATAAATGACTACTTAGGTAACGTGAATTTTTCTTTTTGATTATCATTGCCCGGATAAATTTTAATATATTTTTTAGAAACCATGCTCAAAAATATCCTTTCATTTGATACTCACTCACGATTTTTTGAATGTAAAACTAAGAGGAAGGGTGTATTTAGGTTTTAACAAAGTTGATATTTATGAGATTTTTAATACTAAACAAGTTCCATTCAAATAACAGTGTATCTGTCCGTGTATTAATGTCCTTCGTGATGTATCCAACTTATCAATATCCGTTGCAAGTTGTTATAAACGCTACACGGTCTATTCTTATTGACATAGAGAAATGTATGACTTTCCCTACACAACAAACATATAGCTTGTAGACCGGAAACCCTGAACGCAGATGCAACTGCAGATCGGATTCAAATGTGTTCGGGAATTCAAAAACTTTTTTAACACCTAAATATATCTATTTTGAGTATAAAATTTGAAGAAACTGTGATTGGCTATCAAATGTGTACCTGAAAGGATGCATTTGAGCATGTTATTCTGCAAAATGTGCGTTACTTTATACGGTCACCGAAAACTAATAAAAAAATGCATACTATTCGAGTAGTCATTTTCGTTGTGTGATTTTTGTAGGCAGTTGGGAAGAAGTGCATTCAACAGCTTACATCCCGGTGTGTCATAAACGCCACAGAACCTCGCGCACCATTTAAGTGATTTTCTCAATCTAAACCGCGTTTCAGAATATTGTTCAATATTTTATTAGATCGTTCACCGACTGTACGGTTGGCTGATAAAGGCTAATAAGCCAGAAATGACCATAACAGTATCCCTTGTCTTTATCGGTAATATTATTCTGCCTAAATCACGAGCCCCTGTGCGGTTGCTGGCGGGGATCGACAGTGAGCCTCAAGGCAGAGCAGAAGGAGTGAGTTCCGTTAGCGATTGGTGAGCGTTCATCAACGAATGCAAGTAAATATTCCTGGAATAAACCGGGCAAGATAACGAGCCTGTGGTGCAATGGTTTGGTTGTTGGACTTCTGATCAATGGGTCGCGGGTTCGATCCTCAGGTGATGCAACACTTGGAATTGGGTATGGCTGGCTGATAACGGCTAATAAGCCAGAAATGGCCATTCCAGTCTCCCTTGTCTTTTTCGGTAATGTAATTCTGTCTAAATCACTAGCCGCTGTGCGGCTGTTGGCGGGGCTCGAGAGTGAGACTCCAGGCACAACGAGACGGGTGAGTCCTGTAAGCGATCGGTGAGCGCCTATATATCACTGCATATCATCCATACTGTTCGGCTATCCTTCCGCAAGGGCTTTAAAGAAAGGACACCAGCTGCATCGCAAGGCTTCGACGCACTATACTCCCCAGGTCTCTCACCAACAGGCTTTAGATTCTTCTGCTGCCTAGCTGCCTCCCAAATAGGAATTGCATTCTCGCAATTTATGAATTTCGGAAATTTGGTTTACTATATAAACACATAAATTGGATTGAAAAATGTTTGCCTAGCATAGCAGTTTTTTATCTGGAGTAAAAGACGCTCAAATTAAGACAAGAGGTTCTAAACGCCAATTTGTTTTTCTTATTAGTTCTCCCGCCGTCCTTTAACAGGGCCTTCCTCCTCCTATAGCTTACCGACATCACTAGCAACGTTTTCCACCTGGCAGGGATAAAGTTACTTACCGAGATGGAGGTACCGCTAAAGACAATGTAGGCTGAGGTGACAATTTCTGGCTTGTTAGCCATCGTTAGCCAGACATACTCAACTCTAGGTTAACAGGACCTGAAATTCCAACCCAGATCCAGAACCCATTCATAAGCCAAAAGCTGTTCCATTGAGCCCGCGGCCCGTTATTCTGTCGTCTATCGTCAGTAATATTAACTACCCCTAGGAAGATGTGCTCACTGATCGGGTTACGGGGCGTGTGCGTTCCAGATTATCTAGACGTGAGGTTGGGTCTGGCTGCCGTACGATGGCTAATAAGCCAGAAATAATAACTTCACCCCCCGTATTTGTCGGTACCCCGGCTTTGCATATATCATCGGTCGATATTCCTCAACCTTTGAAGGCTGTAGGTCGCGCCCCAAGACTCAACGAGACAGTCATGCCTTATAACTTCATCGATAAACGTACCTTCCCGCGAGAAGATTTCATTTTGCAATATATTTTTATCTGTCCACGTGTAGGTGGCTCATGACAAGGTACATTGCTGTCCAGCGGCCACCTACGAGTCCTGCAGCACCGCGGCCTTCAAACACGGACGCACAGAGACAATTCGCTCAGCCACTGTGGAGACACGCCGTTTCGTGGAGCTGATTCGCGAGCACAAGGACGATGTGCGAGTACCTGCCTCCGGCGGTGACCTTCGAGAGGCGTTGATTAAGTGCTCCGTGAAGCACAACCAACTTAGCAAGGAGGCTGCAATGGGACAGGGTGGGTTTCCATACTGCATGCACGTCTGGGGAGGACTGTCATTTCACCCTCTCATTATTCTTCTTCTTCCTCCTTCTCCACCACCACCAACACCACCATCATCATCAACAACAACACTGTTGTGGCCGTCAGTATGATATTAATATTTATGTTACTTGCAGTTTCTGCTAACACTACTCCCGTTAGCTCACTGGAAGGACAAAAGACGAAATATTTCTTCATACTGAGTGGCAGCGCGTGAATATCCTTTGCACTGTCATCTTGATCAGTGGCCCCTAACAAACCTCGTAAAACATTTTAATTTTTTTAGTTTCACGTGTAGAGAGGACTACGTATGGTGGATAACTATGAAACGTACTCCCAATTTTATGCTTTCACGGTGTCATTATTAGGATTTATTTCCGAAACACTTAACATATCAGGCCTAGTCATTCCCAAGGAAAATTCACTAATTGACCAGGCAAAAGATATTCCACAGTATTATGACTGTTGTTGCAATTTACTCCAGTAATGTAGAGCAATTTCATAAAATGTCACTTTCATGCGTCAATTTTGGAGGACACCATATCTTTTTAAAAAACAGTTTTTTTCAGAAGTGGAGAGTATTTGAAAAGGGGTTTTGTCTAACCAAACAATTTAGTAAGCCATGCGATATGTCTGAACATGCAGAAAACGTTTCTCCCCTGTCTTCCAAGTAAAAACTGCCAAAAGTTTAACTCCCCTGCACATGAATTTTAGGGCTACACATTCTGGGCCATCTATTTCAGGATTTACTTACTATGGGTGTTCGATACTTTGCTAGTCTGAGCGACGCTTATAAGCCAAAGGGCCGATTTCTCTGTAATATGGTACTACTTATAGAATCTTAGTACAAATTAGAATGTACAAACCTCAACAATGAAACATATTTTTAGCTTCCGGCAGGATGCATTTATTCGCTGTTTCTCATAGGACTTTTCTCGCTAGCCTCCTGCTCCTCCTCCTCCCCCCTATGACGCATACCAACTAACAGAAATCATCTTCTAAATAATTGACTTTGCAGTTTTAACTTCTCTCTGACCATAGTTCAAACAGACTACCATGCGACCTGCAGGTCGTCCGTGCTGGCAGTAGTACTTATCTCTCCTCCTGAGTTGATTGACTATTAGTTTTGTGATAAGTACAATATTAAGTAGAGCAGGTTCTGAGTAATGAGTTTTCGTTCGAGTTCATATACAAGAACTATTAACGAATTTTGCCTTATGGAATTACCCCTGGGGCTTTGAATCCATTTTGAGCCTCTAATATTAGTGGCTCGGTCGCTATCAGCTGAATTAGGATGGGTACTGCTGTCTGTCGCGTATCAACAGCCTCCTCTGACTAGGACAGTGGTCACTGTTTGTAAAACTGTTGGCTGCCGAGCACACTTGACTCCCCGAGCTCTCTAGACCAGAGTTCAATAAACTTACTATGTCCAAAGTTTTCTAAGCACTTTTCTTCAACTCATTTTTGAAAGCAGAGTTGCTGATTCCTGCCTGATTCTCGTCCTGTCATCCCTGGTTTGATCGGGTGGTATTTCTGACAAAAAAATTGGGGATAGAAATGCGCATTTCTGGGGCGATTGGGCGTTGTCAGCCAAATTTCAGACAGGGGCAATCTTTGGTTTTAATCTGGGTTTGGTCGGTCATCGAGTTTACTACTCTAGATAGTTGCTTAAGTGTGAAAACAGGGTATCTTTATTCCGTCCTACAACCAGGCCACCGCAATGAGCGCCATTCATACGTGATCTTTTTAGTCTTGCCCACGTTTGACCTTGGAATACCAGAGGGTTCTCAAGAGCATACAGTCAACGACTGTGTCTTGTCCGTTGTTGTCATTCGCGTCTCTGAAGTTTCTCGCATTGTCATTGCCTTCCACGCAGGGCCTGCTTGAGCTCACTTATTAGCCGGTTCCGTTTTTAATTTTATCGGTGGGAGGGGGTGTGCTCTTCTGTATTTTGTAGAGTAGATATCAGGGTTACTGTGTCGTCTGTTTATATGCCTTTTCGGATTCATACTATTCTATCGTCGGCATTTTAACAAGAGAGACCGCAGCGATTTCTATATGCAATCAATCTGGGTACTAGTTAGTTCTTATTACCATACCGTCATCCAATATGCTGGTCTTCGAACTGCCATCGTTCCGACTTAGGCCACATCTCCGGCTCCACCTGGGCTCTTGTGAATTTGTTTGTTTTGTTTCAAACGTTAGATCGGGGTTCTCAGCTGACATTTCAGAAGTCGTAGCTTTGGTTAATCAGGGACGTATACGGCTAAATGATAACTGTGAAGGATGACGGCTTGCAGTGGAGCAAATGCTTGACGAGTTAATGGGATAGGCGATGAACGCATGACGAAGAAGAGAGGTGATGTACTGCGCCGTTGCTATGCGCTTGCGTACATGTCAAAATTATAGGTTCCCGCCTTCATCATAGGCGGTTAAACGTGGTGCGATAATTGCCCGCAGTGGAGTTGCTAACTGCCTGAATTTCCTCACCCCTGTGGGTTCAAGGGCCGTTGGGCTCATCGACAATGTGTAATTCACTACCCGTATTTGAGTTTCGATTGAGAGTCTGAAAAGTCAGACTAATAAAGGTCTTGCCGATAGAGGCAAAGCAGCGACTTCCAGGAAGTTTTTTTTCCGAAGAAGGAGATGTAAACGCTGGAACGTGAAGTTTATTGGACTGACGTTTCGGATTCGCAACTGCTTTCTGCAACTCGCCCCTTCGTTTCTATTTACAAATGCTCAGTGTACGCCCATGCATGTTGTAAATATTGCAACTGTGTCGATAGAAGCAAAAAAGGCAACTTCCAGTAAGCATTCCAGAAGAAGATGCGATTGCGAACAGGAAGCTTATTGACCTGACGTTTGGGATTCTCGCTCGAACCCATCACCAGAGATAGTTGCAAATAAGGGTAGTGGAGATGCAAAAACTGCAGTAATTATAGCACGTAGTTGCCATGCGACAACACCCCTTTATAGCAGTTCTTGCGATCACTGCTGGGGGTCGTAGCTCATACGATGATTACTTCTCAGTCCGCATATTGCGGCAGTCCCTGCAACAACTCTTCTACTCGTAAACAATTGCACATGTTGTGCTCTTTGTTCCGGATTTTGACTGTTAGTCTACTAGATTACAAGTAGTTGGCTGTTGGACAACCGCAGTATCAGCAATCTTTCTTTTGTCTTCCCCTCCCTCCTCCTCCTCCTCCTCCTCCTCCTCCTCCCTACTACTACTACTACTACTACTACTACTACTACTACTACTACTACTACTACTACTACTACTACTACTACTACTAATACTACTACTACGAGTACTTATAGTACTACTACTTATAATAATACTAATGCTTATACTAATACTCTACCATGACCTATTCGATTCCCCTGCAGGTTGGGATCGCCATCTGTTGGTGCTGAAGCATTTTGCGGAAGAGGCAGCAGACGGAACCAAGAGTCTGCCGAGTATTTTTGAGGACCCAAACTACCAAAGGATCAACCAGATCATTCTCTCAACCAGCACTCTTTCCTCACCCGCGCTGCAGGGTGCCACGTTTGCTCCAACTGACGCCAATGGCTATGGCGTGGGATACCTGATAGATGTAAGTCAGTATGGCTAAATCAGCCTGTTTCCGGCATCGCCTCTGTCGCATTAAGTTTTGCTCGACAACCGCTTGTGTTTGTTTATGGGGGAACTAGACAGGAGTTTCATTTGGAGTAGTTGTGCTGGGCCCTTGCTTTCGACTGCTGGCTGTTTGCACTGTTATCACCGACAAAAAGCGAATCAGTAACTCGGTGATGGGACGTTTTAAACACAACCGCATATGTGAACTTGGCTGCCTCGGGTTTTGTACGTTTTCTAATTTAACAAATATTGATATCGAGTGTGTTGCTTTTCCACTTCAGCCATCTCCCTCCCACATGGCTTTCTACTTCGGCTTACCAAAACTGTGGTTTTTTTCATAGAGACCCTCTCTGATTACATGTCTATTTGAGGAAGTATAACTCAGTCGAGAATGTGCGCACATCAATCTGTTGGCTTTCAGTAGCAAACAAGCTCATTATGGGTAGCAAAGGTCACAAACAGGCGACCAACTAGCAGGCCGAAGTCGGCCAAGTTATTATTGCAGGGGGAAGGGACGGCAGAACATGCGGGTAGATTGATACAGTCTGCTAAGCCTTGGCTATGGCCTATCCCTGCTGTACACGAGCTCATGCTGGTGTTTTCGGTCCCCGATGGTATTCGGGTTTAGGATTGGCTGAATTAAGGCAAAATAAGCCCGAAACGGACTGCATCAATCTTTCCACCCCCTCTCTCCTAGTAAAACTAGCTTTCTATGGCTGAAGTGCTTTCATCGAACAGGCTACGGAACATACTTGTCCTGTAAGGCTCAATCGAGAACCCGTACAAACAATCGCATTGCGACCAGTCATAATATAAGAAGAGGTACCAACCAAAATATGGACGACTACGATGGCCATTTCTGGTCGGCAGCCATCCATGCCTAACCCCGAGTTTTCATTAGCCCGGAGATTCGAACCCATGTTCTTTGACCATCGATCGTTTCTTTTTAGGTCCAACGGTCGAACTGTCGTGTGTGATATCCCATCGCAGCCGATCACTACTGAAGTATTTGGTTCCTAAGGAAGACTGAGTTCTTCAGAAAGCTGGTTTTTCAACAATCACTTACGTCATGGTATTTGTAGGATAAAGTTTTCCATATATGTGTGTAGCTAATCGTTCATCTACTAGCCGCTCACATTTTCTAGCATTTTGGAAATTTGCGCTTTTACTGTTAATGAACTTGTAGTTTCCTACTGGTTTCGTTTGTCCACAATTTCTTTAAAAACCTTCCTTATAACGACACCGATCTGTTGCTACTGGTAGGCAGTCCTCGCGTAACTGACGATGGTCGTTCGGATGAGGTTTGGCGTGTTCTGTAGAGGCACCTAACCCTTGTTACACAATTTATCTCTCTCCTGTCTCAAGCTTGCGATTCACCTTGCCATTGCCTGCATTACGAACGAAACGCCATATAAAACCTTGCGGCAAAGACAAGGCAGACTGGAATGACCATTCCTGGCTCATTAGCCGTCTTCAGCCAGTTATACCCAACCCCAAGTAGTGCATCACCTGCGGCTGGAAACCGCGACCTTTTGATCACAAGTCCAACGCTCTAGCCCACCGCGCCAAGGGCCGGTTTAAATAGGGAATATTGACTTGCATTCGTTGATGAATGCTCACTGATCGCTAACGAAACGCACTCGGCCCGTTCTGCCTTGGGGATCAATCTCGAGCCGTGGCAGCGGCCGCACAGTGGCCATTATTATAGGTGGAGAACGTTGCCGGAAAATAAACGCTGCATATCAGCACCTACTTATCGCCTCCGTCATGGCAGCATGTCCTTTGATGTAGCCTGATCTGTGTAACAAGGACCAGGTCGTGCGCGGCACTCATAGTTAGGCTGTTTACTGCTGATATATTTGTTCTTCCAATCCCATTCACAGTTGATAGAAAGACTTAGACAGTTGACTGTAGAATGGCAGAGGGAAAGGGGGTGAGGCCGATACCCATGGTAACATAACCGCATTTCGCTCAATAACAGATCTAATACGTTTGCATCTAACACTACACGCTAAGATTCGTGGCTTGGAAGGTTGATAACGGATGAAATCGGGAGTCGAACGGCAAAGACTCCTACCCAATTCGGTCCTCGACCCTCTCATTGACGTGAGATACAAGTAGCTGTTATTGTAGCCTCATTCGTCTGGACCACACCGTGTGTGGTACGCGTAAACGGACTGTCTTGCTTTGTCAGCTACTGCAACCACGCCTACCCCCTGGTTGTCTTAACATTGTTTATGCAGCAAAGCATGTGAGTGGGTGAGGAAAGTGGGCGGCAAATGCTGTGGAAGCCTGTCTGTGCCGTGCTCACGCGTTGTTTGTCAAACGGCTATTTGATAGTTCGGCTGTTTGTGTTGCTGCTGCAGATGCTGATGGATAGCAACTAATCCTTATGGGAAGATAGCATCTAGAGGATTGTCGAGCGCGTAGGAGCAGGTTTAAAATTAGATTTGTGCTGGATGGTCCAATGAAGCAGTTGACCCTTTCCGTGGTGGGAGTTGCGTGTTTTGACGCTAAATGAATTCTTCCTCCGCTGTTCCAAGCTTTAAAATCACAAAAGCTCTGGGGGGGGGGAGCAGGAAGACAGCTTACTTAGTCCGTTCGTTGTTGCGTGCGCTAATGTGGCTTTATTTCGGATAATTTTCCTGCCAGACCTGTTACAAGCCCTATTGGTCGACGTTGATGTTGCTATTTTTCGCGGCGTACCGCATGGCCCACGTGAATCCCGAATTCAGGTTAACAGAACTGTTTCCCGATATTCCAGTCCTGCTTTCTTTTATCTTGCATGCATACACCTGATCTAGAAGGGCGCGATTGCACTTTTGACGGCAAGTAGCCCTGCCTACCGATCCTATAAGAGAGCTTCTGAGCATTTTTGATTAATCTGATCCTGAGGCAGTTGAACTAAGCCCTCGTATCGATACTCTTATTCTCCACATCGGTTGCCTATAGCCACGTTAACCTAAAGTACCTTTCTTAATTACTCACCTGAAGACTTCTAGATGCAGCCACTTTTCCGAAGCCAGCCTTACCTTAACATGACCTGATTGAATTTCTGGAAGTTTGTCCCATTTCTCGCATGTCCAACCTCCGTTCTTGCCACCTCGTCGTTATCCGAGTATGACTGAGGTGGAAGGGGTCTAGTTTTCCCGATTGGCATCGGTAGAAGATCCCAGTCCTTGCTTCACTATCCCGTACGCTGTGAAATTGGCTTTGTGCTAGTTTAACAGGAAGCCATCTGCTCGTGTATGGGAAGTGTGGGTAGACGTGACTGTCGTTTATGGACAGGCAACGGTTATTATAGCCACTTGCCGTCGGCAAGTTCAACTTTAGCCTGTTGACCATAGCCTTTCAGTTTTTAAAGTCTGGTTGGGCCATGGCTCACCAGTCGGTGACCGTGTGGAGCCGCTTAGTAGACGGATCTTTCTAGGTTGTTCCAAATGGCCGACGGCGTTCATCGTTTCGTAATTTTTCTATGGCTTCTGATATCGGTGCCCCGTCACGCCTGTAGTTGCTGTCGGGGCATTTTCGGCGCTGCTAAGTCGTCAGACCTGAGAAGCTGTTGGTCTCGCTTCTAATCTTCCTTGGAGAGCGTATCACTATCCGACGCTTGAGGATACATCGAGTAACCCTCGCGTAGGCCAACGGGCTGGTCCTGGTATTTTGGGACACCTGTCGTCCCCGTTTAGGATTGTTTCAAGGAGGATGCTGTCGTGGTTCCATACGGATAACTGTCGCGTTCTCGTCTTCAACTAGATGATGATGATTGGATTGCCTTTCTTTTTTGTGTTTTGATGACCGAGAGACTGGAATTTTTCGCGCGATTTTCTAGGTGTACATGTCGAAAATTGACCTGCAAGAGCGTACGAGCTTTCTAACGCTAAGGGGACATTAAATCATACTGTTTGTTGCTTTATATGCAAAGGCTTCAAGTGTGCACGCATATTTGGTAAGTGTTTCAGTTGACGCCTGTAATTGGAGTCATGTAGGATGTATTTTATTTGACGAAAACGACACTTTCGGAGTTCATCTAAAATTGTAACCTTCTCTTTTATTTACAACAAAAAGATACTAAGAACACCGTTAGAAGTACCTGACAGATTATGAAAAGTTAACTAAAATCCTGAAATATGATCTCGGTTAGAAGGGGTTACTTAGCTTGGACTTTAATATTGACCACCATCAGTTTAATGTTAGGATACTTCAGTCACGTCGGACGTCATCTCTCAAATGTGCGTCTTTCCGCCGTCTGCAATTTTCGGGCCGGCTAAAAACGACCGCTTAAGTATTATTACACGTTTCCATTGATTTTCGGTGGAATCGTGCCTAAAAAGCCGTTTCGTGCGATTATTTGTAGTCATTATTATTTTAAAATGTATACCCGATAAAAGTGCATTTTTAAGTTCCAAAAGCATTTTTTAATTGCCGAATGACTTGGAACCCGATCTGCCTTTGCGCTTTTGTTTCAACTTTCAAAAGCCCAAGCTGCACACTTGCCCTATAAGGTAAAACATACACTGAGAAGAAGTAGATGCGATCGCTCGGAAAAGAGCTTTATTCGCCTAAAGTTTCGGACTCCATCTTGAACCCATCATCAGAGCCAATATCCGATACTGTCTCTGAAGTTGGGTTCGAACTGGAATCCAAAACGTCAGGCGAATAAAGCTCTTGTCCCAGTAATCGCATCTACGTCTTCTCAATTACTTCCTGGGACTCGCATTTTCGCTTTGTATCGGCACTACATATACTCCCGTATGCTAATAAGAAAAGGATAAATATAACCCATACAATTTCGTGAGGCATGTAGACTATATTGGATGCTTCATAGCAGTCACTGGTAGAAAATTGGAATAGGTTTCCTGCCTGAGATTTAGCGTAATTCCGCTTGTACCGAGGGCACTTATTGCCGTGCCCATCCGAAACAATAATTGTGTATGAATTTCGCGTCCAAGCTCTTCAAAACCTCAGTGGGAATTGAAATCGGTTTCTTTGAGCATCCCAAAGTTCTCAGGTAGATTCTTTTGACCGGTGTTTTGAAACAACCTGTCTTATTTAACTTTCTTAACGTTAACTATCTCCTCGAGGTTAAAAACTTCTCCATAGTACATCCTCTACTCCTCGGAATACTGTGCGGGCGAATCTTAAACTAAGATTTTTTGATTTAATGTTGAAAAAGTTAGAGTCCTTCTGAGGGCGATCAGTAGTCTTGTTACTTGCCATAAATAACTGAATTGGTTTTCGGCAGGCATGCACTAACCCGAGTTTTTCAACTCTTGCCGGGAGTGCATTCTCGCTTGAACAGCCTTAAGTTTAATGAAGTAATTTAATGACGTAAGACATTTCACAAATGTCAGCATGCAATGCACCTTTGCTGTTTCGGGATTATCGTTTCTTCACATATTCGCTTGGAGACCACTAAAGGAAAGCACGCGTTCACCCCTAATCGAAGGCTTTTTGGCTTATTAGACTTCTTCTCTTTTTAGTTTTCGAGTTATTTGTAATCTATACTTACATGCCTTGCTGGGGCGATAGCTTCAACTTTCGCATGTTTTGCTTGAATATATCCCCTAACTTTGTGGCAAATAGTAGGCGATACTTGTCTCGCATCGATCTCACTAGCCCTTCCCACACCAATTGTTCCAGTTTCAGAAGTAGGTCCAGGTACCTGGATATGTATCTTAGTGAAAAGATTGCTTTGACCTAAGGCGCCATCTACACGTTTCACATAATTGTCAGTTCATCCCTCTCAGCGTACCCGACTTCCTTAACTCACTTGAAGAAAGAGCTAGGCTTGGCTTGTATAATTTAGATATTTTATCTGGCGCCTGCCTTTCGAGCCACAACTTTTATGGGGTCGCATTAGATCCAACCTACCTCATGCGTACTGTTAAACGACTGCAGAATGAACACGAAACTGCCTTTTTGCGATGCACATCAGCGGTAAAACCTCGTTGGATGCCTCGGTGAGTTTGAGCGCAGGGTGTGAGACCTGGCAAATGGCCTTTGTCTCTCGCCTACCACACACGTTGAGCTTCTCTTTTGGAGACTGCGCAGCTGGTTCTTTTTCCTCGAATACAGCTCACTGCTCGCTCGAGCGACATTATCACTCGTCCTAGCCACACTTATACGCGCGTATTGGGAAGAAAAAATATTTTAAAAAGCATGAATGATAAAGACTAGCAGTTCCTTTGACACATTTTATTGCACTTGAGAGGCGTTAACCGATTACGGTCTGCAAGTGAGCCTCGTGGAAATAACACTAAACCTACACAAGCCTCGACTTGTATACCCGATTTTGCTGAAGTTCGGACCTCAATCTTTGTGTTTGTTTCCTAGTTGCAAAATCAGTAACTATTCATTTAACTGATATTCTGCTATTATGTAACTCCTTTCTGACTGCCCACTTCCATTGACCCCTCTCTCCCCCCCCAGCTTCTATCTATTTCGCCTTTGAAATTTTTTCTTCCTAGACCGAGGGATGCTCCATTTCGACCTCCTCCTGGCGAAGTTCAAGGTATTCCAATGGCCTTCAGTTCGTTGACGCCTTTCACAAAAGCATAAAGGAGATTTCATCCCTGATTGATTTTGATCCCTAAAAAGTGAATTGTTATAAACATGGGACTTAAACAGCCCAAAATCTCAGGGCTTTACCTAAAACACAGCCATCAAATTCTCCAGCTCTTGTTTAGGTATCATTTTATACATTGACCGTGCCTCATGTGGCTGTTTTTGCAAGCTCTTCTTGTTTACACTCGTCTTCCCAATCGAACCCGTTTCAAACATTCTGTTTGCATCAGATCGTTGCCTCATAACGCAATTATCTGTGACGGGTTACTATCTAACTCCAATTCTTGCACTTCCCAGCACCGTCCTTTGTGTTGCTTATTTCCCTCGGCTGCTAATTATTCTTTTTCTACTAAAAAAGGTTGATCATCAAAGGACGGCGTGTGAGGAATCGTCTTATTCCACGCCTTTCCAGTATTACTCCACATCACCCCAGTGGGAAAGTTCAATCATCTAAACAAAGCATCTGGACTATCAGACATTCTTTGTTTCTTTATAAAGACTATCTTCAAACTACATCGGCACACAAGCTATCTCACCATCAAACCGACTCGCCAAACTCTCCAACCCGCACGAGATGGGTATAAAACTTTACACTGTATTCAATTTAATTGTGCACCAGGTGTGACGGTCTGTACTTCGACTGCGCTGGAGATGACTCCTGCTATGTAGGAGCAACGATGACTTGCGCGGGAAGCTGAGTTTGCTTGGGGAAATTTATCTACCTGTTTTGCTTCCCGCAGCCAATATGTTGCCACAGAAAGGCTAAGACGACTGGAGATGGGCGTGGGTATCGTGAAGAAACGCGCGTCTACGCATTATGCTCTTTTTATAGACTACACAGAGCTGACTCATTTGAGTCAAACATTAGTAGTAGATGCCGTAAGCGCTACTTTTCCACAGTCCAACTCCAAACTTGGAGTGGGACTGCCAAATGGCAGACTTCAAAAATCGCTCTCCTTAAACTATCCTGAAGGGTGGGATGTGCTCGGGATCGGATGATGAAAATTGCTTCCGGCCGGACCCCACTGGATTCTACGTCTCCCCCTTCCCGCGACATCCTGTATTGGTTGCTCGTCCAGAGGAAGTCAACGGTGAGATGAGGTATGCCGGAGTCACGGTCATGGCATGAAGTCTCCGCTTGTATCTCAAGCGGTTCGTTTTGGGGCAGGACTCAAAATTTAAAAGGCAAAGTAGTGGTGTGCTTACGTATCGAGGCTTTTACTTTGACCTCACATGACATTTTTGGAAGGCTTCCGCCAACATATACCGACGACTGTAGAAACAATTGCTCATATCGTGTGTTCGTCACGGCCGATGCCACACAGCAACTTGACTCACAGACCACCAGTCGTCCACTGTACACCAACACACATTGGGATGATTGGGAGGTCTTTGACCAATGCCGACAAAGACAAGGGAGACTGGAATGGCCATTTCTGGCTCATTAGCTCTCGTCAGCCAGTCATACACAAGCCCAGGTTGTGCCCCACCCGAGGCTCGAAACTGTGACCTGTTGAGCAGAAGTCCAACGCTTTTTCTGGCGGGGCTCGAGACTGAGCCCCACGGCAGAAAGTATCCTTTGAGTTCCGTAAGCGATTGTTGATCATCCATCAGCGAAGGTCAATATTCTTTATCTAAACCGGCAAGACAACGAACCCGTGGCTCAGTGGTTAGAGCGTTGAACTTCCGATCAAAAGGTCGCGGATTTGAGCGTCGGATGGGGCACCAACTGTGGTTGGGTATGGCTGGCTGAGGACAGTTACTGAGCCAGAAATGACCATTCCAGTCTCTAGTGTCTTTAATAGCATTGTTCATCTGCTTTTACTTCTATTAGCTGCCGTGCGGCTGCTGGCAGAAACGGATGAGTGAGTTCCGTAAGCGATCGGTGAGCTTTCCTCAATGAACTTTAGGTTTTTGTGTAATTGTCGGTTGACAACCTTTCAAGCTACGGCGCTTAACGCACTGTCGTAATCTCAGGTTCGGATTCCACATACAGCCTAGAGGCCACATCGAGAAGGAGCTAAAGAACACACTTACGTGAGAGGTGTAGTCTTCGGGCATGCGTTGTGTGATGTAGGTGTTAAGGGAGGGCGGCGCCGGCCGCCCCAGCCATCTGCACCCGATGCCGCCACCGGGAAGGTAGAGCGCGTTACCTGCAGCGCAAATCTACTATCACCTAAAACTAACCCACGCACGTGTCACCGTTCCTGCACCACTCTCCTGTGGAATACACGGTGGACCTCTTCGGGATCAACGCTTGAACTGTCAATGCTGAGAACAGCCGTTGTTTACTACGACCGGCGGCGTTTTACTGCAGGTTTTCAAGGAGATGCATGTGGGCTAATAGGTCCATGCAGTGAGGGAATGTGCGTGGAGAGTGCGGAAAGTTTATTTCGGTTTGCGCTTCCGGTACTGGTTCTCCAGTCTCTCTGTGATGTGTCCGCGAGTCACCGATTGCGTCGATGCGTACTGTGCATGCACAGGGGCAATAGGGCTGTAGAGTCGGTTTAGGTGGTAGGGCCACTAGTGATGGTCGCGCTGGTGGTTGGGGGGGGGATTGCTAGTGCTGGAAATGGAAGATTTTTTGGGTATTCAGGTTGTCTTTTGGATGTCGGTGAGCTCCGTTTTCGTGCATACGCATGTGACCGAGTAGGCCCATGCGATGAGTACGCGGGCAGTGGAGGAAGCCGGTGCGATGAGTGTATATGGGGATTTCAGGCACTGATGCACCGGTTACAGTGCGATGAATTCACAAGTAGCCGACCAGGCCGATGCGTGAGATAAGTAGGTGATCACAATGAAGACAGGTTTTGATGGAGTCCCCATTACTGGTGGTGGGGAAGGTTACTGTTGGCGGGTCCGCGGAAGTGGTTCCAGCGGTGGTGGGAATGGGAAAAGTCGTGGCGCTGGTGGAGGTCGCTGCGTCCTCATACGCAGTCGTTTAGAGACCAGTAATAATATGGAGGGAATACTCGAAGAGAGAAAAGGCAATTGAAACCATTTTTAATTTTGCTACCCTTACCTTGTGTCATGATATCACTGGATAGTTGTACATTTTTATTGTCTATGCGAATGCCTGTGAGGGCACTACACGTTGTTTATAAGTCAAATGGACATTAATATGTACTGTACAGTAAAATAATCGACGAACGATACCTACACTAGCTTTTATTCCATTGTACTACCGACAGCATACGAACCTCAGATCCTACCTATAGGCGTAATGGCCAACGATTTCGATTCAAAATTTACGGTCGTTCAAAATTGTTGTTGTGTGGTAAAGTTATCGGACGACAGCTGGTAAAACATAAATGGCAGTCCTTGTCTCGTATGGCAAGATGCCGCATATAACAAATAGGATTCTGGTGCAATACCTCCTAGGGTGCTTTACCTTCAGTCTGCGTAGCACCAATATATTGTAGACTGGTTTTTATTCAAAAACGGAAAATTCTGAACACACACACCACGAACCCAGTGTTTTTGATTGATTGATTGATAAAGTGGAACCGACAAAGACAAGGGAGACCAGAATGGCTATTTCCGGCTTAATAGTCATCATCAGCCAATCATACCCAATACCAAGTGTGAAACACCTGGGATTCGAACCCGCGACCTTTGGTAATTGAGTCGAACGCTCTACCATTGAGCCACGGACTCGTTGCTTTGCCGGTTGCGATCGGAAATATGATGATAGTGTGCGGTTCACCGATCTGCTTAAGGAACATGTATGTTCCGTTGTGCCCTGGAGTTCAGACTAGAGCCCTCGCAGGCGGTCGCTTAGCGACGTGTAGCATATGTTGATAAAGTGGAACCGACAAACACAAAGGAGACCGGAATGGCCATTTCTGGCTTATTAACCGTCATCAGCCAGTCATACTCAACCCCAGGTGCTGCGGCGCCTGAGGCTCGAACTCTGCCTACATCACTAGCCACTCTGCGGTAGCTGGTGGGGCTCTAGAGTGAGCCCCAAGGTACAACGGGACGAGTGAGTCCTGCAACCGATCAGTGAGCGCCCAACTACAATTGTTAATATTCCCGATCAAAACTGGCAAGACAACGAGCTCGTAGCGCAGTGGGTTGAACGTTGGACTTCTGCCCAACAGGCCGCGAGTTTGAGCCTCGGGTGCCTTAGCACCTGGTGTTCAGTCTGGCTGGCTGATGATGGCTAATAAGCCAGAAATGGCCATTGCGGTCTCCCTTGTCTTTGTCGGTAATATCATTCTACCTATATCGCTAGCCACTCGGTGGCATCTGGCGGGGCTGTAAAGTGAGTTCCAAGGCATAACGGGACGAGTGAGTCCTGAAACCGATCGGTGAGCGCTCAACTACCTTTATCATATATATATATATGGAATGGAACCGACAAAGACAAGGGAGACCGGAATGGCCATTTCTGGCTTATTAGCCGTCATCAGCCAGTCATACCCAATCCCAAGTGTGGCACACCTGGGATTCGAACCCGCGACCTTTGGTATTTGAGTCGAACGCTCTACCATTGAGCCACGGGCTCGTTGTTTTTGTTGTTGTATATATATATATATGATAGTGTTGGGCTCATTGATCTGCCTAAGGAACATGCATGTTCCGTTGTGCCCTGGAGCTCAGACTAGAGCCCTCGCAGGCGGTCGCATAGTGACGTGTAGCAAATGATGGAATGGAACCGACAAAGACAAAGACTGGCTGATGACGGCTAATAAGCCAGAAATGACCATTCCGGTCTCCCTTTGTCTTTGTCGGTTCCATTTCATCATATTCTACACGTCGCTATGCAACCGCCTGCGAGCTCAGTCTGAGCTCAAGCACTAACAACTATACATGTTCCTTAAGCAGATCGGTGAGCCCCACACTATCATCATATTCCCGATCACAACCGACAAAACAACGAGCCCGTGTCTCAATGGTAGAGCGTTCGACTCAAATACCAAAGGTCGCGGGTTCGAATCCCAGGTGTTCCACACTTGGGATTGGGTATGACTGGGCTGATGACGGCTAATAGCCAGAAATGGGCCATCCCGGTCTCCTTGTCTTTGTCGGTTCCACATTATCAACATGTGCTACACGTCGCTATGCGACTGCCTGTGAGTACTCTAGTCTGAGTTCCAGGGCACAACGGAACATAAATGTTCCTTAAGCAGATCGGTGAGCCACACACTCTCATATATATATATATATATATATATGGCAAAAACGTTGTACCGCACTTCCGACATAGGTACTAGCTTAAAGCCCAGACACGTGTTACGTCGACGTTTCTGCTGCTGCATGACGCAGCAACGATGGGTTCGGTTCCTCGTTGGGTCCCCCAGCATTTTCTATGCGTTTTCTGGTATATGGACTCCAGAGAATAATCTGGGAAATAATTTCTGAAATAATTAAGTGCAAAACATGGAGTCATGTGATCCAGACGACTTTTTAGGGTCAGACACAAAATAACTCACACGGCCCCGGATTCTTACGGTTATCACCTCTCCTAACCCTGCAGGGCTATTCGATATTCCAAGTGTAACCGGACCCCCTTGAGTGGGCTGTACTAGAGCCTGTGACATAACCCCGCACCGCGAACGCGTGCTCACTCGTCCACGTACATTTTAACCTCGCTAATACAAAATTGCTAGTCTGCTCGTAACCACACCGTTTGTGATAAATGACTTCAGGTTTTTATTGTTCTGACAGAGTGCTTTTTTGTCCCATCACTTTGCGTGCAATGGTTGCTCCCAGTTCGTGTGCAGCCCTTAAAATCGTCTGGATATACTGTGGAACGGCGTGTCGTACGCTCACAAAAAGTTTGGATTTTGTCCCATTCTTTCTCGCATCCCGTCGTGCACAGCACTTCTTAACTTAAAATTGATGTCTAACGGCAATATCGTTATCATACCCGTGCCATCAGACGTTCGACAACTGTGCTGAAGTGCAAAGTCTGCTTTCAGGACCCTCCTGGATAATGCGGATTGCATTGTTTCATACGGGTCAAACACCCCCACGTGTGTATGGAAAACGCGGGTGCAACAATGTCCATCTCATACTGAGAACACAATAAACACTTTTGGCTCCATTCCACAGCATAATTAAATGGCACCAAATATGATCACATCACTGTCCTATCACCTACCAACAAAGCACCTTGTCCCTCCCACTTGATGTTTTATGAATCTAACAGAACTCTATCTTCATTGCCAGAACTGATGAGCTGAGTCATTATCACGTCATCATTAATATAATCTTGATCGTCAGTAGCTCGGTTTGGACACAGAAAAAAAAATATTCACAGGGAAAGATAAACTATTATTTTCAGTCAGGCATCTTTCGGACTTCTACATTATTCGTTATCTAGGGTTAGTCCAAACCTCGTTAGTTTAAAATGTCCGTCCCCTAAATGTTAAGTCCTCATGATCTGACTTTCGGCATTTATGCGATCTGCTTATTTAAAATGTATCGCATGGACTGCTGCAATTCACTTCGTTTCAAACGTGATCATTCTGTTGAAGCAGAACATGAAATGTGTGCTCAACATCAACTTTTGCCATTTAGATCCCGCTGGCTGATTAGGTATTCACTTCCATTTTTCAGCTATTTTAACCTTTGCAGGCTTTGCTTGCGTGTCGGCCTTTTGACAAGCGAAAATTGATGGACTATCAGGCATCGAATAGGAAGTCGGACGCATACATAAAAGTAGAGTCTGCGGCCCCTTTTCAAATGACCTCTGCGTCTGCGGTAAAGCTATTGAGCAGGTGATTTGCGTGAGGTGAAATCGTTAGGTTAACTTTCACAGGTCCATTTCGAATTTTAACTTTCCACCAGTGATTTCCACTCTCTGCTTCCAGGTACTGATAAAATCTCCAAATGGCCTACAATTAGAGCTTTTCGGCTGTGTAAGATTGGGAAACTGTGTGATATACGATGCATCTCTGAACAAGCCGCTAATACCGGGTTTCAACAGACCTGGTGTACAAGGTTTTAATAAACATATCCGTGACATAATGCTTCTTTTCTCTGTCGCGCCGTGTGACAAATATTGCGAGTCAACTGCTGTCTGCGGTCAATCTTGAACGGACAAATCAACTCGGCGGCACAAGGACCGCCACGTCAGTCATCTGATAACATAGTATGATATGTACCCGTTGAGTCAACTACCTGGAAGCAACTGTCGATGCTCCCTTTGAGCAGATAAAAAGTAGACGTACGTGTTCGTCCTTCGTTCCAGAAATTTTTGCGGATATGATTAAGAGTAGCAAACCTTGTTTATTAGCTTAATTAAACTTTTATTACTGGCAATTATCTCGGAGGGATATATCTGCAGTGAGGTCCTCTTTTTAGAATAGTTTAAAAGGCGACGCAGGCGGTCAAATGTAGCAAGAACTCATCATGGTCTGGACTAAAGTTTTCGGAAGACAATAACTGATGGTTTTGATGAGCATTAAAACATTTAAACGACTAGTCTGGCGTTCAACAATTTGCCTAGTGAAGGATTCCCGTGTTGTTACCGGAACGCAATGCCACCATATGTTACCATATTTTTGGGGCTAATGCTTCTGCTCAATGCTCAGGGGAGATTTCATTCAAAGAAGGCTTATTTCTGGCAAACGAATCTGCGTCCGGAAAAATGGTTACTCCTTCTAAATGTCGAGACATTTAGACCATACAAAGCATTCTCATGCTTACGGAAATGGGAACAAGGGTTAAATCTGTGTTTCTTACTTGCACTAGGAAACCATTATAAACAATCGGACCCTTTTGATGTCTGCCAGGCCTGCCAGTCTGCATGCAAAAGCACCATCAAAGAGGGGCTAATACTTAAATAGTGTTGGGAAGACGTTGACGCGATCACTGGGACAGAAGCTTTATTCGTCTGACGTTTCGGATTTCAACTGGAAACTCATTCCACAGTATCAGATATGGGTAATTCGCACACAGCGAGTAGAAGTATTTATAGGATGCAGCCGCGATGCTACTGCATACATATGACCTTGATCGCAGATGGTTGCCTTCTGCTGCACTACTATTGGCGGCTGGCATGTGGGTCGTTATCTGCTGAAATTTCCTCACTCGTTTTGGAGGTTTGCATGATAATTGCTCAGCCACCTGGTTCCCTGGCGTTGGCAACCGCGTTCGCCTCAGCGCTTTCTGAGTAGCTGATTGATCTGGCCAAACTGAGTCTCAACACCGAATATGGGTTAGGCAGGTAATTACAGTTGATAACGAACTGGGGCCCCATAAATCATGATTCAAGCAACTCAGGGTTCACGCGATTGTCACTGCTCGCGAGAATTTCGGTCTAGTCTTACTTGAATGTGTGGCCGGGTCTCGCCGAATGAGACGTGACCTGAGAATTGGCGTCATTTCGCCGCATTGCTGTCGCGGGTTCGGTAATTCGCGTCCACAGGAGTCTTCCAGTTTCTTTAACGTAGTCGCTTTGTACACAACGTCATCGGATCCGACAACCAACTTCAGATTTTTCTTGCCGTGACAGTGAGTCCCTTGATATAATTATCTGACGCCGAATGGTTGCCTCCGGCCTGTGTGCGACGCCAACTTCAAGTGATGCGAGAGGGTGGCTAACGGCTTCCGAGACTGTTTGACGTATGGAAAACCTCGTCAATATTTAGGGTCAGGTCGATTTTTGCGCTCATCTCGCTTGCGCATGCACCGTTTGATGAAGCTGCATGGGTAGCCATTTTCTCTGAACACCCGTCGATATTCTAATTCGGCAACCCTGTCTTCCGGTTCACTGCAATGCATCTTAACACGCCCATAGAGCGTCCTTAGACAAATGCGTTTGTAGCTGACTGGGTGGTTACTGTTGAAGTCAGTACTTACGTCGTATTTATCACTTTCCTGAACACTTTGGTCTTCAGGCCACCAACACGGGTGATGTAATTTCAGTGGATAACGACCCGCATGCTAGTCATCAAACATGTAGTGTACCAGAGGACAGTCATTCTCGATGAAGGGGGAGCCGTTAATTACCATAGGTATGCAGTAGCATTGCGACTGTAACATATAAATACTGCAACTCTCCGCCAACGAATTACCCGAATCTGATACTGTGAAGATGGGTTTGAGTTGGAATCTGAAACGTCAGGAGAATAAAGCCATTTTCCCGGTGATCGCGTCTACTTTTCTCGATTACATCCAGGGATTCGCATTTTCACTTTCAAATTGCATTTTTGATAATCTTTAATCTAGTCATTTCCCCGCTCTCTGTAATTTTTGGTTCTAAGTTTACATCAAAATCTGCTTGTTCTATGTGTTCTTTGCCGAAGAATTCCTTTCTGTTCCGAGTTTTTGACGGGGCCTATGTGGACAGCATCTATGCTAGTGGGAGTTTTTGCTAATTTGATCATTTTTACGTGATTTTGGAATACATGGAATAATTGGGCATGTACTTTGATGAAGGACTTTTAAGTCATTCTTCTGATACAACCTTACGGTTTCAGTGACTCTGGCAAAAACGGGCACAAGAACCAAATAACTTCAGCAAGAAAAGTTTCCTGACAAATGCAAAGTAACATAATATCCACAAGTAAACTTTTTTAATGTGTAGTCTGAATGTGAACTTCAAAACAACATGTTAAGAGACGCGAGATGGTACAGTATGAAGGCTCACTGTAATGTTTTTGCGTACAAATGAAAAAAACATGCAATATCAGAAAGGAGATGATAAAATACGCCTCGAGGAAACATGAAACGTTATCTAAAAGGGATTGCCCTCCATTTTGTTTTGAAGTAGAATTACCTTCGCCAAAAGGTACAAAACAACCTATTTTCCCTCATTGGCGCCGTTTTTCTCGTTTTGGGCTTTAAAAAGATCTTCTTATTCCAATAAAGTAAGGAGACTCGGTTAGGTAGGTGTATAGGCGTTTTAATATTAACAAAAATTCTAAAATGCGTTTCTGAGTATGAAGAACTGTTTAAATTGGCTTGTAACACTTATTGCCCTGCAGCATAATACTACTACATAAACAGCATTCGTTATTTATTGAAAACAGAAGAAAGATAATTTTTTCCTGCACAAATACCTCGTCCTCTTCAATATCTATACTCACAGAAATGATATATTTAAGTTTAAAAAGTTTTCTTATTACGATTTTTAAAAAAAACACAATATCAGTTTAAATAGCATTGTTTATATACAGATATTGAGGACATCCATGAAGTATATATCATCCGCAAATTTCAGTCTTTTACGAACACCTTGTGGTATCCTGTTAAGGCTTGTAGACTAAAAGCCATAAACGTAAATGAAGCAGTAGCTGGGGCATAAAATTATGTGGAAATTTGAATAGTGTTTTAAAACTAAAATCTATTCCTCCTTTGAGTAGAAAATTATAAATAGACGTGTTTCTTTACCGAATGAGTTGATGCAAGAATATTTATGCTTATATTTTCTTTATAATATTTTTGTCTTGTAAAGAGCACTAGAAATCAATTGACAAAACTCATTCTACATGACTGGTCGTATTTTACGGAGTGCGATTTATAAAGGCGGCAAAAAGACGGCATCCTAGCATGTCTAAAATATCTTAGGGTTTTGCTGCAAGATAATCAATCCTACAGTCCCAGCTAAGCAGTCATTCCTAATCGAAAACGTTTCATAAGATCGGCCACTGAGTCTAATAGCGCGAACGATTGTTGCACCCCCTTAAAATCTTAGAGAACTTCTCCTTTGCGCCACATCTGGAAGAACTCCACAAGATCTTTCATCATCCGGAGTTGTCCTGCCTGCGGACTTCGGCCGCAATAGCGTGGAAGCCCACGACTGTCATGCTGGACAACTAGCGTCTGAAAGGAAAGGCGGGCGATCAGGGTTCACCGTGATCAGACACCCACATAGTGGACATAAAGGTCAACATGGCGGTTGATGCTGTCCGTACTTGAGTACCATCGTTATAGTCCAGATTGTCTATGTCAATAAGGCCAACCAAACCCTTAATAATGGGAAGTCCACACAGCTCAATGGCTGAGGACCCAACGAAGCAGCAGGTCAAAACTGTAAACAAGAAGGTGAATGAGCTCGCTTAACAGAAGTTCCTAAGCCCAGCTGACTCCATATTGCTCGCTCTCAATTACCCCCATCTCACACGTGTTTTTGGCCTTCCAGAGGTTCACAAAGCAGATGCAGCATTGAGCTTCACGGTGCTACCTACCGGCTGGAGAGTGAAGTTTTCCCACATCACGTATACTAAACAGTGGCAATTCTGCTGAATTAACTCCGGCTTCTGCGATCCAATTATTTTGTAAAATACGGGCACTTGGAAACTATACGCAAGATAAGAGGAGGTAAAATTGTTGCGTGTTGACATCTGGATCACGTCCTGAATCTACGCTTTTCCTATAGATTACAGATGTTTTGGCTTGTATCCCTTTTCTCAGTCAAATATACCTTTCCACTTTCAGTCATAGAGATGGAAAAAGAATGATGTAACAAGATGCTCTGAAAATATAAGCTGCTGCATTTTCAAAAACACTGTCCGATACAAGGGCAAATACGCAGCCCAGGAAGTACTTCAGAATAAATAGACGCGATCGCTGATACGAGAGCTCTATTCGACTTATTTTTTGGATTTCAACTCGAGGCCATCATCAGGGAGTATCAAATACGTGAATTTCGTAAACAACGAGTTGCAGCATTTATAGGATGCAGGCGCTATGCTACTGCATGCCTATGACAATTAATGTCTCCCCCTTCGTCGACGAGGCCTGCACTCTGGTGCGTTATTTGTTTGATGGATGACGTACGGGTCGTTATCGGCTGCAAGTTCGTTACCCGTGTTGGAGGGTGGTGTGATGAATTTTCGGACATATGGCTCACCGGCACTGGCGTTGGAAAATAAGTTCGCCTGAGCACACTCCGGTTGGATGATTGCTCTGGCCAAACTGAGTTTCAACACCAAATATGGGCTGGTGAGGCCATTGCATTTGTTGATCGACTGGGGACCTGTTAACCATGGTTCCATCAACTCGGGGTTTACATGATTATAACCTTTTGCGATAGTTTCAGCCTCATCAAACTTGCATTGTTGGTTGGTTCTCTCAGAACGAACCGCGACTTGATACTTCGCGTTCAAAGCATTCTTCCAGTTTCTCCGACGTAAATTTTTTTGCCCGCATCTGCACCAGATGTGATAAACAACTTCAGATTTTAGTTGCCACTGCAGTAGGCTCTACGGTCTTCTTGCCAGATGCCAAGTGGTGGGCTCCGGTCTGTGTGCGGCTCCAAGTGGGGCGAGAAGGCGGTTGATGGCCCCCGAAACGTTTTTGACGGATTGAATCTTTCGCCACTATTTTGGTTCGATGCGATTTTGTGCTTCATCTCTTTTGCGCATGCACCGGTTGACAAAGTGGCGTGGGTAGCCATTTTCTCTAAACATCCATCAAAATATTACAATTCGGCAACTTTGCCTTCTGGTTAACTGCAGTGTGCCTCAGCACGCCGATATAAAATTCCTTACACAACTGCGTTTGTGGCTGATTGGATGGTTGCTATTAAAGCTCAGTAATTACATCCTGCTTGTTGCTTTCCCAAGCACTGTGGACTTTAACCTACCAAATCTTTGCGGCAGAAAAGGACGTCGAGGAAGTCCAACTGGCTCATTTTTCCTCCTCCATTGTAAATTTAATGTCCCGGAATACGCTGTTGAGACGTTCTTTGAACGTGAACACGTGATCCTGTTCGATTTCAACGAAGATATCATCCACATATTGAGCCCAGAACTTTTCTTTTGTCGTGTTGGAAGACCAGCGACTCCAACTGTTGTTGAACCACAATGGCAATCAATCCGGAGATCAGCAAACCGATTTGTGTTCCCTTTACATACTCGTAGATTGTTCCGTCAAAAGTGAAGTACATCCTGAGACAGAAATTCGGGAGCTGAAGGACTTGGGCGTGTCCGAAACATTTCTTGGATTCATCTTATTTGCTTCATAGGAGTAATTCAACGGTCTCGACTGCCGGGTCCTGAGGGAGAGAAGTAAAAGCGACGTGGCATCAAAAGATACCATGACGTCGTTTGGCAGGAGGCTGACCCCTTTACGCTTCTCCAAGAACCGGTTTAAGGAGCTGAGGCCGAAGGCCCTACTGCCCCAACAAGAAACAACTGGAGTTGCTTATTGCATCTGGTGCAGTTTCGGGCAATGCAACTACGTCGAAGGTGCTCGAAGACTACGTTGGACGCGAAGTTCCGAACACACGACAGCAGTGCAGCGAAATAATGCCAATTCTCAAGTCGTGGTTCATTCTGAAAGAACCGGCCATAAATTCAAGTTCGCTGAGGCCAAAATTATCACAAAATGTTAAATTCGTGTGAAACCGAGTCGCTTGAATCATGGTTAACAGGTCCGCAGTCGAGTGACAAATACAATGATCTCCCCAGCCCATATTTGGTGTTGAGACTCGGTTTAGCCAGAACAATCAGCCAACCGGAGAGCGCTCAGGCGAAAACATTTTCCAACGCCAGTGTCGATGAGCCAGATTGCCCAAAATTGATCGCACCACCCTCAAACACGTGTGACGAACTTTCAGCGGATAACGACCCGCATTAACCAATTAACGCACCAGAGTGCAGGCCTCGTCGATGAAGGGGGAGAAGTTAATTGTCATAGGCATGCAGTAGCATAGCGACTGCACCCTATAAATGCTGCAACTCGTTGTGTACGAATTAGCCTTATTTGATACTGTCCAGATGATGTCTTCGAGTTGTAATCCGAAACGTCAGGTGAATAAAACTCTTGTCTCAACGAGTGCATCTACTTCTTCTCCATCTCAATATCTTTTAAGCCGAAGATATATAATTGCTAGGGCATGCGAAAAATATTTTGATCGGTATTTCTGCCATTGGGTAAGCAGGGAGTATGAGGAAAGCGAGTTGGGTCTGTTTGCTTTGGAGAACAACAAACTAGATGCTATCGTTTTAGCTGTACGTCTATGTATATCCAAAAGCAGCATTTACTTGCACATCTTTGGGTAACCGAACTTAATTTCAGGTTATGTTTGATATATGCCACAACAAGGGGGGGGGGATTCTATTCAGCCAGGGGAGAAATGAGTGCGTAAATTGGTTGACATGTGACACTTAGATGAATAGGTTCTGGTTATATTTTCTAGCGGTATGCAGTAAGGAAGTCACGTAGGCGTGTTTTATTTCCCTCCAAACGTTTTTTACAAAGCAAACCGCAGCTAAGCAAACAAAAGGTTCTGACTTATCTGCCATTATCGGCGAACACTAGTTCAATTTATCAGTAAAATAATTGAATATTAAATGTCATTTACCATGGCATAGCGATTTAAGGCAGTCTGCACTCAGCTCCAAAGTATTAAGTAAATGTCTGATTGAATATTAAATGTCATTTACCATGGCATAGTGATTTAAGGCAGTCTGCACTCAGCTCCAAAGTATTAAGTAAATGTCTAAGTAAGTAAATGTCTAAGTAAATGTCTAAGTAAGTAAGTAAGTCTAAGTAAGTAAATGTCTAATTGAATATTAAATGTCATTTACCATGTCATTTACCATGTCTAAGTAAATGTCTAAGCAAGTAAGTAAGTCTAAGTAAGTAAATGTCTAATTGAATATTAAATGTCATTTACCATGTCATTTACCATGTCTAAGTAAATGTCTAAGTAAGTAAGTAAGTCTAAGTAAGTAAATGTCTAATTGAATATTAAATGTCATTTACCATGTCTAAGTAAGTAAGTTAGTCTAAGTAAGTGAATGTCTAATTGAATATTAAATGTCATTTACCATGTCTAAGTAAATGTCTAAGTAAGTAAGTAAGTCTAAGTAAGTAAATGTCTAATTGGATATTAAATGTCATTTACCATGTCATTTACCATGTCTAAGTAAATGTCTAAGTAAGTAAGTAAGTAAGTCTAAGTAAGTAAATGTCTAATTGAATATTAAATGTCATTTACCATGTCATTTACCATGTCTAAGTAAATGTCTAAGTAAGTAAGTAAGTCTAAGTAAGTAAATGTCTAATTGAATATTAAATGTCATTTTACCATGTCTAAAGTAAGTAAGTTAGTCTAAGTAAGTGAATGTCTAATTGAATATTAAATGTCATTTACCATGTCTAAGTAAATGTCTAAGTAAGTAAGTAAGTCTAAGTAAGTAAATGTCTAATTGGATATTAAATGTCATTTACCATGTCATTTACCATGTCTAAGTAAATGTCTAAGTAAGTAAGTAAGTAAGTCTAAGTAAGTAAATGTCTAATTGAATATTAAATGTCATTTACCATGGCATAGCGATTTAAGGCAGTCTGCACTCAGCTCCAAAGTATTAAGTAAATGTCTGATTTTCTTCCAAACGTCATATTCAGCTGTCTGCAAAAGAAGGAGTACAACCAGTCAGACTGGCTGTGAGGACTGAGTGCAATTGTCAGTGGCCAACCTTCCAACCCACGTCGCTTATCGCGCCGGGATATACTCAAGCTCAGCGAACACATGCAGCAGAGGAGCTACAAGGAGAAGTAGCCGAGGATAATAATTGCCTCTCGATCAGCTATGCAGACTGAGAACATGTTTTTGTGGTGTTGCGTGTGATGCATGTGCGATCGCAATGAGGACAGGTTAGTACCGAGTCCCCATCGCTGGTACTCGGGTGGTGGTGTTGGAGGTAGCAGATGTCAGGAAGTCGGAGGTGACTACTGATGTGGGAGTGGAGCAAGTGGTGTTCGTCACAGTGATCGGCCCAAGGGGTGAAGGAGGGAGGATGGTGTCGGTGATCGTGGGCGGCGGGGCGTCTATGAAGTTTTTATCAGTGGTTGGGGTGGTCGTCGTCGAGGGGTCTGAGGCAGGTATAGCAGAATTTGATGTTACGGGATTTTTGTTCAATTGAGTTCGAAGATGTCCGAAAAGGCTGATTTGTGCGCGGAATGTGCGTTAACAGCGTGGGCATTTGGCACTGATTGGGCATTGGCGGGGTTGATCCGCAGTGCTTGTAACTTGCGAGCTGCCCTTTTTGCTTAGCAGCGGCTATCCGGTTGTCCTCATAGATTGCTGCACCAGTCTTCATGGATCTTCTCCATCCTGGGAGCGGGTCCTCCTAGGTCACCGGATTGATTTGCAGTTGCTTCAGAGAGGTCTTCAGAGTGTCCTTGTAGCGTCGTTTCTGACCTTCCTGTTGGCGAGCACCCGTAGCTACTTCTCCGTAGAAAAGTCGTTTGAGTAGTCGCTCGTCGTCTATTCTCACTAGGTGGCTGCTCCGTCACCGTTGCACTTGCCTCAGCATGAATGCTGAGGATTCCGGTCCACTCAAGGAATTCAGGGTTCGGTATCCTGTCTTACAATCTCTGCCTCAGTATTCTACGGAGGTAGCTGAGATGGAAGTGAATGAGCTTTCTGGCTTGGCTCGAGTAGATGGTCTAGGTCTCCGCTCCGTAAATGAGTGTCGCCAAGACGACGGGCTTGTACACCTTCAGTTTAATGTTCAAGTTAATATCATGGCGATTCCGCACTATGGCCTGCAGCTGGCCGAAGGCCTAACTGACTTTGGAGATCCGTTGAGCAACATGGTGCTTGATTAGTGTGTTGCGTGACAGCATGCTTCCCAGATAAGCAAAAGATTCATCATTTTGAGTTGAGTGCCATTGACCTTGATTCGGGGAGCATTGTATTCCGTGCTGGGTGGCGGTTAGTGCATGACTACCATTTTGGCTTTAATCCAAAATTGGCCCAGCCTGCGGCGAAGAGGTCTATGCTCTTTTGCATATCCTCCTCCATCATAGTGTTAAGGGTGCAGTCGTTCGCAAAGAGCAAGTCATGAACTGTAGTCGTAGACACGCACGTTGGGGCCTGCATACGCCAACTGAAGAGACGGTGCCCGTCAGTTCTGTAGGCGATGTGGATCCTAGGCTGCTCATCAGCATAGTGGAGAACATGAGACTGAAGAGGGGAGGGCCAGTACGCAGCCCTGCTTCACTCCGTTGTTCACTACGAATGCTACGGATACCGTCCCGTTTTCAGTGACACGCGCCTTCATCCCGTCCTGAAGTTGATGCACATGTGCGTGAACTGCTCATGACAGCTGAATTTCTGCATAACTTTCCACATTTCGTCACAATTCACCATGTCAAAGGCTTTCGTCAAATCCACCAAGGTAGTGTAGAGATGGGTTCGCATCTCCTGACACTTCTCTCATAGCTGGCGAGTGGCGAAAATAATGTCGGTTTTTCCGCGGTGTCGTCGGAAGCCACATTGGCTTTCCGGGAGCAGTCCTTGTTCTAGGTGCCCATTCATACGATTGAGAAAGAAACGGGCAACGATCTTCCCAGCGATGTTGAGCAATGGAGTGCCTTTGTGGTTAGCACAGATTTGCCGGTTCCCCTTCAACTTGTAGAGGTGGACGATGTTCGCGTCTTTGAACTCCTGAGGAACTTGTCCTTGGTGCCACATCTCCTGTAATAGCGTTGTGAGTTCTGCAATCAGCCGGGGCCCACCATGATTGTAGACTTCCGGTGGAATTGCATCGCATCCTGGTGCTTTCCCGTTGGAATTCTGTTGTACGGCCCTGATGGTTTCTGGTAAGGAAGGCGGGAGATCCAGGTCATTGTTCGTGTCCACTTGAGGGAACCAATAAACGGCAGCATCGGAGATGTTTGATGACCAATTAAGGACACTGCCGAAATGCTCGGCCCAGTGCTTCAGAATTTGGGATTCCTCTGTCAGCAATGTTGTTCCGCCAGAGTTGAGGAGCGGTGCGTTCCCCTTGGTGCAGGGGCCATAGATGGCCTTGATGGCTTCGAAGAAGTTTTTCATTCCATTGCGGTCCACATACCCTTGGATTTTCTCAGCCATTTGGACCATCAAGTCATCCTGCATCTCCCGCAGCCGTTGTTGTACAAGGCGGTGACAACTGAAGAAGGCTACTTTGGTGGCGTAAGTCCGAAGGTTCATGTAGGCTTTGTGTAGTCGATTCTTCTCAGCGAGCAGGTTGCTGATGTTGGCGTCATTGTCGTCAAACCAGTCCTGTTATTGATTTCGTACCCGTCCGAGGACTTCGAGGGTGGTGGACTGGATGACATTTCGCAGTTGACACCATCGCCTCTCCACGGTGGCATTATTATCTGGAGCATGCAGGCCCTCCAGTTGCTAGGTTAACAAATTTGTATTTAACTTACATGGTGGTTGCTTACCTTGGGGCCATCATCGTGGTTGAAATCGGCGCCTCATCTTGGAGATAACGAGGCGGTGATCTGTCCAACCATCCACATAGCGGATTGCATTGGTTACCAGCACGTCCTGTCGATCTCGCCTCCGGACGAGAACATAGTCCAGCAGATGCCAGCGCCGCGACCGAGGATGCATCCACGTGGCCTTCTCCCGAGTCGAAAGGCGGAATAAGTTGTTGGTCAGCAGGAGACGGTGTTCCGCACAGGTTCGCAGAAGAAGGTGGTCATTATCGTTTCAGCTACCGAGACCGTGGGGACGCAGTACTCCCTGCCAGGAAGTGTGGTCTATCCCAACGCGGGCGTTTAAGTCACCAAGGACAATTAACGTATCGGTCTTCGGTAAATTCGCTAGGAGTGCGTTCATGTCCTCGTACAATTTGTCCTTCGCCGCATCAGAGCTCGTCATTGGGGTGCGTAGGCACTGATAATGGTGGCGAACTTGTCTCCCCGAAGAGGCAGGAGGAGGCTCATTAGGCGCTCATTGATACCCTGCGGCAAACAGGGCAGACGTCCCACATTGTCGTTCCGCATGGCAAAGGCGACATCAGCGTCGCGTCGCTCTGCCTTTGGACAGCCGCTCCAGAAGAAGGTGTAGCCGGCACCAACCTCCTTCAGCTGACCCTGTTCAGAGAATCGGGTCTCGCCGAGCGCGGCAATGTCCAACTTCTAGAGCACCTGTTCCCAAGCGACTAGCGCCGTCCTTCATTCAGACCGGTTGTTCCTCGGATTATCGTAAAGGGAACGAACATTCAGGCTGCTGGTTTAAGCAGGCTCACCCGAGCAGCCCGAAGAGTATGACAAGGGAGATGTGGACGGGGGATATTATTGTTTGCGTGCGTTTTACGACCGCGTATTTTACGATCGGTGAGCCACGGCCGGCTGCAGAAGACGTGAGAGCCAGCATTTGTTTAGGGCACATTTTCTAGCCTCTTCCTCCTTAAGGAGGCAAGCAGTGGTGTCCAAAAATAGTGTTGATAGGATATCCCAGATGGCTGTCGAACTCCATTACTGGTCACGGCTATCTGTGTGATGCTTTCCCTAACATGTAACTCCTGTGCCCTACAGGGGTTGGTGTAAATAGTTGAAAATTTTCGCCATTTTTCGATCGTTTCTCCTCTATGCTATATATATATAGCATAGAGGAGAAACAATAGAAAAAATGGCGAAAATTTTCAACTATTTACACCAACCCGTCATCAAGATAAAAAGCATTTGAAAGATTTATTAACCTGAGTTTTCGGATTCCAAATCGAAGCCATCCTCAGAGACAGAATCAGATACGGGCGATTCGTAAACAACGACTTGCAGCATTTATAGGATGCAGCTGCTATGCTACTGCATGCCTATGACAATTAACGTCTCCCCATCAACCACGAAGGCTGCACTCTAGTGCGTTAATAGTTTGATTGATGACATGCGGGTCATTATCCGCTGAAATTTCGTCATCCATGTTGGTGGGTGGTTTGATGAATTTTCGGACATCTGGCTCACCAGCACTGGCGTTGGAAAAGGTTTTCGCCTGAGCGCTCCCCGGTTTTCTTATTGCTCTGGACAAACTGAGTCTCAACACCAAATATGGGCTGGGGAGGTCATTGCATTTGCTGATCGACTGGGGACCTGTTAACCAGGATTCAATCAACTCGGCGTTCACACGATCATATTATTTTGTGATAATTTCGGCCTCATCGTACTTGAATTGTTGGTCGCTTCTTTCAGAATGATCCACGACTTGAGAATTGGCGTCATTTCGCTGCACTGCAGTCACGTGTTCAAAACTTCGCGTCCGACGCAGTCTTCCAGCAACTTTACCGTATTTGCATTGCCCGAAACTGCACCAGATGCGATAAAAAACTCCAGATGTTTCTTGTCGGGGCAGTTGGGCCTTCGGTATCAGCTTCTTAACACGTTTCTTGGATGAGGGGTAAGCCTCCTGCCTAACGACGTAACCAAGAATCGTTTCGGACACGCCCAAGTACTTCATCTCCCGAAGTTCTGTCTCAGGATGTACTTCAATTTTGACGGAAAAATCTACGAGAAGGTAAAGGGAACACAAATTGGTTTGATACTAAAATCTAAAGTTGTCTATCACATCTGGTGCAGTTGCGGGTAATGCAACTACGTCGGACAAACTGGAAGACTGCTTTGAAAGTTAATTACCGAACACGTGAATTCAGTGTGGTAAAATGATGCCAATTCTCAAGTCGCGGTTCATTCTCAAAGAACCAACCAGAAATTCGAGTTCGATGCGGCGGAAACTATCGCAAAAGATTATGATCGTATGAACCCCGAGTTGCTTGATTCATGGTTAACAGGTCCCCAGTCGATCACTGAATACAATGACCTCCACAGCCCATATTTGGCGTTAAAACTCAGTTTGGCCAGAGCAATCATCCAACTGGAGAGCGCTAAAGGCGAACACATTTTCCAATGCCAGTGAGCCATATGTCCGAAAATTCATCGCACCACCCTCCAACACGGGTAACGAACTTTTAGCGGATAACGACCTGAACGTCATCCATCAAACAATTAAAGCACCAGAGTGCAGGCCTCGTCGTTGAAGGGGGAGGTATTAATTGTCATAGGCATGCAGTAGCATAGCGCCTGCATCCCATAAATGCTGCAACTCGTTTTTTACTAATAACCCGTATCTGATTCTGTCTCTGAGGATGGCTTCGAGTTGGAATCCGAAAAGTTAGTCGAATAGAGCTCTTGTATCACCGATCGCGTCTATTTATTCTCAAGTACTTCCTGGGCTGCGTATTTTCCCTTGTATCGGACAGTGTTTTTGAAAACGCAGAAGCTTTGATTTCAGAGCATCTTGTTACATCATTCTTTTTCCATCTCTATGACTAAAAGTGGAAAGGTATATTTGACTGAGAAATGGGATACAAGCCAAAACATCTTAAATATATATGGCAATCGTAGATTCAGGACGTGACCAAGATGTCAACCCGCCCTAATCTTACCTCCTCTTTTCTTGCGTAAACAGTTTCCAAGCGCCCGTATTTTACAAAATAATTGGATCGCGGAAGCCAGAGTTAATTCAGCAGAATTGCCACTGTTTGGTAGACGTGATGTGGGAAAATTTTACTCTTCAGCCACAAAGGTAATGATAGCATGTGCAAAGGTAACCAATGCGCTATTTTTGTTTACGTGTGCCCGATATTCTTGTATGCACATCGGCGCTACTTGAGGCGCAAAAGGAGCCACATCGGATTGCCCGCCCGATAAACTTTGCCATTTACGAGCAGTGTCGGTGGATCTTCTATTTAATGCTGTGGCTTATATTTTCTAACAGGAAGTCCACAATTTTTAATCATTTGCTCAATTGAACTGAATGACTTGGGGTGGTCTTGAAGGTTTCATGTACTGGACGGACGGTGATGGTGCGTCCAGGAGGATATCATTGACACCAAGTAGTTATGTTTGCCACAACCTAGTAACAGCCTCCACCGGCGAGCTAAACCCGATGGGGTAGTCAGGTGTTATGTGTGTACCCACAAACAGTAATTCAGCTCCTATTTCCTTCCCATTCCACCTCCTCGCACGCACTTCGAAACGTCATGCGTAGAAGGTGACATGCAATCCTGCAAGCGGCCCATGCTAACTCAAATCGCCTTTCCAACAAACAAAACCGTGTCTTAGACATCCACAAGGACATCATGGGATGACTGTCCTGTCTGCCCACGGTAGTAAATGATGAACCATGACTCTGCACCTTTTCTTTTTCGGGAGCAAAATTCACCCCCATCCTCAGGGCTTCTGTCCCCTCCCCCCAAATATCAGCTGCGAAAAGGCGAAGACCATGTACTACGAGGAACTGCATATCATCCTGACGACTAGGCCAAATGTGGACAAATTGGTTGTGCTTGGTGACATTAATGCCCACGATTGCCAGCATTCCATCTGTGCACACTGACGTGGAGAAACGGGAGGACGTCTTTTGTTACTTCCTCGCGAATGAATTTTAGTGCGGGGAAGACATCATTTTAGTCCTAATGCAGTTGTTCAACTTCACAGTTTTTTTATGAAAATGAAGGTACTTCCTACGTAGTGGAGCCTGATTGTGGCCTGAGAGGGTGAACCACAACATCTTCTAGTCACTTTAATACCGCTTGGGCAAATAGCCTAGATATCGTTGCACAATTCGTGGTGGTTGTCTTTACCCGTTGTTAATGCGTATAATCGAATTAACAATAATTCATAAGGCAGAGCCTAACGAAAATCAATGGGAGTATTCGACAGCCTTCAAGCTGCACGCTCAATCGGCAGGTAATATGGTACTAGGGAAAATAGAGCAACTACATCAAACGATAGAATGCATTCATCAGGACTTACACGAAGGCCTTTGATTCTCTGAAGCAAAGCATGAGATTCATTGATGCTGTACTGCTATCTAGTAGTGAGGTGTTTTTGCTAAGCAAGGCTATACGTAGGCGATCCAGTAGGTAGCACCGTGAAGCTCAATGCTGTATCTGTTTTGTGAACCTCTGGAAGGCCAAAAGCACGTGTGAGATGGGGGTAATTGAGAGCGAGCAATTTGGAGTCAGCTGGGCTTAGGAACTTCTGTTAAGCGAGCTCATTCACCTTCTTGTTTACAGTTTTTGCCTGCTTCTTCGTTGGGTCCTCAGCCATTGATCTGTAGGACTTCCCATTATTAAGAGTTTGGTTGGCCTTATTGACATAGACAATCTGGACTATAACGATTGTACTCATGTACGGACAGCATCAACCGCCATGTTAACCTTTATGTCCACTATGTTGGTGTCTGATCACGGTGAACCGTCTAGCGCCTAGATGCAGCCGGTTCTTGCATCGCCACGCCGCTGCACAGTGCTGACGGAACAACATGCCTACCGGAGCAATTTCAAACTGTGAAGCGTTGGGCCCGGCCCATCAGAAGTCTCATAAATGGACAATCCACACGCTCCGATGCCAAGATCGATTGGCTCCCCAAGTAGAAAATAACGAAAACCCTGATCGCCCGCCTTTCCTCCCAGACGCTAGTTGTCCAGCCTGACAGTCGTGGGCTTCCACGCTATTGCGGCCGAAGTCCGCAGGCAGGACAACTCTGGATGATGAACGATCTTGTGGAGTTCTTCCAGATGTGGCGCCAAGGAGAAGTTCTCTAAGATTTTAAGGGGGTGCAACAGTCGTTCGCGCTAATAGACTCAGTGGCCGATCTTATGAAACGTTTTCGATTAGGAATGACTGCTTAGCTGGGACTGTAGGATTGACTATCTTGCAGCAAAACCCTAAGATATTTTAGACATGCTAGGATGCCGTCTTTTTCGCCGCCTTTATAAATCGCACTCCGTAAAATACGACCAGTCATGTAGAATGAGTTTTGTCAATTGATTTCTAATGCCCTTTACAAGACAAAAATATGATAAAAAAAATATAAGCATAAATATTCTTGCATCAAATCATTCGGTAAAGAAACACGTCTATTTATAATTTTCTACTCAAAGGAGGAATAGATTTTAGTTTTAAAACACTATTCAAATTTCCACATAATTTTATGCCCGAGCTACTGCTGCATTTACGTTTATGGCTTTTAGTCTACAAACCTTAGGCTTCAGTTTGATAAAATCTCTGTCTGATGACGGTTAAAAGCCAGAAATGGCCATTACCGTCTCCCTTGTCTTTGTCGGTAACATCATTCTGTCTATATCTCTAGTCACTCTGCGGCTGTTGGCGTGGCTCTAGAGTGAAACCCATGGCACACGAGGACGAGTGAGTCCTGTAACCGATCGTTGCGTGCCCATCTACAATTGATGTCACTGGCATTCTTGACGAGCTCCACAGTAAGAGCTGACCGGTTATTGTTTAGTTTTACCCAAAGGTTAAGTTGGCGAATTTTTCAGAAGAAGAAAACGGCAAAGTTTGTTTTCTATTAGAAGGCGTCCCATGAGTTGATAAAAGCGATCGAAAACTAAACAGCATAAACAGCAGAACGTCCAAATTTTAAATCTCTTACTCATAGACTATCATATGTTATTTATAGTAGCATGCCTACATGGTCCCAATCAAGCGCTTCTTTCCAATTTGGATTTCTCAGCGCTTCAGCAATCAAATAATATCCATAAACATTTGTTTTCCGGTAAATTTTATAGTAGAATTTCAGGACTATGGACGGAACCGTACTCTAAGCTATGGTTTGGTTTATTAAAAATCTCAAATATTAACAATTTATTTCGTAAATATTTGATTTTTTTGATTTTATAGGCAATGGTTTGTTCAATAGAGTTAAAGATCTCAAGGGTTGCTTTCCAGATTCTTAGGGGATTACTCTGTCCTATTGAGTGCCCGAGGATCAGGCTATAATGGCATCTGCATAGTGCAATTCGATAATTCTGAATAGAGACAGGTCACCCTAACATACATAGAAAAATCATCTATCTTTAGAAATTACCTGGACAACACCTAAGTCTTGACATCTTGCCATCGCAATTTGGTGGAGGGAGAGTATATGCGGTAGATGCAACTTGTAACGGCTAATGCCCCTTCTACAAGTAAGAAGTACTGCAAGTAGTATGGAATGTGTCTGCCAATGAGGGTTTGTCATACTCCCGACATAGGTACTAGCTAAAAGCTCAGATAAATGTTTCGCCGATGCTTCTGCTACTGCATGATGCAGCAACGAGGGGTTCGGCTTCTCAGCTTTTCCTGCCAACGTAACCCTACACCTGTCTCTATCGATGTTGAAATGCATTGGTTTAGAGTTGATGTGTGAGTGAATGCATTATTGTAATATGTGCAAATACATCCAAGAAGGTGTAGACAGTGATCGGATTGATGGGGACGATGCGAGTTTGACTGTTGAGAGATATCGTTGTCATGCAAACGAAAGTGGGCGAAAAGGCGAATGCTAGGAAAATGCGGATAATAACTTTTGGCATGGACTGTCAGAAGCGGTTACTTACTCGTTTTGTGATATATTTCAAGTGACCAACCTAACCGATACATGACTGGAATATGCGGTCGCAATTTTGAGCATATAAGTGTTTTTTAGGAGTCCTGGCAAGAGTTCCGTCTCGGTGGCTGCGAATATGCCCAACCACGTCTGGAGTACTGTGATGACACGGAGGGAAGGTTGTTGGCCGTGACGGGGATGGTTGTAGTGGTATGGTTATCTTTCAGAAGAGGGATTGGTACTTTTGCCATTTTGGTGGAATCTAAGGTGTCCAAAAAGGCTCATTCGGGTTCGGAGGGCGCGTTAGCATCGGGTTTATTTTGACAGAAGTTGGACGCGACTGACGTCGGTCTTCAGTATTGGAGTCCATGCCTTTCGTTTTGTCTGACTGCAAAGATTGCGGTTCGCGTTTTAACTACTGTTCATCACGTCTGGCGCGCATATGTAAGTTTTTTGTCAGAACTATTTATTAGACTGACAGCTCTGTGACCTTATAGCGTCGCTGTTGTTCACCGCACAGGATTTGCAATTCGGCATTTATTTGCCCCTTTTCTTCCCAATGTGTCCACTTCATTATCGTTGGATCTGCCTTAACTTGGCATTAACGCTCAGCCAGATTATGCTGGAACCGTTTCACAACTTCAATTTTTATACCCTCTGGAGAAAATCTAGGTGGAAGTAGTTGACCGTTCTCAGTTTGCTTTAACAAATTATTCAGATCTGTCAATCATACAGCTCTGAGAATGACACCGCCCTCTATATCGTTACTTTCGTGCTGACGCAGATGCCGCAGCAATTACAGGCTGCCAAAACCCCGTTTTGGAGTTCATGGTTGTTACTTCATAAGTGTTTCTGACCACTCGGAGAAGGCATTATCCTGGAATGGGTATTTATTTTTTCCTGTGCGATGAGAAGCATTGACAATAATCGTGGGTTCGATGCAGCATACAACACTCACCGGGCAATTCATTGCAGCCACTCTGTGCTCTTTGATGGCTAATATGGAGATGGGACATACACCCAGAATTCGACATACGTCTACTCTTGTTGCATTTTTCAGTGAACAGTCATTGGGGCCTTTTTATTTTGGCTTCTACACAGCAGATGTTTATGGTAGATAAAAACCCTGTCCTGAGACCTTTATCAAGCAGGCGTGATGGCTTAAAGGTCCAGCAAGTCCCCTACACTCACTTTATACCTGTTTATGTCTTGTACTTAACCATGCAGTGGAACAGGTTATGGCTACTTTTGGTGACATAAAGTTCCCCAATATAATAAAAGGAAAGGCATAAATGGAGCCACCCTTCTCGTGTCTTGCAATGAATGTGAATTTTCTTACCTGTTCTCGTTTAATTTGTATTGAAGTTATACTAATTGATGTATACTCACCGATGGCTAACAAAAATCACTCATCCCGTTCTACCTTAGGGCTCACTCTCGAGCCGCACCAGCAGCCGTACAGCAGCTAGCATTCCAGGCAGATGAAAATTGTCGAAAAAAAGGAAAAAGGAATCAACCAGTCATAACCAACTGTAGGTGGGGCACCGTCTGAGGTTCCATCCCGTGACCTGTTGATCAGACTCCACCGCTGTAACCATTGAGCCACGCACTCGTTGTCTTACTGATTTAGATGGAGAATATTAACTTGCATTCGTTGATGAACGCTCACCAATCGCTAACGGAACTAACTCCTTCTGCTCTGCCTTGAGGCTCACTGTCGATCCCCGCCAGCAACCGCACAGGGCTCGTGATTTAGGCAGAATAATATTACCGATAAAGACAAGGGATACTGTTATGGTCATTTCTGGCTTATTAGCCGTTATCAGCCAACCGTAACCAGCCATACAGTCGGTGAACTATCTAATAAAATATTGAAAAATATTTTGAAACGCGGTTTCGATTAAGAAAATCACTTAAGTGGTGCGCGAGGTTCTGTGGCGTTTATGACACACTGGGATGTAAGCTGTTGAATGCACTTCTTTCCAACTGCCTACAAAAATCACACAACGAAAATGACTACTCGAGTAGCATGCATTTTTTCATTAGTTTTCGATGACCGTATAAATTAACCCCACATTTTGCAGAATAACATGCTCAAATGCATCCTTTCAGGTACACATTTGATAGCCAATCACAGTTTCTTCAAATTTTATACTCAAAATAGATAAATTTAGGTGTTAAAAAAGTTTTTGAATTCCAGAACACATTTGAATCCAATCTGCAGTTGCATCTGCGTTCAGGGTTTCCGGTTTACAAGCTATATGTTTGTTGTGTAGGGAAAGTCATACATTTCTCTATATCAATAAGAATAGACCGTGTAGCGTTTCTAACAACTTGCAACGGATATTGATAAGTTGGATACATCACGAAGGACATTAATACACGGACAGATGCACTGTTATTTGAATGGAACTTGTTTAGTATTAAAAATCTCATAAATATCAACTTTGTTAAAACCTAAATACACCTTCCTTCCTTCCATTGCTGAGAGGCGTGCAATAAGGACTCATTTCACTTGCATTAGAACCCTCCCACAGAATACCGCGCAAAAACATGCAATCTTGTCTGTAACACTCAGCGGGAGAGAAAATTTCCTGCATGCAAGAAAACGTCACTTTTACCGAAGATGTTCCAATTTTGCTAAGTAGCATACTCTAGATTTATTTTAAAAAATCAAGGGTTCTACCATCTTTTGTACACAAAAGACCAGTGTGGGACTCACTAATTTACAGCAAATGACGATTTTAAATTATAAATTGTCGATTATTGAAAATCTGCATCATGAACTTACAAATCTTCACATAAAAAAACATTTGTGCTTTGGTTTATCTATTCGGGTCTTATTTCTTTCATAATTCTTAACGCGTTCTAATAAAATGCAAAGCGCCTTTACCGTAGAAACGAATCATTAAGTTCGGTCCAGTCCACAGACACAACTGCAACCTGTAAACTCTATGGCTTTCGTTAACTCAAGTCCCTAAGTAAATTCATTTATATAAGGTTTCCGTGTTGTATTGACATTTCTGTTCAGTCATTACGGTATATGTTAACTGCCCCAACTGATTAAGCAAACGTAGCATTTCATAAAAGGTCCGTCAACAAGGAGACTTTCGGTAGAGTAGCTGCTTTGAAAACTTCACTTAAATACAGATGGACTCATGATATTTGACCACAATTGAATGCACTTAACTCTACTTTACATTATGAGCTTTTATCTATTTTCTTTATTTAGTAACTCAGTCAGTTACTGATCTCGTAAAAGGTTAACAAAAATTTAAAAATGCATTTTCGGGCATTGAATACTTTAAAACCCTGCTAACAGGGAACACAATGAATTATTATATCCCTCTAACGAACACAATGGATAAGTAGTTGTGCAATATGGGAACGATGGCAATGGGGTAGAGCAATTTAAAGGACGAACAACGGTGGTAACGAGTTGGCAATTAAGAGGCATTCATATGCCCGCCGTCATCGTTCAAGTGAGCTGATTTTTTTACCAGATTACATGCTCAGTTAACTGCATGCCAAAATAACCTCTATACTAACTATATCTACCGTGTTCTTTAGGATTAGCATTAGTAACAGGATAAGTAGGGCCACGCAAGCATTCATTACTCGTTCTCGATCAAGAAAGATTACTTAATTGGGTTTGTAATATCGATCATCCTGCGGCACAGTTCCATGACATTTCAGACACGCCAGTAGGTCGGCTTCTGAATTCAGATCCATTCGACCGACTGCAGTCTATAAATAATGACTACTTATGTTGCATGCATGTTTTCGATTGGCTTTCGTTGCCGTCATAAATTGAAATCGATTTTATATAAAATTGCTGAAAAATACCATTTCTTGCACTCATTTGGGCAGTAAAACAAGTCTCCTCAAAAGTTTGCATATAAGGGAAAGTTATTTTTTGGTTTCAAATAGGTTTCTCAATTCCGAATAATTTTAGCTCACTCTGCCGATGCCCTTACGTTTAGGGTTTTTAGTCTACAAACTGTATACTTTCAGTTTAGGGACAAACATACAGTCCTCTAAGTCCTTACGAAGGCAACATATAGTGTTCATAATATTTAGCAATTGAGTTGACTTTGTTTCATATTTCATGTGGGGCACTAATTAAGGCACAAGTTAGATGCAGTTTGAATGCACATTGCAAAGTCTAAACATCTTATAACAGGAAACTTTTTAAAACATAAAAAAGGCATTCCTTAGATTATGAGATTGGACGGAAACATGATCTGCTACCAAATTAGCAACGGAAAAAATATATTTAAGCAGGTTTTTTATAAGTATATCATTGAGCATTTAAGGGCGATGAAAATTACTTTAAAATAATATGAATGCTACATGAGCATCATTTTTACTGAGTACGCTTCTTGCAGGCATCCGAAAAGGATAGAATTTAAAATTCAAAGGATGGACTATTTGAAATATTGTGTGATGGTCGATATTACGACCCATATTAAGTAAACTCGCCTAAACAAGAAAATAATTTCAGAATTTTGACTGGAATGTCCTGAGGTCGGTCACTGACTGTGCTTCACGAATGGAAGCGTGTTCAAATTTAAGGCGTCTGTATACGTTATAAAGAAAATGACTTTCTTACCATGGAAAATTTTAATTTCATGTTACTACGTGCTAAGCCTCCCATGGTTTTTCAGAAGATGAAGGAAACAATGACCTTATTTTTTAGACTCTTATCTGATTTTCTTTGTATACCTAAAGGGTTTCTATTGCTTTTCTATAATTGCAGTGCGACAACAAGCGTCTATCCATTGCCAACTTATCAAAATACCTGACAGTTGTTGGCATTCATCTTTTCCCTTGGATATTTGTATGATGTTTGCATGAAGAATGAACATTCGTTACGAGAGAGAGAGAGGAATACGCTTTATTTTAAAGTATCATTCAAAATTTTCAGCAAAAATATAAATGGTTCCATTCACTAAGATAATAGGATAAGTAAACATAATATGCAAGAATCAAAGAGTCAAAAATGGACATCTAGCGGAGAGACAGTTCTAGTCTGAGCTTTTTTATTTCAGTCTCTTCACACGTAAGGTAGCGGGCTAGAAATTGCAAAACGGAGCGCTGGTATGTCGTTGTACGGCAGGCTTTATGGCGAAAGCCTCGGCGCATCGGACGCGAAGACTTCACAGCAATCAGCTCAGAGTGGAGGGGATGGATTTCATCATCAAGGATTCGCCCAGCGAATTGTTTGACTGTCGTAAAGTGTCGTTTTTCTATCAAATCCACTAAAACAGTATAAGAAACACCATTAATTTTAGTCACAAATCTGACAACAAAGCGCCATGTTTGTTTTGTCTAGAAGCCATTACGTGTAACCCTTGTAAGCCATAGAAACAATGGTTGTGATAACTGCTGATTACATTTCTGGACGAAAAGGATATTGTCTTGCGTTGAAAGTTGTTTCTGACTGATCTTTTGGAAGCTAATAAAGTTTTTACCAACGTATAATAATGTTTTTGAACCGTGAATGGAACAGTGCACGAGACATTAATATAATTAAACTACTGGCTGAAAGCTCTAAAAGTACAGTTAGCTACAGTTTATTACTAAAATGCGCTGATATTTAAACTCAAGCCGCCCGTGTCCCAGAACCTGGAAAGCGACCCATGAGAACTTTAACTCTATTGATTAAACCATTGCCTATAAATTCAAAAAAACAAATATTTACGAAATAAATTGTTAATATTTGAGATTTTTATTAAATCAACACATAACTTAGAGGATTTTTCCATTCATAGTCCTGAAATTCTACTATAAGCTTTACCGGAAAACAAATGTTTATGGATATTGTTTGATTGCTGAAGCGCTGAGAAATTGAAATTGGAAAGAAGCGCTTGATTGGGACCATGTAGGCATGCTACTGTAAATTACACATGATAGTCTATGAGTAAGAGTATTAAAATTTGGACGTTTTGCTGTTTATGCTGTTTAGTCTTCGATCGCTTTTATCAACCCATGGGACGCCTTCTAATGGAAAACAAACTTTGCCATTTTCTTCTTTTAAAAAATTCGCCAACTTAACCTTTGGGTAGAACTAAACGATAACCGATAAGCTGTTACTGTAGAGCTCGTCAAGAATGCCAGTGACATCAATTGTAGATGGGCACGCACCGATCGGTTACAGGACTCACTCGTCCTCGTGTGCCATGGATTTCACTCTAGAGCCACGCCGACAGCCGCAGAGTGGCTAGAGATTTGGACAGAATGAGGTTACCGACAAAGACAAGTGAGACTGTAATGGCCATTTCTGGCTTATTTATCAACATTAGCCAGTCATACCCAACCCCAGGCTTTGCGGCGTCTGAGTGTCAATCTCGTGACCTGTAAGTTAGAAGTCCAAAGCTTTACCGACAGCATCGCCAGCTCATTGTTTTGCCTGTTTCTTGAGTAACCGTTTTGACACCAATTGCCGAACACGCAGCAGCCGTGCGGCGGTATGACGCCAATTCCAAGTCATTGCTTATTTAACGAGCACCGGCCACAAATTTAAGTTCAATGAGGCTGAAATTATCGCAAGGGATGATAATCATATTAGCCGCGATTTGCTTAAATCATGTTTTACAGGTCCCCAATAAATAAAAAAATTTGCAACAACCTCCCCAACCCATACTCGGTGGAGCACTAGGTAAACGCATTTTCCAATGGCAGTAAAGGTGAGCCAGATGGCCGAGCAATCATCAGGCTACACTCCAACATGGGTGACGAAATTTTAGTGGAAAGCGACCCGCGTGTCCTCCATCAAAGAATTAATGCACCAGATCGCAGTCATCATCTATGAAGGGGGAGCCTTTAATTACCATAGGTATGCAGTAGCACTGCGACTGTAACCTATAAATACTGCAACTCCCTGTGTACGAATTGCCCGTATCTGATACTGACTTGGAAGATGGGTTCGAGTCTGAATCGGAAACTTCAGGTGAATAAAGCCCTTTTCCCGGCGATCGCGTCTACTTCTTCCTATTTACTCCCTGGGACTCTCATTTTTATTCTGTCTGCATATCATATCAATCGAAAACCGGTTCAAATCCATCAAACGAAAGTAGCGATCAATCATGGAATAGTTTCAGTCAAATTAACAAAATTAACGAAGTACTGAAATTACTTTTACTTCGGTTACAAGCATCAGTCCTGAAAACTTCTATTAGATGGTTGAACAAAATTTATAGTTTCTCTACCGTCTCTTCATGAACGTATGTAACGACAGAAAGCAACGAGCCCTGAAATGTAGTATTTTTCATGCAAACGTTCGCATTTAAATATTCTCCATGAATTAGTGTACTGTAACGTGTGGCCGTTAATTACCTTGCAAAAGGTGAAAAGAGCCTGAACCATGAGGCCTGCTTCGTCGGCCCCCAGTCAATTAGCATGTGTCTTCCCCCCCCCCCCTACTGCTGCTCCTTGGCCTGAACAAAGCAATTAGCCACGCTGGAAGAAGGCGGACGGCCAACAGCTACAATGACAGTGAGCCTAAATGCCAAGTCATCGCCACGCCAAGACTCCAAATTATTGCCAACTAAAGGGCATTAGCGACTGGCGTGCAAACTAGCCGTAAATCATCTCATCAAAAACTAACCCCAGCGACAAATGCGTGTAGTGCTGATTATGCAGGCATGAAAACGCTGACCCATAAATACTTTACTATTTGTGGATCTATTACTCTTATTCAGCCTCTCATATAATGCGCTCAAGAATTCGCAGAACAAGACCAATAAACTTCCTGTTACATTTAGCGCATCTTCTTCATTTGAACTGTTTCCCGGAGGAGGCCTATTCGCTTCTATCTGGCCAGTGCTTGCTCCAGAAGTTTGTGCGCGATTCGAGCTACGGTTGACTAAGACAAGAAGGATTGCGCTTGATCTCGCGCACAGGGAAGTCATGCGAACAAAAGGTTTCATAATGTGGCAGATCAAAAGGCTGGTCAATGATGAAGAAATAGAAAGGGAATAAAGAAAGCAAGTGTAGGCGTAGCAGGTTAGGTGACAAAAGATCACTTATTTCGTAAATGTACGAGTGTTTTGGTTATGGTGGCTTTCAAAGCGTTTCTGGATGTCCTTGAACTTCCAGAATGCACTATATTTTATCGTAAGTATTCGTACTGGTACTGAGGTGCAGGTGTTGTTGTTCGTGTTTATCAAAACCTTCTTGAGAGTATTTGATGCGTTATCAGGCTTATTTGTATGGAGATTATGGCTCAGACGTGAAACGTTCACAGTGGAGGCCTGCAATGAATATGCTTTTGAGCAATTGTACAAACTTCCATAACGGGTTAGCGCATTGAAAGGTGCATTTGTATGGTATTTTGCCGGCAAAGGCCAACCTACTCCATAATTTTCCACTGTAATGTTTTGGGAAACATGAACCGTATGGCTCACTTATATACCATCCTGAAATATACACCACTATGAGTACTAAAATATTGTTCAAACGATAAGTGCACAAATGTCATAAACTTAAAAAGGAGATATCGCAGCTTCATGGTAGGCCTTTTTGTAGTAACTCATGAAATAGTTGCATATACCAGGAACATATGCATGAATTGATGTAAATTTTGTGTGTAGGATTTAATAAGGCTTTTTAGCACAGGTATGTTAACAATGTCGGTAAAAAGACTGGAATGACCATTTCTGACTTATTAGCTATCCTCAGTCAGCCATACCCAACCCCAGGTGGTGCCACACCTGAGGCTCGAACCCGCGACCCGTTGATCAGAGACCCAAAGCTCTCACGCAGTGCGCCACGGGCTCATTGTCGTACCGGCTTAGATAGGGAAAATGGACATTCTTTGATGAATGCTCACCGATCGTAAATGGAACTCATCCATCCTATTCTGCCTTGGAGCTCATTCTCGAGGTCAGTACTACTTTTACTGCTTGCCAATCTGTGGCGGCTGGCGGGGCTCTAGTGTGAGCTCCAAGGCAGACTTGGACGAGTGAGTTCCGTTTACGATCGGTGAGCGTTCATATACGAATCTTTTATAATATATAAAATCATACAGAATTACATAGTCTAAGTAAATAAAAAAATCTTGTGAGGTTCTGTAAATAACGTGCTAATTAACGTTTTGCTTCACCGGATTCGTGCGAAACAAAGGAACCAATGTTTTAATGATCAAAGTTTTTTGGTCAATCTTCCCAATTAGATTAACACTCTCTTGTGAAAAAACACGCATTGCCTCATCAATATACTTTAAAATGTAAGCCAAAATATATGAAATTGCGTGAATATAAGTCAGAATTAATTTTTTAGCTTCTTTCTAGAAAAAATCAGGAACAAGCATGCTTTATATAACAAAAGAACGTTTTTAAAATGGTTCAGGCAGTTAAATGAAATGCACAATATTTGAAGAGCCTGGAAATTATCATATAAATTTTCATAATTACGCTTCTTGGGTCACCCGTATATCTCCTGTTGAAGGCTACTGCCATGTAATGAAGAATTTTTATGACTGGCATAGTTTGTCCCCAAATATAAACAAGACAGTGCCTTCATCAAATAATCGATATCAAAGTCATCTGGATTGAAATATCAACTGCATAAAGCTTTTGCGCTTTAGATGATACTCACTAGTGACCGTTAAGAATACAGTGTCAAAAAACATAAACATGATCATATTCCATCCTGAAAACAGAATAAACCAACGAAGGTCCTTTTTTCGAAAGTAAATGCCCAAAGCCGATTTTTTTCCAAAAAAGTTACGTATTAAAATCTGCAGAAAAGGTTTTGTAACTTTGATGCTTTCAGTCACGCATAAAGCAGCTCAGTCGTTCTCCTGAATTACAGATCAATAGTTGGAGTTTTCAAAATATCCTCTAGAGGAACAGGCGCCTACGGAATTGTTTTGTATTTAAGAACTTTGTACGTTGACTATAGCAGTCTATAAAAATTAGAAAAATTCACGGCAAAATCCATGTTTTCGGGCAATTATACATCCCTTATTTTCATAATTTGCCCCTTGAACTGTTCTACTGATTACATTTGCTGCATCTTCAACTGTATGTGCTACTAGCTAAATTAAAATTTAGCGTTTCTTTCATAGTACAGTCCACCTGATAGTTCTACTAAAACGACAGATACTTAGCGCGGCATTGGTTAGGTATTAATAAACCTGAAAGACGATAAAATATTTTTAGCGGATTTCCTTTGAGAGTTCCAAAAAATTGACCCAGAAAATTTATTAAAATTGCAATAAGGTCTGCTGGTTTAACGTAATATTTTAGACAAAATTGTTAGCTTTATAAACGAACTCAAGGGTCAAACGCTCTTTTATGCGGAATAGGTCCCACTGATGCAGTGGAATTTTGCTGGCGCAATCGCATTCTATGCCGTCTCATTTTAGAGTCACCGAGCTTTGCAAAATCAAAAAATGAATAACGCTGTTTCACAAATATCCAATTCTTCCTAGCCATATGCACGTCGAGAATAGGCATTCCAGCAGATCCCGCGAATAACCAGTAAATTTCAGATAAAAAATAGTAGCCAATTGCGGAAATGTCAGTTTTTTGAAGATATTTTACCCAGTGACACATATTGTGGGGACAGCTGCCTGCTTGGCTTAGCTGTGCTATCTGAGTCCCGGCCCAAGCTGTAGATGTCGCAAGAAGATGGACAAAACATTTTAATTGAATAGACACTGGCTGTGTGGCCTTTCGAACTTTAGTGCATGTAAGGCAAACAGTTGCTGTTTCCCGATTGTAAACCCCGAACGACACAAAATTATAATTGCAATGTGTCCTTCGTTGGAAATTTTCTCGGGGAATGCATAAATTTCCCTCTGGGTCGATTGGGATAGCGTATTGTACGTCAAAATTTTACTTCAGAAAACTTTGTATAGTGAATGGGCTAACAAATTACCTATAGCTTGCCGTTTCGTTAGCCCACCTAGGGAATATATGCACTTTTTTCTTTGAAATTCTCCGGGAACAAATATATGAAAAGGGATTATTTTGCCAGACCGCATTGCTTTGATCTTTCTTATGATAAGGCCTTAAACTTCAAACGCTGTACGTACTTCCACGCTAATAAAATATCTCTCTTTGATGCAGGTTTCACCAAAAGACGGTATTATGCCATAGTTAAAATTAAACACAGGCAACTTGCAGGTCATTCCATAAGCGTCTAGAATGACGTTTGGATTATGGAGCGAGAGTTTCCTATTCCGAGGCTCATAAACTCAAGTTCGTTGACTTAAATTGGTAATTTAATTATCTTAATTGCCACAATTTTTTTGCGCTTATCGTAAAATGTAGTTTTTGATTGGGGTGGATGCTGCTTTTAGTCCTGTACATATTACGTTTTTTAGCATTTTGTATTTACCGTTATCCTTTCCAATATCTTTTTGAAAATTCGCGATTCTGTGGACTATACCCATATTTTAGGCAATTTGTTAACAAGGATTAATCCAGATAAGCCTGTTTACTGAAGAGAGTCTTATAGCTGATAACGAGGTTCATTCTGAAGGTTTTCATGGGATTGGTCATAAACCTTAAATTTAATTAGCTTTTATCAAATGACAATGCCGATAAATTGTGTAAGATTTTGTTTATTTACTGTGTGCTCACTGGCACCAGGGTGTCGTGGCGCACTCTTAATCAGAATACCTACAGTAAGTTAATCGAATTCAATCTATTTTGGCATGTTTATTAGCAGATATGCATAATATATTTGACACATTTTCGAATCTTTCGGCTGTCTGAGTTGGTTTAAATCCACGAAAGCAAGTGCGAGGCTCGTGCACAGACAACGGTCTAACTACCTGACCTACGAGGCCCCGACTGGAAAACATGAATTTAAATCGCATATATGTCACCTTCACCCTCCAAAATACTGTAAAGTCTTGACTCCATTAATTTCGACACAACAAGCTGACTTCACAAACAGAATTTTCTAAGTATTGAGTGCAGATGACTACCGGAGCCACTAACTAAAAGGATTTTTGAGCAGATTTAAATAATTCAGTTGAACCACTTGTGCTTCACAGTAGGTTAGGTTGGTAACTTGACCCAAGTGGGATCAAACTCACTGTTCCCAATGGGACCCTTCTTGTCCTCATAACCATCTGCGAAAGCTTTGCACTTTTTGTCGTTATTTTGGATGCAAACCGGACAGCTAAGGTTTCCATCATCATTTCTAGCAAATACAAGTTTATGTAAGATGTGCACTGACTCGATTTAACTCTTACTCACTAAGGATCACCTTAGGTTAATGTATTTTCACATTTCCAGCTATACAACTATACTGTCAAATGATAAATAAGTAACTATCTGTGGGAAATGTTTCTCAATTATTACAAGACCTTTAGAAGCTTATGTGGGGTAATAGTTGCGCTTTTCGCTATTCAAGGCGATCATATGTTGCGAACCTCTTTTGTGGCCAAAAAAGACCTTTTAAAATGGTTTTAACCAATTAAAAATGAGCCTCGACAAAAAGGAATCATTAGATTCCTTCCATTTGGTCGCAGCATTATTCTTCTTATCTACAAAGATGATAGGAAAAAATGGAAATTTCCAGTGGGCAGGAACTGATTGTGGATGGGATATTTTTGGCCCCGAACGCCGTAAGTATGGGGCACGGGTAACTGCAGAATTCGCTTCTGATTGGACTATGGCTGACTCTGATCTAAACTGTTGTTATCAACTGATATATAAAATTCATCTTTATGTTTTATGCATCTACGCAAACCATAACAAAAGACATCATGCAATTTTGCGACCTCTAATTCAACTGCTTACATGTGACATGTTGTACTACGGGCGGCGACTGGGCGTCTCTTGTCCTTTGCAGAGGCCGCTGCAATACGGAGAAGAAAACCAAAACTGTAAACTGCTGGATCATGTGATCCATCGCGCACTGCCGTGGTTAGGATCGATAATGGACAGAAATCAACTCCCCCTGCCATCCTCACACTCCCCACTCCGCATGACTAACTGCTGTCCCAATAACAAAACAACTGTAAAGTTCGGGCTAGAAACCCTGTCTTGAGAACATGGCAAATGACTAAAAAGTGTAAGCTTCATAAATTGCCTTACAATTTTGCATGCTTAGTTCGGTCTAGCAGTGAGAACATCGTACTGCTATTTCCTATTATTCGGTCATTTTTATTCCAAAAAACCCACCAACTTACCAAACTGCGTAAGGCAGCAATAAATTGCTGTGGCTTCCCTGGCCTCAAAAATAATTCAAACTTTATACGGTGGGCTTTGGGAATGAGAAAAGTTTTATAAAGTTATTTTATTCTCAGGAAACAGGTGCATATATTTTTAATTTGCTCCCGCGCAGACTGGTTGCATGTCAACATGATTTAAGATTGGGGTTTTTAACTTCATTGCAGCAATATTCCTGCACACCCGTTACCTAGCATTCAACTTATCGGTCGTACGCTTCAGCTTAACATTCCTGAACATGGTGTACATGGATGATAAAGTGAGCGACCTGGTACTGAACTCGAAACAGCTGACGCATGAAGTTCAATTCGACAGCGTGCATAATTTGTAGTCTTTTGGCAAACCTCGTCGAAATGAAGTGGTTTTTCACGGAACATCCACAACTGGCTAACATTGGAACCACTAATAGAAAAATATATTCACAGTATACAGACTATCTTTTGAATACAATCGCATTGAAGGTAGATTTTCCATGAGTTTTGGATTAATTGTTACTGGGGTTTTGGCGTAATAAGCATTGCACGTTCGTCTCAAAATTTTTCGTGCTTTATAGTATGCTAAACGTGAAAATTTTTGTCTTTATTTATTTTATTCGATCGTATTTGGCTTTTGAGCAAATTAAAACTGAAAAATGAAGTCGACAAAAATATGTTTTCAGTAATTCCTCGACCATTACAATTACATAAGGGAAATGAACCTGCGAGGTGCTAACAGAGTTTAAAAACTTTTAATCGTTAATATTGATTGTTTGCACACCACCTACATGGCGAGGTCGACGTGTAGAGGTCATTGGGACTGTGTGAAAGGTGGGAAGTAGAGTCTAGTATAGGGATTGAACATCACTGTCAAGTACGCAGAGTGAACAACTGCCGTCAGGTGTTAGGGACGTCCCTCTGCGTACTTGAAAGTGATGTTAAATCCCTATACTAGACTCTACTTCCCGCCGTTCACACAGTCCCAATGATCTCTACACGTCGACCTCGCCATGTAGGCGGTGTGCAAACAATCAATATTAACGATTAGAAGTTTTTAAACCCTGTTAACACCTCGCAGTTTCATGTCCCTTGTAATTGTACTGGACTGATAATGAATTACCGAAAACATATTTTTTTTTCCAACTTCTCTTTTCAATTTAAACATGGGAATTTTCACAGAACTTAAACTGTCCAAATATCTCTCGGTGTTATATGAGCTGAAGGGATTCCTAGATTTTGACACTAGACTTGCAGAAGCAAAAGTGATGGCCAAAATTCTTATCAGAATGTATGGATCAAGGTGAATATCCGAGACCTTACTGGAAAACCTTATCATGAAATCATATCACCGTTTCCTCAACCAAGCTACAAGGAAATGCAAAAATGCACCTTGACACAGTTAACGCTGGAATTGAGGAATTCCAGCGGAACCTGTGTTAGAGAGCTGCAGTTCTCTTCCGCCTTAAAAATTTCCGGAAGACTGGCCTTTGAAAACTATGGGCATACGGCCAGAAGTAAAAGAATCGAGGCCAGGTGGACTCAACTCCTACAAAGTATCCATCCAGTGAAAGCGCAGACTGCCCTTCTGAAAAATCCGGAACGGTACGTCCATAACTATTTTTCAATACGCCTTGAGAAGACTCTCTTAGAGGTTCTCTCTGTAGGCCCTGAGTTTCGCAGTGCACGGTGGATGCCGAAGCAATTAGTTAGAAATCCAACTCGAGAGTCTCTTTAGTCAAACTGTTGATCTAAAACCTACTGAACCCGGGGAATTTGATTATCTTAAGTCGATTGAGGTTATCTGTTGCCAACAGTATCTAAGGAAGAAAGGCCCTTTAACAAGGGTCCATCACGATAATCTAAGACAGCATCGCAAAAATGAAAGTGTGGCACTAACAAGACCGGATAAGTGTTAACGAGTTTTACTGATGGACAGGACAGATGACGTTGCGAAACTAGAAGAAATATTTTCGGATCTTTAGAAATTCTTGAAAGACGAGAAAGACAAGGATCGGTCCGAGGCCATAGAGGGTCAATTGACGACAGTTCTCAACGACCTCCATAAAGAAGGTCTTTTGTCTGAAAAAGAATTTTAATAACTGAGGCCAGTGGGCACGAATATACCCAGAATATACGGCCTTCCAAAGATTCACAAACAGGGGCTACTTCTCCACCCACTCTTTCATACGTGAAACGCACCCTCTCATACCACTGCCAAACAGCTGATAGAAAAGCTTTAGCCACTGGAAAGTTACCTATATCCTCAAACTCTGAAATACACCTTTGATTTTATCGATTCTATAAAGAAAAGAAACGTTGGTGGACGGATGATGCTCTCACTAGATGTATGATCACTGTTAAGCAAACGTACCCGTGACAGAAACAATAGACTACCCCTGTGACACTATTCGGGACACGAAATACCAAATAGGTATGCCCGTGAAAACCCTTAGGGAAATTCTGACGCGACACATGCAAAATGTTCAGTTCCGCTGCAATGGCCAGTTATACAGGCAGATAGACGGTGTAGCGATGGGTTCACCACGTGGACCGTTTCTCACAAATGTTTTCATCGCTGAACTCGAATTTTATGGTTGGTACGTGGACGACATCTTCTTCCTGACGGATCAAAACACAAACACCGACGCCCTTGACTAGACGTTTAACAGTGTGCATCCCTCGCTCAAATTTTCTGCAGTCTGAGGTGGGTAACGAAATTGCTTTACTTTATGTCCTTCTACAAAGGCAAGATGATGGATCTATCAAACATAGAGTATTCTGAAAGAAAACCTGGACGGGACAATACATAAAATTTTCACAGTTTGTTTCCACTTGTCATAAAGCGAAAGTTGGTCCAGGGACTGGCAGCTAGGGTGCGACGCATCTGCTCCCCCTGAAACGGTTATAGAAGAGCTCCAGCAGCTGCAGGACACGCTCCGTTAAAACGGATACCCAGAAAAATGCATCCTCTAAAATATTTGGAATGCACCACAAAGTCCATCACCTTAAATGCAGGAAAGAAAGACGTATTTATAAGACTGTCCTTCCCAGGGGATGCAACCAGCGGGCTAATAAAGTGACGCCTGAAGACAGCCATGACGAGCACAATCCCCGCGACGAACCTACGGGTATCCTTTAGAGCTCTCCGCTCCTACACTGCAGACGAAGCGTCATCTTGGAGATGTAAAGGTCATGATCCGTCCGTCGGCACTGGGAATCGCCTGTGTTTACCATCACGTCCTGTTGATCTTGCTTCAATATGAGGACCTAGTCCAAAAGGTGACAGTTTCTAGACCGGCGGTGCACCCAGGTCACCTTCTGGTGCATCAGGAGGCAGAAGAAGGTGTTGGAAAGGAGCAGGTTGTCGAAACTCATCATTGGGGGTCCGAAGGTGCTGATGATGATATCGAACGTGTCTCTCCGAAGAGGCAAGCGGATGTTCATCTGGCGATTATTGATGCCCTGTGGCACACAGGGCAGACGTCCTACGATGTCATTCCGGATGGAAAAGGTGACACCAGCGTCGCGTCGTTCTGCCTTTGGGCGGCCACTCCAGAAGAACGTGCAACTGGCACCTACCTCCTTCAGCTAACCCTGCTCAGAGAATCGGGTCTCTCTGAGAGCAGTAACCTCCACCTTGTATCGCGCCAGTTCCCGAGCGACTAGCGCCGTCCTCCGTTCCGGTCAGTTGCTTCTTGTATTTTCTAAAAAAGATTGAACATTCCAGGCTGCTAGAGTGAAAAGGCTCACTTCAGGAGCCCAGGGGAGTACCCTGGAGGGAACGGTAGTGGGGTGGTTGGGAAAGGAATCGTTGGTATTTTTTAAGATTTAAAAACCACAAGAAATGGCAGTCTGCGAGCCACGGTCCGCTGCAGCTGTCACAAGACCCGGTATTTGTTTGGGGCACATTTTCAACCCCTACCCCGCGAGAGGATAAGCAGTTCGGTCCCTAAATAGGGCTGCTGAATCATCCCAGGCGGCTAACGAAATCCAATATGGGTCATTATTTGGGTTAATGAGAGAACGACCGATTCCCTGGGCCACCATCGTGATTGCTGTCATGCCCACCGTACGACGTTTTTCGACCGTGGGGGAAGAAGGAAGGGCTAGCAGAGGGAGGAGGGGAGGAGAGAGTGGTGGGCAGGGAAGAGGAGGAAGGGCAAGGGAGCAGACGCACCGGGTGAGGAGACACACACAAGTCCGGAGACCCTCACTTGCTTTATCCTGCCGGTCGTGCCGGTTGCCCGGAGTGTGGCCACTAAACGGGGCCAAGCCTTGCGGAGCCTCAGGGGAGAGTTGGGTACCAGTTAGAGGTGACAACAGAAGCATTCGCCACTTGCGCGAGACAAGTGGAGCGACCTGATGCTTCCTGGGCTTCCCTCTAACTAGTACCCTTACACCTAAGCAACCCTTCAAGGGATTGTTTTAAGTTACAGTTCCAAAGCAATTTAGATTTATTTTAGTGAGCAATGCACTGATAGGCCGTGGGAGTGAGCTCCCGAGAGTTGGCCTCCTTATCTCTCCCGTATCCATTGACCGAACGAGCCTATCAATGGTCTGATCCTAAGATGGTGAACGAAACTGAAGGATTTAACTGAACAAAAAATTTCAAGGAAATAGTTAAACAGGATAAATACCTCGGTCAAAATACCAAATTAATAATGAATGACCTTTGGTTAAATGGAAACACTTGGGTAAATTAAAATAGTATATTTTATACAAGAAAGTCCAGCTTCATACATAAAATGACACTTAAACGTTCATCGATCTACTTAATTATGAAAGCTCTACACAAGTCTGTCATATATGATGAACAGTATCCAACAGTTTGGAAAAATGGATGAGTATTCATTAAAATATTTCACTTTTAAGAAAAGGGTTTGAAATTCTCCGACGTTTATCTTCTTCAGGGGCAGGATTAATGCTTTGGATACCAGGGATTGTAGTCTCCTTATCAGAATTCCATTTATTAGTAAACGAAGGGACATTATGATTACTTGCGTGTAGCTTGGACAGAATACCTGCCGCAGTATTATTTCTCTTCAAAACACAAACTACCTCAATTTATGCTAGCTTAGAATTCTTTGGAAACCTCAACGTATGAGGTTTATCGGACCAGAGTTCATTCACGAAAAGCTTTCCACGCCTTACAAAAGGCTTCATGCTTATGAGAAGGGATAACTTGTTCACATAAGATCACCACATCTTGTCTGATTCAAATATGTTGAACTTTGTCATACATATTTACCGTAATTAGCACTGAATTGCCTTTCAAGGAAATAAGAAAGGGAAAATTTGCGCATCATGACGCACGTTTAGCTCCAACCACTTAAATCACGTATTATATCAAAAAAAGTAACATAAAATGGGAACTCTGCCTTCCTCCCGGTGAGTGTGAATTCAAACCAATACACTTGCATACAGCACCGTTCGTAAAAGATTCAGCCTTTTTACGCTAACTGAAGTGGTTTCAAAAGGCTGTATGGTCAGCAGGAGTTTTATTCGTCTGACTTGTCGCGTTCACACCATACTTAATCTTTTAGAGAGTTGGCTGATGTTCCAGTCATGGTTCGTTACGCTTCTAAAACGCAGCTCTGTGTTATGCCGTTTAAAAAGGGTCACGTCCCAGATTTAGGGCGTCCGCTAATTCTGGACCGTCTGCTCGTAAAATAAACCTTTTAACTCTTCAAGCTGGGAATACTCGTTGTAACCAATTTGTGATGCCTCCATGCCAATGGTTATTTGTTAAGAAGTAAATGCAGCCTTTCTGTATGGTTCATTATGCAGTTCCTAGAGGGCTTTGCGTTCTCAAGTACTAAAAAACACCATACTGGCACTATTCGGCTCCGAAATTATCTATTTAAATTTCCTCGTTTGCCTTTGCATAAAAACCAAAGCAATTCGAATCGACCTAAATTCTTAAAAGTGGTAGATCAATCTTTGGATATTAGTATACAGAGCAACCCTTATCAGAAAACGAAAGTTTCTTTTGCAACCTTGGCTAAAATCAGATCAAAAGGATAAGTGCATATCTGACTTGTTTTTGGAACTAAGCAAGTATACTGCAATCAAAAGAATGAGATGTGAATGGCGCTTTCTCTAAAGAAGACTGCAAACTATACAATATTGTCACCATCATCGAATACCTAAGATCATCAATAAAATCCGTTAAAAGACCTATTACATCGGCCAGGGGTAACCGAGAATTGCAAAATATTAATCACTCTTCGTGCTTATTGTCTGATAGCTAGAATATTTTGCACAAAGTCTAAGGATTAACGTGATTTTTACTGAAAGTTGTCAAATTTAATTCGCAATGCTGCTTGTGTGAAAGCAAAGCTCATTACAATATATGCCTGTACTTTATTTAGATAATGCGTCATGTTAAAAATAAGCATGCCAGAATTATTTAAAGCCGAATGTCCTGCAGTCCTCCTCCAAAGGACAGCCGTGATGATTTATTCCATTGCAGCATTTTGTTACTTGATGCAGTCATCGTGAAGAACATATAGAAAGTGAATTATACTCTGGAGCCTCCTGATGCAGTCAAATAGAAACTGAAGGGAAAGATTGAAAGAGAAATACACGTTTCTACGAAAAGACTTACCAAAAGGATAAAGTCATCGAAAACAACATGGCAATTAAGGCGTAGTTTCTAAAAACTTTAACCTAGATGATCGTCAGTATAAAATTGATTTTAGATTCTTCGTAGATTTGAGGAATAGGTCTGATATAATCACACATTCCATACATCCAATCAAATATAGGGAAATCAGGTTAATTGTTTAATTTGCCCTAAGGCTAGTTAGTTTTCAACAATTTTCTCTTTTATTTTGTTTCAATTTGTTGTTGTTAAAGACTGGTTTCTCAGGATTCAAGAAGATTGCGTACGAGGGATCCAAGTTAAGGTATATATCTATTGAAGTATGTATTGAAATACAGGCATCCCAAGATATTCAATAGAAAAGACGAACTTATTTGGGAAAAAAATAGAAACTTTAATGCGTAAATTTTCGAAGATGGTCCCCCAGATCGTCGTCAGACTACGGACAGTGTACAGGAAATATAAATTAATTAACCGTGTTTAACAAAGGATTCTAAGGGTTGGGCGAAATCCGAACCAATACGCATTGAGTGTATTTCGTCATCCCGTCGTGATTGGTTCTGCGCGTTTGAATTTTTCTTTAATGATTTTGTATGCGGCATCCAAATCGATATGCCGGTTGATGCATGCCTCATCTGAGTGCATTGCCTCCAGGAATTCATGGCCTTTTCTGATTGAGCAGATGTCAACAATCCGTGTGTTCTCCCATGCAAATTTATGTCCTGTTTCCAGTGTATGCATAGCCACTGGGATAAATGGTCTCGTCTTCTAACCGCCAACCGATGTTCGTGTAGGCGGGTTGAAACTGATTTCCCAGTTTGGCCACAATAAACGGCAATACAACTGGAACATGGAATTTTGTAGACAACACCTTTTTTATCCAGGTAGCTAACCCTGTCCTTAGGTTGTACAAGCTGTGAGCGTAAAGTAAATGTAGGGTGGTGTGCTACTTGTATCTGGTGTTTTCTAAGCTGTCTTTCGACAAGCTCTGATACATTTTTAATGTATGGGAGAGTTCGCCAGGTCATTTTTTTGGGTGCCTGGGTGGCCGTGTTGTTCGAAATACCTTTCTCTTTGGATTCTTGCCGCTTCAGACATCGATGCACGAAGTAACGCGTGTATCCATTTTTAGAGAACGAGTTAAAGAGGTATTTCATTTCTGCTCAATAATCTTCTTCATCAGAGCAGTGTGTTTTGGCTCCATTTAGGAGACTGTAGACAGAACTCCTTTTGTGAGAGGTAGGATGATTACTCTCAAAGTGTAGGATGACCTCAGAATATGTTTCTTTGCGGTAAAATGAGGTGTGGAGTGATCCATCAGTTTTCCGATGTACGAGAACATCAAGAAATGGGAGTTGTCCATCAGCTTCCGTCTCGAACGTGAATTCAATTCCTGGAAATGTCGAGTTTAGATTATTGTGGAGCAGTTCTAATAGTTCTTTCTTGATGATGACAAATGTATCATCAACGTATCGCAAACACAATTTTGGTTTTACATCAGGGAGAGCTATCGATTCCAATTTCTGCATTACCGCTTCGGCCAGGAAGCCGGATATGGGCGACCACAAATGGAGTTATGTCTACAGTCTCCTAAATCGAGCCAAAACACACTGTTTTGATGAAGAATGTTATCGAGCAGAAATGAAATACCTCTTTAACTCGTTCTCTAAAAATGGATACCCGCGTTACTTCGGGCATCGATGTCTGAAGCGGCAAGAATCCAAAGAGAAAGGTATTTTGAACAACACGGCCACCCAGGCACCCAAAACAATGACCTGGCGAACTCTCCCATACATTAAAAATGTATCAGAGCTTGTCGAAAGACAGATTAGAAAACACCAGATACAAGTAGCACATCACCCTACATCTACTTTACGCTCACAGCTTGTACACCCTTAGGACAGGGTTAGCTACCTGGATAAAAAAGGTGTTGTCTACAAAATTCCATGTTCCAGTTGTAATGCCGTTTATTGTGGCCAAACTGGGAAATCAGTCTCAACCCGCATACACGAACATCAGTTGGCGGTTAGAAGACGAGACCATTTATCCCAAGTGGCTATGCATACACTGGAAACAGGACATAAATTTGCATGGGAGAACACACGGATTGTTGACATCTGCTCAATCAGAAAAGGCCATGAATTCCTGGAGGCAATGCACTCAGATGAGGCATGCATCAACCGGCATATCGATTTGGATGCCGCATACAAAATCATTAAAGAAAAATTCAAACGCGCAGAACCAATCACGACGGGATGACGAAATACACTCAATGCGTATTGGTTCGGATTTCGCCAAACCCTTAGAATCCTTTATTAAACACGGTTAATTAATTAATATTTCCTGTACACTGTCCGTAGTCTGACGACGAGCTGGGGGACCATTTTCGAAAATTTACGCATTAAAGTTTCTATTTTTTCCCATAGAATTTCGTCTTTTCTATCTATTGAAGTGTATAATTTCATAAAATTGAAGTTTGACTACTCGCTTCCGTTTCGTCTATTGTCAGTTTTGTTAGAAATGGTCATTACTTAAGAAACCGTTTATTTAATTTAATCAGTTATAAAATTATCCTTAAATTTTTTGAAGGTTTCTATGCTGCAGAAGTGCTTTTGTTTAATTTTATTCGATTTGGCTGAAAAAGCTTCCAAATCTACCGGAGTTCTAAAGCAATATTTGTCTAGCATATCACCAAGATATGGTTGTAGTACGGGGCGAATATTGTTAATTTTAAAGATACTATTTTATTTAAAAGAACCTGTACATTATATTTAAATTATAAATATTGTCTACTGACAGCTATAAATATTATTTACCTTTTTAGGCAAAAAGTTGATTCCACAATGGTAAACGGTTTTTTTTCAAAAAATCTACCCATTGAGCTCATTTGTGGCTTCTTCAGGGAAACTTGAGCGTGCATAATATGATAATGTTACATCAACCGAAAGGGATGATAATTTAATGAGGCAATGCCTGGTGAATATGGTAGACAGGGATAGGACATCTCTACAAAATGATTCAAAAGTGGCTTCCACTCGCTGGGCAACACAGGGCATACCGATTTAAAAATCGCCTTATCACTTCCTTCATAATTATCTCGTTTTTCTCTCTTCAGAGCGCGCCCAATCTAGATTCATCCCTGTCGATATGGCTCAACTGTAACAGTTTCCATTAGATACAGAATATTAATTCCTTTTCTTGGATATTCTGTTTTAGAGTTGACGGTGTTACTTGGCCAGCAGTATTTGAAGACATTTTTACATGAGGATTGTAGTCGTAGGTTTGTTTTTGGGACTAGCCTAGATTAAATGCAAAAGAGGGTCTTCTCTAAAAATATTTCATCGGTAGGTTGACGTTTTTCGTGAGATCTTTTATTTTTGTGCTAATCCCAGTGCTTGTAAATGCTTGCTTACTACTTCAAAATATGTCTGACATTTCTGTGAGCCTTTGCCATGGATCGTGCATGATTAATCTTTCCCAATCCGTTGTAGATTTTTTCCGCGTTTCATTGATGTTCTTTATCTTCACATCAAACTGGCCATTTTTAAATGTTCAAATTTATTCTTGTACGTTCTTTCAGAGAGGGAGAGTGTTCAAATTTGCCATAAGCTTCCTCAGATAAAAGAAGACTTAAAACAACTTTTTTAAATCAAAACGAAAGCAACGCTTCACTCAAACGCGTCCTTTGAACACAAAAATTTCCATTTTCACCACAGCAAAAGACGTTGATGTTAATGCTTCAAATGCATTTCATAAACTACATAAGGTATTTTTTTCTATTTCTTTATGATGCAATTTTATTGTTTTTAGGTAACTTAAATATGTATCTAATGAAAAGTTTGAAAAAGGAAATAAATGAAACCCCTATCTAATAAATGTAATGCGGAAATCACATACATTTGAATTTCCTTCATTTGAATAAATATCTTTGCCCAATCCTGGCATAAGCCTTAAGCACAATACAAATATCAGTAAGCTTTTGCTACAATTAGTGGATATATAAACGTCGTTAAGGCTTAAATGACAATCTGTTACATCGTTCCACACAATAGGATGGTAGCTCTCCTGATTGGTTTTGTAAAAGCTTGACGTGTTCGGTAGTTCAAAACTTATTTTGAGCCCTGGACTTTGCTGTTTGTGGGAATGGACAAGAAACATAAAGAACAAGTAAGACTAGGCATATTTCTGTCTGAAAGTTCAGCTTTATCGACTAATGGCAATTGTTCTTCCGTTTGTCCATTAACAGGTTCCACTTAAATTAGATTTTGAAACCGTAATACCGTACCTAAGTTCATCGTTTAGGAAAATTATGGAGATTGCCTATCATATCTGCCTTTTTTAGCCTAATTTGCACTATCGATCTGGTCTTGGTAGTTTTGTAAGGAAAACGTGAAGAGTAATACATGCTTTTTCTTTGAAATTTGAAGAAACCTAGATGAACCGAATCTGGTGAGCGTTTTAGGATCTATAAAGGAGCATTTTTTCATAAATGCAATCATAAATTGGCTGGTGACGAAATATTTTCCCAATCCTTGAGTCTTAAAGCGCTCGCAATTCACAGACTGTCCAAAACTATATAAGGGCAATTGATAAGGATTTCCCCAAGGCAAAAAATGCGTTTTGGAGAAAGATGAGGACGATGTCCTGAGTTAGTAAAAATTCCGGTGGAGCCAATCCATATTAATTTAATCCTGCACATGACAGAAGCTAACTTACGTCCTCATTAAAAGAGATTTACAAAAGCGCATTTAAAAAACTACAAACACTTCTACTTTACATTAACGTGGTTGTGACATTTACCGCTATACCGTTTAGGTAAAATTAAATATCGGCATTTAATTCTACTATAGAGATTGATTGGTAAACAATTTCAAAAGCATTTTCGCTCGAGAATGTGTTTGAGGGTGGAGGTTATTCCCGCATATGACCAATGGAGCAGACTTCAGAGGCGTATCTAAAACGAAAGACCTTATCGTTCACCGAAGTAAATGCTTTTCCAAGAATGCACGTCTATGTTTAGTGTACGCCTCATGAAATAAAAAACGCCCTCTATTCGGTCTTCTACAGCAAAATGGTTTAAATATAGCATTTGCCTGATGAAGGATGAAATAGGACATCCTTTTTCTACTTCTGCACGGAGAAATGGTTGACAACTCTTGCATATGAAGAGTCCTAAGAGACATATAATAGTACTTTCACTGGATGTTGAATAAGCTCTTCGTTTTGCTTGCTTGTGGACCGTTTTGGCTCACCTCGCTTAATTCTAGGCACTATTTTATCGTTACTTATTCTCTGGAGTATGATCTTACTAATATTCAACATATCTGGTTACGATTCATGCGGCAGCCCTTTGGCTGCCGATATCCGTACGCGCTCAGAACCAACGTCCGACAGGAAGTGCTTTGATCTTGTATTCGCACGACATGACACAGAAAATGGACAGCATGTAGTGGGTTCTCAATGTGTATTTGTTTACTCTTTGCAGTTTGCGTGTGGATGAAACAACAATTCTCGCAAACCAGTTTATTTCTCGACTTTGTGACAAAATGTAATTCTTAAAGCTGAGTTTGCCCCTTGATTCAGGAAAACAGGGAGAGTTCTTAAACCTGTCGTCACCTGATGTTTACTGACACAATATCAGATTTTCCGTTCCTGGAGTGGAGTAAGTTGAGCATGTTTAGCTTATATTACTGGTAATGTATAGCACATCTGTGAGAAACAATAGGTTTTGCTCGTTGATATTGACTAGAGAAGGACATTACCTGGATATCCAGAAAATCTGATGTAGCCGCAATTGGACCTTTTTTCTTCACTAAAACAGACATGAAATGAATTCTTCTTTAGTTACTGGCTTTCCGGGCCTCAATTTATAAAAAACAAAAACAAAAATATACAAAATATATATGCCAACATATTCACTCATATGCTATCATGCAATTTCATGAGTTAGGTAATCTAGTGTAAGTTGGAAGTTGTCCTACGCAGGACTACAAGCTCAGATCGGCATGCGTTAATGTTCACCATCAAAATTCATTGGGAACTGCCAAACATTATTCGGGCTCAGATACGTGAAGTTAAGAGGTGCGGGATTAAATTCAGATAAATTTAAAGTGCTTACCGGAACTGGTCTATTTTTTCGATGAATTTTCGGAGAGCTTAGTAAAATCTCCAATTTCAAAGCGTCTACTGCTAATATCGATCAGTCTTTTCAAATGACAGGCTGAACTTGCTGGCCTTGGTCCGATCGATTTTTTGTCGTTCGCTGCCTCGACTTCTGCGTGGATATTTGTACAGCTTGACGGTCGCTAGTGTTGAGTAACTTCACATAGGTCGAGGGTGCTTGTAAGCCTGCCTCGTCTTTCGATGGTTTCTTCGTGTTACCGTCTTAGCTTATATACCTTAGTTCCAGTGTAAACATCTTTTCCTGGTCTTTATGCATTTAATGTCACATGCCTTTATTGACCATTGGAAGGTCTTTCTGCCTGTTACCAGAGTTGGCATCTAAATACCATGCCTCAAGTGTATGCCGTTTGGTTTTTGAGGTTCCTCGGTCTATGATGGTCGCTTCCTGAATGTCCAAAGTGTGGCCAGTCTCTTCAATAAGGGCTGAAAGTTTTGAGTTTGGGCCTAGCCTACGAGCCGCCAGTTTGAGCTCATTGAAGCGGTCTGCAATGTTCGTCAGCTTCCCCGATATAGTTGCAGTCCTCATCATATAAAGTCCTGCGTCATTACATGCATACAGGGCAGGATAAGATGGTTACACCGGAACAAAGGCATATAAGCAAAGACGGCCCCGCGAAGAACCCACCGGAAGAAAAGGCAAGCTTACAAGCACCCTCAACCGATGTGAAGTTGCCCGAGACCGGTGGCCGTCAAGCTGCACAAACATCCACGCAGAGGCCAAAGTAGAGAATTAGAGGAAAATCAATCATTCTTGGTCGACAAGTTCTGCCTGTCATTCAAAACACTGAACGATATTACCTATAGATACTTTGACAGTGGAGATCTGAACAAGCTGTCTGATTCGTCGGCGACAGTACAAACCGGTTCCGGGGAGTACTTCAAAGTTATCTGAATTATTCGGGCTGCTTTCCAGGCTTTCACGCATCTAATGCGCCGTAAATGTGAGCAGAGATGCGCCAGTAAAATAATTGGGCTTATTATCTCAAAATGCTGCGAGAATAAACCGTATTATAAAATGAACCATTTTTAGATTAAAAGTCGGGTGGGGCACCAACTGGGATTGGACGTGGCGGACTGAAGTCGGCTTATAAACCAGAACTGGTCATTTCAGTCTCCCTTGCCTTTGTAAGTAATGTCATTCCGCCTATATCACATGCCGCTGTGCGGCTGCTGGCGGAGCTTTAGAGTGAGACCCAAGGCACAACGGGACGAGTGAGTCCTGTAACCGATCGGTGAGGACCCATCTCTACCATTTACAAGGCTTGGATCAGTTCGGCCAGGGCCAATAGGGCAGACGAGCGGAACCAGCACACATTACTAGTGCTGATATAATTTTCCAGCAGGTAGTTAAGTGGGTTTGCTTGTGAGACGTCCAGGATATTTCCAGATATTGGCAGGATAATTCGAAATAGAAACGGAAACAGGAGATATATGCTGATTAAAGAACAGGGCACACTGTCTATTAAAGTTCCTTTGTAACTAGTGTCACTTTGCGTCAACTGTCACGCAAGCCCAAGTTAAATTAGTCCCTTCATTCGTTTAATCTGGAGGAAAAATTATGTCTATTACAGTAATAATTGTTTTCCGAGACTAACAGCATTGAAAAGTTTTCTCAAAACGTTGACGTAGAACGCAGACAAATATTTTAAGTTTTTAGAAGAAAAAGCTCATAATTAGTCACGGAATCCTGCGATAGGTGGTTTTTGGAGTGAATGCAAAGGAAACTTTATTGTTCGCTGATGGAATTTTTTAGGAAATTCTGCGTAAAATTGGATTGTGTTTCTGAACGTTCTGGTTAGACAGATTGATCTTAATTATACGATGGATTTTCAATTTCACAGCAAAGTTACTAGGTAGTTAAAAACAGAATAACCTGAAGAATTACACCAACAATCAATGAAATAAGCAGGGTCTTAGTGTCGAAAATGCTTGAGAATGAGTAGTAGGCTTCCAGGATTGAAAGTGCTACCTCAGACATCATTGCGTTTATAAGAAAGCGAAAACATGCATTTTCAGTATAAACTCATGAAATGGAAGTCCCCCGGACCTGTGGAAGTAAGAAACTATATCTATGGAATCATCCTAGTATGAAGCTAGTTTTGCCAGTGTTTCTGCCAATACGTCTTGATGAACCTCTCAATATTTTCTATTCCTCGAATGAAACGAATAGTGTTTAATTAATGTTGACTCAATGCTATAATTTACTGTGGGCAACAACACTTCTGTGCTCAAGTGCCCTTGTGAGTATCAAATGTCTTCCAGGGCATGGTTCGTTGAAACAATGACAAGGGTTTGTGAAATGAAAGCCTATACTGAACTGCAGAGCCTCGGTCGATGCTTAAATGGCACCTTATGCCCCTCACGCAGGTATGTCTTTTACTTTCAAAGAGAAATTTTATAAAAACGTGGCAAATTGTCCCCCAAACAACAGAGGTCGCCATTGTGCCCAATCTTAAATGAGCTAGTTGCAACCTATACCCATTGCTCTATATTCTTTCGAAATTTTAATGTCATTGTGAACTGATGACATGAGAAGGGAGGTTCAGAGAGGCAACAAGGGGAGTAAATTAATGTATGCTGTGTTTAATAAGTCTATAGGTACATAAGTCAGAAAATGAACATAGGTAGATGGAAAAGAACAAAATGATGGTAATACATCTAAGGACCACCTACAATGTAGGGAGGATGTAGGGTAACGCATGAGGTGTTGAAAGATATTATTCATCGAGGCATCTAATTATATAGATGATCAGATAGACGCTTAATAACAAATATAATTAAGGTGTTGTCAAGAGTGGTTGATTACATCAAAGTAGCTCAAACTGTAGGCCTTTGATCGAAAAGTTTTCGTGTGGCCACATTTACAAGCCTCATAAAAGAGAAATTGTCACCAGAATCTCCTGTTTGTTCCTTATTCAGCTGCATTGCTCATAGCGCTTGGTTGACTTCAGCCCTACAGGCTAAGCCAAAAAAGTTTATAAATTGGATTTAAAGGCCTAGAGATTAGGCCGATGATCTAATCCCTAGACTAACATATTCCCTTGACATTAGAAGGGGAAGTGAGACGGGCAAGACGTTAATATTCGAATTCACCTATTCTGGGGTTTTGAGCCGATTTTCAGGGAGATTAGGATTAACGTCCTGGATAGGGCTAAATGTAAGTGTTAGTGAAAGGATTAGGGTTTGGATAATGACAAAAAATACTCAACCATCCTGGAATTTCGCAAAAAGTCACCTTTGTTAATCTAGGGTTCCTGTTCACGTGTCTTAAGAGGAGATTTTATAATAAGCATTTCAAGTAATCCATCGTGCCCCTCTTTAGAAACGCACGGCATGGAAGAACTTTCCCCGGCCCAGAAAAACCTGTTCCAGGGTAAATGAGGTCAATAATTGGGCAGCAATATGACCAGCATACGCGTGGTTTCCATGTTAACTCGTCGGATCGATATCACATAATTGACGGTCCTATAGAAACCTCTGATATTTTAAGAAGCTTGTGTTACCTGTTAAGAAGAAAGCATTTCTAAGTGTCTTTTCCAAAATAACTGAAACCATTGTTAATAGTTGAATAAACCATAGTTTAAAAACACAAATATAGCCCTTTCTACTTAATGCAGTACTTATGATTGTTAAAATGCATGATACTACTGATAATTTAATTAAATCTAAAAATTAACTTAAAAAACTCTTTCAGGTTATAGCATTTGTCTGGGATCATTGTTCAATAGGGAAAAAAATGCTGGATATCAGAGTTTAACGGATAATAGCAGGAGTTGATAGAGAAATCACTGGTTCAGGCAGGGGTCATGCGTGATCAACAACTAATTCTGGAAAGGAAGACATGCGCACACTACGCCGGTGATCCAGCAATGTGGTATAGCCGACCTTCAGTGTTTGCCTGTTAAATTACCCACAGTTTCGCATAGAAGCCGATGCAGCTCGATAAATTGTTTTCATAGAGACAAAAAGCTCCTAGAGTTTCGAAGCATGTTTTTATGCTAATTTCTAATGTGCTTAATCCTGCGAGCAATTTTAATGTGATGTCATTATTCACATGCATCTCGTGGAGTTTGGCACAAGACTTTTTGCGCCGGAAACTTGAGAAGTCATACGATGAAACCCAGAGTTCGCTCAATATTAAAAATCTGATGAGCCTGTTCGAATTTTGCCAAAAGACCTACTTCAAGTTTACAGAACAAACTTATGAGAAGATCAAGGGAACTCCAATGTGCTCATAAATGTCCGCTTTATTGACAGAGTTGGTTCAAAAAAAGCTGGAAAAGATTGCCATCACCCAACAGCCGCCGTTACGTGGAAGAAACGTTTGTTATCTTCAAGAGGAACATGCAGCATAATAACCATTAGCAAATTAACTCGATATTCCCAGATATAACATTCCTGAGAGAAGAAGAAAAAGAGTGGCAACTGCCCTTTCTTGATGTGCTCGTCAGGCGAACTTCCAACGATGAAATAGAAACAACTGTCTGCAGAAAGGCAAGTAACGCCAAGCAGGTTCTCAATTTTCCCAGCAGCCATCCGGTGGCTCACAACCGAAGCACTGTAATGGCACACCTTAAACAGAAAAGAAACTCATTGTGGCAACACGAAAGAAAAAGCACGGAAGGCCCAATATCTCCGTGACCAGTTGATACGGAACGGCTATCCAACGGCATTCATAATTCGATGCCTGGGTCGGCCCAAAGCTACTATGCGCAGCAGTGTTATGAAGACCAAGGACCGATAAAATCCAAGTGTGCAGTCGGGTGCAGTGAATCGCATCCCATGCCAAAACTGTCCTTCCTACACAGGACAGACAGAGGCATGCTTGGGTCGCACATACACAAGTATAAGCTTACGTTGAGACGTAATGACGGATTATCACAAGTGGCGGCACACACCTACGAAACGGTTCATGAGTTTAACTTCGCAGCCACGATACAATTCGCCCAGATTAGACGTGAGACAAACGGAGAACTGATTAAAAACTGGAGCTCCGATGAGAACGGAGTCAATAGATATATCAATCGGGTATACAGGGCTCTGTGCAGTCACCTCCGAACTGCCGTCACTGCTTTAGGATTGGCCTATGCCCCTATAACTGTTGCTTGTTTCGTTGCAGCTTTTATATCTGATGATGACTCCAATAAGTGTTCGAAAGCTCCGAGGAATAAAGAGAGGATTATGGCAACCGAAGAGCCTTCTTCTTTACTTATGACAGACCGACAATTCGACCATCGTAATCCTACGATGTCCATCGTATGTTTTACACCATGATTGTGTAGGGACTGATACTTGTGCATGGATTAGGTTTAAGTGATAGTAGACTTGCACTGCATCTACCACACTTTCTCCTCCTCCCCCACTTGAGCGTGGCGTCACGACACAGTCAAGAAGACAGGAGGCGCGATAGGGTGCAGGTGCCAGATGCGACTGGAGCCACCCCTGGCGTGCCACCACACCTGGCTCGGATCCCACGGAGTGGAAGTGTCATAAAGGCCACATTAAGAAGGAGCCATTGCAGCCTGACTCTCAGTCCGCCAGTCAGCCACTCCACACAAAACACACACTGGGCTGACCATGCGGTCCGAGTTATCCCGTCACTTGGCAACATTCCAAGCCACGGCTTATAGCGCACCGTGATAGTGTCAAGTGTGTCAGATTGTTTATAGTGAGGAACATGCTCTGAGCCGTCGACCTCACTCTCTCCCCCACCCCCACAATCAGACCACCGTCCGAGCAGGTCAGTTGGCTGATGCGGAAATGGGCACAGCTGTTGGTGACCTCGTCTACGCGTACTACGTACACGACATAGCCCCCAAACACAAGCACCAGGGTTTCACACAACACAGGGGTTGAAAGGCTCACATTTCGCATGTGTGAGACAGCCAGATATCACGTTAAGAAGGAGCCATTTAAGCCCGACTCTCAGACTACCAGTTGGCCACCCCACACAACACACATTATACTGACTGAGAGGTCTGCGTGTAATTGTCAGTTGGCAACCTTCCAACCATGGCGCTTATTGCCCCGTGATATTCTCTAGCTCAGATTACACATGCAGCAGAGGAGCTACATGGATAAGGAGCTGAGGATCATGCTTGCTTCTCACTCAGCTATGCAGACTGATAATATGTTTTTGTGTTGTTGCGTGTGATCATGTGAGGTGTAGAGGCTTATGAGAAGAGATGTAGTGTTGTAGTATAGTCGGATATGTACTTCTGCACGTTTTCATGGAGACGCATGTGATCGAATAGGCCCATACGGTGTGTGCATGTGAGTGGGCATTGCGAACATTTGAGTCGGGTGCGGCAGGTGTATGTTGGTTCTCCTGGCACTGGTTCGCCGGTCTCTTTACGATGGATTTGCAAGTGACGGACCACGCCGATGCGTGATGTGCATGTGCGGTGACAAGGATGAAAAGATAGGTCAGGAGGTGCTGAGTCTGCGGGGGTTCTGCTGCTGGTACTGGTAGCCGTGCTCATGGGAGTACTATTGGAAGTTTTGATAGGTGGGCAAGATGTGTTGGCAGCTTGGAGGATTCCGCTTCCGTGAATTCGCATGTGACCGAGCAGGCCCATGTGATGAGTGAATTCGCGTGGACAGTGATGGCATTGGAGGTGGAGGTCTCTGCTCTGTGTTGGTGCACCAGGCACTAGTTTGCCAGTCTCTGTACGATGGATTCGCAAGTGATCGATCGGGCCGATGTGTGAGGTGAATGTGCGATCTCAATGAGAACAGTTTAGTACCGAGTGTTCGTCGCCGTGGTCGGTGCAGAAGGTGGAGGAGGGAGGATGGTGTCGGCGATCGTGGGCGGCGGGGCATCGATAAAGTTGTTATCAGTGGTTGTGGAGGTCATCGTCATGGGGTCTGAGGCAGGTTTAGCAGAGGTTGATGTTGTGGAATTGTTTGCGCATTGAGTTTGAAGAAGTCTGACCATGCGGATTCGCGCGCGAAATGTGCGGTGACAGCGTGCGCATGTTGGCAGGGCATTGGCATTGGCGGTGTGGATCCGCGGTTCTTTTGACTTGCGAGCTGCCCTTTTGGCCTTAGCAGCGGTGATCCGGTTGGCCTCATAGATTGCTGCACCAGCCTTCACCGATCTTCTTCATGTCGGTCTGTCCTGGGCAAGGTCCTCCAAGGTCGCAATGCGGATCACAGTGCGCTCATCACGGTAGGCGTCCATCAGCATAGCACAGAACATGAAACTGAAGAGGGGTGGGGCCATTACGCTGCCCTGCTTCACTCTATTGGTTACTGCGAATGCTTCGGATACCGTCCCGTTGGTAGTGACGTGCGCCGACATTCCATCATGTAGCTGACGCATCATGAGCGTGCACCGTTCAGGACAGCCGAATTTCTGCATGACTTTCCACAGTCAGTCGCGATTCACATGTCAAAGGCGTTCGTCACATCCATGAAGGTAGTGTAGAGGTGGGTTCGCATCCCCTGCACTCCACTTGTAGCTAGCGGCCGGCGAAGATCGTGCTGTTTGTTCCGCGGTTTCGTCGGAAGTCACATTGACTTTCCGGGAGCAGTCCCTGTTCTAGGTGACTGTTCAGCAGATTTAGAAGGATACGGGCATAGATCTTCCCGGCCATGTTGAGCAGCGAGATGCCTGTGTGATTATCCCAGTGTTGCCGGTTCCCCTTCCGCTTGTAGAGAAGGACGATGTTGAGGTCTTCGAAATCCTGAGGAACTTGTCCTTGGCGCCACATCTCCTGGAAGAGTGTTGTGAGTTCTGCCATCAGCTGGGGCCCACCATGCTTGTAGAATTCCGGCGGAATTGCATCGCATGTCGGTACTTTCCTGCTGAAAATCTGCTGCACGGCCCGAAAGGCAGCAGACCCATGTCATTATTCATGTCCACTTGAGGGAGTCAGTCAATGGCAGCATCGGAGCTAACTGATGAGCAATTAAGGACACTTCTGAAATGCTCGGCCGGCGATTGAGAATTTGGGATTTCTCTTTCAGCAATGTTGTGCCGCCAGAGTTGAGCAGCGGTGCAGTTCCCTTGATGCAGGGGCCGTAGATGACCTTGATGGCTTTGAAGAAGTTATTCATTTCATTGTTGCCCGCCTACCCTTGGATTTCCTCAGCCATTCGGGCCATCCAGGCGTCGTTCCTCTCCCGCAGCCGTTGTTGTACAAGGCAGCGACATCTGAAGAAGGCTGCTTTGGTGGCGTCAGTCCGAAGGTTCATGAAGGCTTTGTGTAGTTGATTCTTCTCAGCAAGCAGGTTGCTGATGTCAGCGTCATTGTCGTCAAACCAGTCCTGGTGTTTATTTCGTGCCCGTCCGAGGATTTTGATGGTGGTGGACTAGATGACATTGCGCAGTTGAAACCATCGCCTCTCCACGGTGGCATTATTATCTGGAGCATGTAGGTCCTCCAGTTGCTGGGATATCTGGTTGCTGAAATCAAATCAGTGAGCAGCAAAATTTAACAAATGTGTATTTAACTTACATTGCGGTCACTTACCTTGGGGCCCTCATCGTGGTTGAAATCGATGCCCCATCTTGGAGATAACGAAGCGGTGATCTGTCCAACCATCGACATAGAGGATTGCCTTGGTTACCAGCACGTCCTTTCGATCTCGCTTTTGGACTAGAACATAGTTCAGCAGCTGACAGCGCCATGATCGAGGATGCATCCACGTGGCCTTCTCCCGTGTCGAAATGCGGAAGAAGGTGTTGGTTAGCAGGAAACGGTGTTCCGCACAGGTCCGCAGAAGAAGAAGGTCCTTATGGTTACAGATTCTGGGACCGTGGGGACGCAGCACTCCCAACGCGGGCGTTTAAGTCACCAAGGAAAATTAACTTATCCGTCTTCGGCATATTCACTAGGAGGGCGTTCATGTCCTCATGGAATTTGTCCTTCGCCGCATCAGAGCTCATCGTTGGGGTGCGTAGGCACTGATAATGGTGGCAAAAATGTCTTCCCGAAGAGGCAGGTAGAGGCTCATCAGGTGATCATGGATACCCTGCGGCAAACGGGACAGACGTCCCACATTGTCATTCCGCATGGCAAAGGCGACACCAGCGTCGCGTCGCTCTGCCTTTGGTCGGCCACTCCAGAAGAAGGTGTAGCCGGCACCCACTTCCCCCAGCTGACCCTGTTCAGATAATCAAGTCTCACTGAGAGCAGTAATGTCCCCCTTGTAGCGCGCCAGTTCCAAAGCAACAAACGCCGTCCTCCATTCCGGCCGGTTGCCCTCGGATTGTCTAAAATGGAACGAACATTCCAGGCTGCTGGTGTGAGTGGACTCACCCGAGCAGCCCGAAGAGTATGGCCTGGGGGATGGGTGTAAGTTGTACGACCACGTATTTTGCGATCTAAGAGCCGCGGCCAGCTGCAGAATACGTGCGAGCCAGAATTTATTTAGGGCACCTTTTCTAGCCTAAATAGGGCTGCTAGGACATCCCAGACGGCTTTCAAATTCCACTATGGGTCACGGCTTTGTTTTAGTGGGAGAGCGACCCGAGGTAGCCTGAGCCACCTATGGGGTTGCTGTCACGGCCAACGTAGTATTTGTTTGAGAGGGGGAGGTGGGAAGTTCGAGCGTCAGGCATACCGGGTGTGGAGGCACACACAGGACCGGAGCCCCTCACCTGGTTTAGCCCGCCGGTCGTGACGGTTGCCCGGGGTTTGACCACTGGGAAGAACCTAGTTTCGAGGAGCCACAGTTGAGAATTGGGTAGTAGTTAGAGGTGCCAACAGGATCATTCACCGTCTGTACAAGACAAATGGCACGACCAAATGCTATCAATGTGGTGCTTCCCGTCACTATTACCCCCTACACCCCTTTTTTACTTATGCACACAACTTGAATGCCAACATTCAACTCAATTCGAGCAACTCTTTTCAGGTTCCTGTAACTTCCCAGATGGGGAGGAGATTGTTCCAAATGTTTTGCTCGCCTATCGTCTCAGATTCACGCTAAATTCAATCAGTTTAGACAGAATCGGTAAAGGGTAATTGTTTGGCTAATAACTGCTGTGCGCTATTCGAATCCTACAACACATACACGAAATATTACTTTTATCTGATTCTGTCTCAAATGACTGACTTAAATTTGAAACTGAAATGTCACGACTCACAGTTCCCTCATCCAAACCAATTTTCGGAAATCGTCTCTCTGCTGCTTTCTTTCATGGCCATGCTTTGTAAAAGTGCTTACCCTATGAGCATTGTATTGTTATATGTTAAGTATGAACGCAGTTGGCTTGGGCTCGCAGTTTTCACGTATCTTGGTGCTTTGTGCAACCCGTAATGAAGCAAAACTACTTGAACCAGTGCAAACTTCTCAATTAACAATTTAAATGCCGTCAATGTACGGTAGTACAAAGGCATATTTTTAAAAGGACACAGGCACTAGCTAAAAGCTTAGACACGCACGGTTCGTCGTTCCTGTCCCATTGCACAATATAGGTGAGAGAGTTAGGGCTCACGGGTAGGTTTTCCGGTCTTCCCGTGTGTTTTCTGATACATGAATTCCAATTTCCGTTCGGCCTTGTTAATTTGCAAAAACATTACTGCTCGAAGGAAAGAGTATTGGGTTAATGTTAACCGTACTACTAGAGTTTAGCATGAGGAAGGTTTAGAGTTGAGCTTGAAATTGCCTTAAAGATTTATTTTCTGCCATTTTCAGGGGTAGGAGACGACAATAGTAATAATGTACAGTGGAATTATGTGAAATTATGTGCAGTGCCCATTTCATTGAATGGGTGGGGTAAGCATACTCCTTTGTCCCGTTAAGGGGACCATAGAAGCCATCCTTACCCAAATAATCATAAAACTTTATGCCAAGCCTAAAATTGCTTGTTCCAAAGGATTGACTCCACGTTGGTGTACTGATTTCCTTGGAAATTAAACAAGACAAAAGATTGTAAGAGCGTTCACCTTACTGGACTGTTTCAGTTACCTTAAGAAGCGAACGCATTAAATGTTCTCCCACCGGTCACATTACATGCATCACTTGTCTCCCCAAATAACTAATAGCGTGGGTAATTTTTAATTTTATAAATTAATCAGTAAAAATACACCTGTCTGCATCACCATCAAAATAGTCTTTTGATTCTCCTGACGTATCTGGAGCAATAAGAGTATGCACCAGTAATAAGGAAAAGGAAAGTGGTCCAGAGTGAAGTTAATTTTTAAGAAATAGTATGCATACAAAGCCTAACGTATGCCATCCACTCAGCGAATGGTTTATTAGGAAAGTGGGGTGCATTTACTTCTTTTGTGGTTAGTAACTGTCTAATTCTAACAAGAATGTGAGTCCTTATAATGACTTCCTTCCTACTTAACTCCACTGCATTCGAAGACGCGTGTTTACTGGCGATTGCGTTTAACCCTGCAACTATTGTGTAATTGTTTCCGGTTGCCCTCCGTTACTTAATGGAATCTGGGTCAGTCTGCAGCTTGCTTGAGGAAGCTTAAAATATGTACCTAAAGGAATTGCCCTAAAGTTTAATTTCTCAGTCGCATTCAAAATATCTGGGAATAACGCCTAGGGGACAAAGATCTCTAGTCACGTTATTTATATATTTTAAGGACAGTGCCTTTAATCACGATCAGATACATTTTTTTGAGAAATTAAATTTGTTTGGCATTTAAACTATCTTCTGCAATAACAAGACAAATCACTATAAGTAATTTTTCAGGTCTTTTTCGAAGCAGTTTTTACAATACTGTATTATAAGGTTCATGAAATAATTAGCAAGTGCATACTTTCGTTATTTGAGAAGTGTCGCGTCAACTAGAAACTACATCAGCATATACGCCCGTGTGGAAAACAGGACAATACATCTGCCGATACAGCCACATCTTACGAAAATGATGCAAAATTTTCCTACTTTCGGGTGAAGTTCAAATGCGCCCAACCATCATATATTCCCAATAAACTAGCTTGAAAAATGTTATCATGGAAGAATATTATTTATTCTAATAAAGATGCATATTGCTGAACTGCAAAGTCCGGAAAAGCCTTCCACAAAAATTGTGCAGCTAAAATAAATATGTTGCTTGTTTTGATAAAACCTGGGCATTGACGTGCAGTGCACAGTACTTCGAAGAATTTTAAGTATTTGATAATATGCGAAACTCAAAAAGCCGCTCTGAAATCATGTCCGAGTTCAATAAATATTAATGTTTTTGTACTTTTTGGTGCATATTGAGTACCTTATTGTACAAGCAAACAATATAGAAAGGATAAGACGTCTCTCAAACATCAAGGGAAAACCCATTATTCTCCAATAAAAAAATTTGGCGAGCATACATCTGCATTCAAACTGTTCGCTCAAGGCCTTTGTATTTTTAGGAAAATAAGAGAAAATCTGCCGGCAAATAGAAAAAAAGTTCGTGTTGATACTAAAGTGGGAGATGGAGAGACGGAGAGTAATCAGTGTCTTGTGATTATCGTCCGACGTGATGGTGGTCATAAGGAAAGGTAATTATATCAGCAACTCAATTTTTAGCTCTGGGTGATTGGAACTGCGGCCCTCGGTATGTTCCTCTGCGCCCACAGGATCGATTTGCATAATCTGATTGCAGCCGCCTCTGTCGTAGCCAACGGACGTTTAGGGGACACTGAAAATGCATCTCGAAGGCCTCTCTAGCACAAACGCATCCCTCTCTTATTTGCAATTAACTGATTTGCCAAAAGGAGCTTCCCACAGGTTTACTCTTATACACTTCAGCATTCCATTAGTAACCTGTTATCCTGGTGTCAGTCCTGTTTATCTCACTAACTCTGGTAAGCTTTCGAAATTTCTGCCAGCAAGTTCTAAGTTTAAAATGCAGTCTCACAGTGCTATCCTATAAACTTCAATCGTTTTTGTTCCAAAAGGGCACACCTTTAGATCCCTTAGCAGACTATGTGTGTGGGCGCCGTACAGTGAGATCATTGTGAGTTATATAGCGTGAATCCGGTCCCGTTAGGGAAACGTTATTCCCATCCCTCCCTCGTCCATACGTCTTTCATAACATCAAAAATAATAAACATTTTGCCCTGTATATCTACCAAGGAAACCAATACAAAGACGTGGTACAAAATTGTATCTTCCTCAAATGTTATACTCGAAGAGGTTTCGGGTTTAAGATCTTGAAATGCACGCACACAGAGCATCTTATTTGCCTATTTATTAAGCCTGCTAATAAAGTATGCAACATGGCCCACATCCATAGTAAATTAAATGAGCACTAATAACCTCAAGAAATGTATGTTTTTCCTCTCATTCAGCTTATAGTAATTCAGTCTTCTAACATCAGCTGGCTTATCAGGACTCCAGCCCTCACCTGTACTAACGCCGCAATGGGAGAGATGCCGTTGAGAAAACGATGTGAGCTGTGAGTTGGACCACACATTAACGGCTTGTCTCAGGACAGACTGATGAATCCTATGAGCAATTAACCAACCAACTATGACAATTCCCCTTCTCAAGCAAACTTCTGGACTTCCGTCAATTTGATTAATTATGAGTCCAAAAACAAGGAAAATCAACCGAACTTGTAGTTCAGAAACTAAGTGTAATCAGATTATTTGCATGACTGGATAGATAATGAAAATCGGTGCCTTCTAAATGGTTCTAAATTAGCATGGGCTTATTACTATTGATTGTTAATACTTTTCAGACAGCGACTTTCCTGCAATTATATAGTACTTCTATCACGGTTTCACCATGGGACTTTAGAGGAATATACGTCCTTTATTACATCTTATAATTCTACGAAAGCTTCTGTTTATGCTGCTTATAAAACCTTAAGCTCCTAGTTCACTCAAAGCATCTCTCTTATTTTGAAGAGTATTCTGCAGTTGGTTTGAGGACTATTAAATTCGCTTATTGGAATCTAACCCCCTATATAATAGTCCCATTAATGCCAAAGTAGGCTAAGATCATGATTTGAAGATGGACTGAATAATGTGGGAGTTTATGCCTTCTAAGCCAATGTTAAATTCACGAATGAATGCAAAGTTCCGAGTTCCAGGAAGTTGCAGGAACAAAGAAGAAGTTTGTTTAAGCGCTAGAAATTTTTTTCACGAGAATGGAATGTTTTATTCCTTATTCTTCGTTTTATGTTGAGTGCGTTCTCGGAGGTACCGTATAGTTAAGCACTATGGTCTGAACTCCCCTATGTGCTCTGTAATCTCTTTAAGAATAAAATGGATTACTAGCAAAGTCCCGATATCAGCTGGATGATAATAGGTCAGTTTCGATCCTCTCAGAAGAGTAAATAGTCATAAATGACTATTGTTTGTATATTGCAGGGACAGTTCAGTTCACGAGTTATACTCACCGCGTTCTTACTGCTCTATAAGTCAGTGGTAACAGAGATTCTTAACCAAATACCCACGAATACACATGCTGTGTCCAAATTGCAATCCATACCTGAATGAACACTTTCATGCTAGATGGCCAATTATGACCATTCCTTATACTTTGCATCATATCAAACGATTTTGTCATAAAAACTCGTTTGTATTGACAGTTTTCACATTTTATTTTCTTGCGAAAAAAAATCAATATGAGTTAATTTTGATCAATTTTAGCCCAATCGCAGTGAACGTTATTCTGCGTTGGTCATAGGTAGAACGTCAAGGGTTTAATATTCTTAGGTGATGTTTCATTAGATAGGCTTCGAAGCGACCTACATCTAAGACCTAAACGTGGGTACTGACATACGAGAATATGAAGGAGCTACAGCCGAAGAGTGCCTGTAGAGACGATCCGACATAAGAAACCATGGAAAATTGGTCAAAATATAGCACTCCCTACCTACAAGTACGTCATCATTTCAACATTGATTCCCTTTTCGCTTGTTTTAATTGTTCTCTCCTATTCAGTTACTTTTATTTTTAGGAAAAGCAGAGCTCAAAATCAATGTCCATGACCCTGATTTCTCGAGGTCGAACAGATTTACATTGTCTGGCATTGGTCGACATCGCCGTCCACAAATCACTACAAATTTACTATCAGCGCTGTTTAACTGTTTAAGAGAAATCATATGGAAATGGTTGAAATGAGGTGGGAATTGCTGCTGATATTGTCTGTCCTAGGCCTAGACGACCGACACCTGTTGTCAGAGTGAGACTGCTGACGATCTCCGTAGCGTAAACCACGCCCGCAGTTTTGCTGACGCTAAACTCCGACCTTGTCTCCGTCTCCGTACAACCACCCCTTCAAAATTTATTAGTATGACGTATTCTATGTTCCCTCCAAAATTCAAGTGAGAATTTTCGATCAAAAGAACGAAGAGATTATTTAGCTGATTATCTATCCATAGAAAAACCGCGACAAACGGGTAGTATGGACAGTCAAATCAGGTCCATCATAGAACTGCGTTGGATCTTCCGAAATTTGGCGGGTCATGGACGCGGCAGACTTTTGAGTTCGGTTCGAAACTCAAAAAATATGGTAGCCTCGGGCATGCCTTGCGGTTGATCTGCCAAATTAGTTTCTTGTGTGCCCGGTTGATATCAGGACCTACACCGCCAAACTTGTTAAGAAAGCTAAAGGTGTAATTTTTACGCATTTTCGAATTGATACATTGTCTTCTGAGCTCTCAATGTATCCCATAAGTGCTTTGAGAATCAGTAACATAGGGTTTCCCTGGTTGGTCAAAGCATATATACATGGTGTGTTTTTGTCATCGTGACATATTGCTCATTAAAATTTGCAGGGGATGTGTGCCATGATGTACATTTTATAAGTAATTTTAATAAATATGCAGATAAAAGCCCTGTGAATGGACATTTCAGGTCTTGAAAACCTCACTTTTTAAGTATAACGTTTTATGAAGGTACAATTTTCTACCAAATGAGTACACTAATAAAATTTGTGCAGTCTTTCTACAACATATATTGTTATTTTTAAGGGCAATGAAAATCAATGAGAAAACTTCATAATAGTTAAGTGGTGAAATTATGAATTGGTATTTTTTAAGATGACCGGAAGGAAACTCGTTCAAAACCCGACATCCTGACGTAACTGATATACATTGGGATTAGGGTGCACGATATTAAATATTAAAAACATACTTTATAACTTTTTGGAACTGAAACTGATTTCAGAATTGCGGTCAACATTTCATGTCATAGTAAATTTTCGGTATTTTTAGCTTAGATGAAAACCTTTAGAATAAATTGCCTCAAGGGCCACAACGAAATCGTTAGGTGCCTTGCTTGTTCGAGTTGGACCACAGTCAAGAAAGTACGTAGACTTCCTTCCTGGTCTTTGATTATAGAGTGAACATCTGGTTTTTGAGTCTTTTAAGAAGATTCCTAGTTAATGTGGAGAGCGTAGACGATGCGGAAGGAGGGAAAAAGACTAAACTTCGTCAAAGTTTTCATCCCAGAAACAAAATGGCGAAGCAGATGCCTGCTTAGGCATGAAAGCAATAACAGCTCGGAATCGGCTATATGCACTCCCAGCAGCACATGGAATGAAACGCCCCTTTCCATAACAAATTTTAAATTTCAGGAATGACAAGCAGTCCCGTGGGCCAAACCGAACGCTAACCCTAACATAAACCACACCTACCTTAAAGCTGAACTCACCTGAACCATAACTTGAACACTAATCAAAAACCTAACGTGTAATCTTAGCCTAAATTTCTGCGAGTTAAGTATAAAGCCATTCGTATAATGGACGGTTTCCGGTCTCATGTCCTGGGGAGGATGGCCATTAACCAAGCTCTGGGCAATAGCATACAACAAGGCCCTAGTTAACATGGGGGCGGCCCTGAGTAGCTACAGGCACAGCTTCTTTGGAACATTCAACAAACTACCTAGAATCCCTTGCAGTATTCCGTTTCCGTTGAGCTTCAATGCGGCAGAATACTTACTCCCTACATTACTAAACCACCCATGAAGTGTTAAAACCGGAAACCCACAAAAGCCGTTATACGCCACGATTGCCTCAGAAACAACGTGACACTGTGTAGTCAAGGTAAGTGACGGTATTTATCGCTCACCTGGGGTTAAACTTATACAGCCAAAATTGTGTTGATTTACAAAGAGTAAGCACTCTTGGAAAATCTAGTCCTGCTTATGAAATTTAATGTGTTAACAGCCTTGGTAAATATGCAGGTCAGAGCAAACAACTGTTTACATTTTATACTCAGGATCATGGGTTGGCATCATAGAGAGACGATCATTCAGTTGATGTGGCTACATCCTCAGAGGCTTCGAGAAGTAAAGCTGACCCTATAAACACGAACTTGGTTAGTCGTGCCAGGTCGAGATAAGACAGTGGTAACTGAATATCTTAGACACCATTTACAAGCAAATGAACCACCTAGTCGAACTCCTGACTATCTTTCATTTCACCGATAGCAGTTCAGCCATAAAACACCGAGTGCCATGTAGGTGAAACTGTGTGCAAACTTTGCACATTTACTATCCTATTTCTTATCGCTGCTGACTGACTCTTGTGCACACCCGAAAGTTGACACATCCATGAATCTCTCCTCTCTGTTCTGGGATACATTTTTGTCCTCCGCGGCGCGTGATTCCCCTTCGAATATGCGTATGCCACATGTCTTCTCCTAGACTAGACTTTTTTGCAAATCGTATTATCATCACCGATGGCCTGTGAGATAGCCTTTTGTTAAAAGAATTTTAAGAAAGCATAATCAAGAGACAACAAAGATTTGGAATGGAAGCGGCTTTTAAACGTCTTAAAACCTGTTTTCTAGCGATATCGATCCCGGAAACTAATTGTTTTTTCGGTTGCGGTTGCCTGAATTGTAGCTCATTCATGTTCTGAAGACAAACAAATATTGGTATTGAGTTAGAGTGCGAGACCTAAAGCATCTGTTACGTGAGGTTGTTTAAGACTGCTATGGTAGCTCCCAAGAGATGCAGTGCGTAGAGTCTCGTTGGATTGAGGGACTCATCATCGTTTTTTGGACATATTCATCAAGCCGATGCTGAACATGTACTGTAGTTAAAAATAACATATAGAAAAGTAAGGAAAATAGGTGCTTCTAACATCCGACAATGTGATTTTTACTAGCTAAAACTGCAGCTACAGGGATAAGAGAGGACTTTCAAATGCGAAACATCCTTTTCATCAGGAACTTTGAGCTTCAACAGAATTTCCATCTTGTGCACGTCATGTGGGTAGTAGTAGATGCGCTGGACCAACACGGGGACCAAATCAGGCTGCGGTAGGCGTTAGTATCTGGGATGAGGTCCAATAACAAATGCCGAACATAGAGGCGTGCCGAACATGGACACGCATAGGTGCGGGCTCATGCCGCACCCCGCTCTCCCACTACATGGGAGATGATTCATCTGCGCCCGACCACGTCTCTGGTCTCCTTTGACTCTGTCTTGACACCGAGCACAGGCGGGTTACGGCAGATATAGTGTGGTATATGCAGTGCAGGGCAAATATCACTTAAAACTAATTTGCGCACAAGTCCCCATCCCTGCACCACTCTTCTGTGGATCATACGGTGGACATCGTCAGAATACGACAGGTGTGTCTGTCAAATAAAGTTGAATATAATCAAAGATACCCCAGGTCACCCAAGACCGACGACTTTAGGGGGTTTTGACACGTTCTTCGTCGTCTATCTTACGAGCTCAGTGTCATTGTCCTCAATCTGGGACCATTACCCAGTTGGAGGCGTCGAAGAAGGGGTCAACTGAAAACTTGGCTTGACAGTTTGTCAAGACTTGGGATTAAATTTAGACTTTCTAGACAAGCAAGTAAACGAAAAAGCACCATAATCCCAAAATTTTGAAAAAATCTTCGTTATGTATACCTAACGAAGGTGGACTCAACAAATTATTGCAATATGAACTATGGAATACTGTCAGGGTCTTACCGCTTGAATATCCATCTTAAGATTTTCCGAAAGATTGAAAAAATCTGTTTTATATCTCTGAAGTAAGTCTTACCCATGATTTTCATAATAGGAAGTATGTAATATAGTTCAACTGTTAATGTTTGATTATCGGTTACAAAATTGTATCACAAGAAAATGAATTACTTTTTCCGGGCTTGCATCTCCGAGATGAATAGAAGCGTCACAGAAATAGGCGTTTCCATGCGGTTTCATGTTCAAAATGCTAGTCAGTGTCAAATAAGGTTGAATAGAATCAATTTTATAAGCGACAGAAGAACTTTCTTTGGCGATAATGGAGTTCGCTGGCTTTCAGGGTATCCTTGAAGTATGACTGGAGACGTGACAATTATACGTGTTTATATTCAACTGTCAAAACAATATATAAGGTTTGGGTTTATCAAAACATTAAAACAAAGGCGATTCTTCAAAGGTATTTTCCTACAGATTGTGTTCTCGTATTGTTTTTATGCAGATACAGGGTTCAATTAAATTTGCATTCTCACCTGAAAAAGAAACATAGTTTTCAAACAAACTACATGTCCAAAAATGAGGCCTGCGACGCCCATGCAATTTGTCAGCTATAAAACCCTATGTAACACGCAATCTCTTGAAATAATGCTTTAGTGGGCCAATGCGCTGACTTATCTGGGCGCGTATTTTCTTTTCCGACGTGAAGTCGAAATCAACTTCCAGCATTAGATTACTCGTGCAATTTTCTGACAAATATTGAGGTTATATCTGCCAATAATAAGAAGACACGCTATTCTCCATATATTGCAGAATGTGGCTTTATAATTAATAACTTATCAGTTTCATTCTACGATTATAAATGCGTGACAGCGACGCAATATAAAGGCTGAAATATCATTTTAACTGCTAATTTCCTGATTGCTTAATTTCAAAAGTACATTTCAACATAAACTAACTCACGCAGAAAACATCTTACCCTATACGGACAATCCGCAATGACCAGACAAATCTGAATGTTTAAGAAACCTTGTTTTTCAGAAAAGCACTTGGTTATTCACATATTAAGTAATCTGATTTACGTTGCCCAAAATTAGTTTGCAGTCGGCGTTAGTTGGTGCAGTAACTTTCTTCTGCATCGATAAAAGCTTACCAAAAGAAAAACGCACAGCGCAACATGAATGTGGTCTATGTGGTCAATTGGAAATTACCTAAATATCCCGTAACATCTGTGTTTTCAAAAATGTGTGCAATTCATCCTTGATAGAATAACGTATGCATGCTTTCCCTACAGAAACAGGAGTTTTTTCGAAACGCGTTAGTTAAATAAGTATAATGTACAGTAATTGACTTGCCCTGAATGGTCATTCAGCTTCTTGCAATCCTGCTCCAGGCGTTACCTCGCCTTCTGTAGTACTATACGTTGGCCTTAAGTATAAATTACTTATTAATTCTGATGACTGTTCACTTAGAGTGTGTGTCATGAGCTGTAAGGCTTTTCGATTCCCTGCCAATAACATTTTAGTGCACACAACGCCGTGCTCTCTTCACGCTCCATATTTGTAAGTAATATTCCTGTCAACATTCGTAACGGAGGAAAAATGACTTCTGTGCGTCCATTTTGCAGACGGGGTCAGTGGGTGAGTGATACCCATTGCGTTACTGTGCCCTTGAACAGAAATCAAAACACGCGCTGTGTCAGATTCCCTTAACGACTTGAACTGATGTGTACAAATTCATCCCTCCTACCAACTGAAAAACGCATCTAAGGCGGTAAATAAGTGCTTCTGAATAAGAAAGGTCTGTTGTCACAGGAACTTACAGTTTTATCATTATCGCAAAGGGAACTGAGTTAATTGGCATACTCGTCCTACATGACCTCGAAATAGCTGCTTGTCATCTCTAGCAACTTTGAGAAACCACGTTCTAGCAATTAAGTGCGTAATTTTTCAAGCACAAATGAAAACTCTAAACCACATTAGACACCAAGCGGTAATAAATATTACATATATATACAAACCAAAGAACTCAAAACTGACTAAATTATTTTGCCTTTTTAGCAATCCCAAAAGCATAGAACGGTTAAAAAATCTTACAAATATAAATAATTACAAATCATATTTATTAATTCTTGTATTGTACGGTTGACTCGTGTTGCATTTACCGCTGCCATTTCAGCGTACTGAACCATGCGAGCTCTCTGAACTCACTCAATGTTTTTAAGCATTTTTTGGTTTGTATGAAAGAACTTGTAAATATTTGAGCGTAGCCTGAAGCAAGCAGTTTTTTCAAGTTAAATAAGCAGAAGCTATACCTCATTACCAATGTCGGATGTGGAGATAAGCCTTAGACCTGACTACAGAAATTTCGCTAGACCCGGTCCTGAAACATAGAGATGCGTCGCAATTCGTGCACAACATGTTTTGTGGATTGCAAAACACTGCCCTAGGAAAAAACACCTGAAATCTTGACTTAAAATTTGCTGATTAGCTTTTGGATAAAACAAGGTTACATTGGTTGAGTTTCAAAACTCATTCCCAAAAGAAACATCCAAGAAGTATTCGTTCATAGCAGATTGCTTACTCTAGGCTGAGTATATTTCCAATTACCTCCAAAGAAATTCATTCCAATTCCACTGGATTTCAATGGCCATATGAATGTTGCCGTATTTTGCAGAAAGTTCCAAAAGAAATAATTGCACAACCAGGTATATATACGAGGTATTTTATTCGTAACTGAAAATTTATGTAAAGGATTCAGGTCTAAAACTTGCATGTGCACTTCCTGAAAAGCACGAAATTTCTCAAATCCATTTCGATGGGGTAGGCACAAGAATAGGTAGCCCTGTATTACACGTGAACCCATGCTAAATTTGCAAGGGTTATCGTTGAATGTTAGGGATTAAGGTCATATTTGAGAGGAATGTTCGTTTAAAGTTCGGGTCTAAGACAGGCAATGAATGCCGCCCTTGGATTTTGACCAAGATCAGCCATCATATGGGAGGGCATTTGAGCACGATAGAAACTACAAGTTGCCGTCATGGAATATTCTCATTAAACGGGTACATATACGCGCCTGTTTTGTGCATTGACGTCAGTTATTACTACATAATGCTTCATCTCAGTCCATACTAAGGGCTTTTAGTATATTTCGTATTTTCTATAAATAATATAATTTTTTAGGGGAGGATGAAACAATTGCTCTCAAATGTCTCAAATATCTCCTATGAACTTGCAAGTTTCAAAATATTTTGATAAGTACTTTCCGTTTACTTTTCTCCGATGTGCAGTAACGCTGAGAAACCGGCTTCACTTTGAATGGTCAAAAGTCAAAGCACTTTTAAGCAGACAGTCTAAATATGAATGTTTTTTTCTTCAGCTTTCCGACTTCTCTTTCTGTAAATCCAAGTATAAATATTTGAAGTACGCAAGAATGCACATGTAGTTGAAGATAAATGTATGTGGGACCAACCTTTCAAATTAAAGAATGACTAAATGAATGTTAAACATCAAATAAGAAGGTTAACTGGACTTCAACCACAAAAAGGTTGTTGGACAGCGACCACAACACACTCACGTCACATGAAGATTTAAGGGAAGGAGCCCGTGGTTCGATGACCAGGACGTTGGAATTCCAAGCAAAAGTCACCAATTCAAGTGGCATGAATGGGAGCACCTAGCAAATTACAGGCAAGAAAGCATGAATGGCCATACCAGTATCCAGAAGAAGCAGAGGCGATCACTGGAACATTGTGTTTAGTGGCCTGACGTTTCGGATTCTCTCTCGAACCCAACATCAGAGACAGCAGCAGAAAGGGGGATAGATGCACAAAGTGAGCAGTATTTATAGTATGTAGTGGCCAGGCAATCACATGCGTACTACAATAAGCAGCTATTGAGAGCAACGCTGGAGGTCGTAATTGATGCGATGATAGCTTGGTCGTCCGCGTCTGAGTAGTTAATCGCCATGATTTCATCATCCATGTTAGATGCGTGCGTAATAATAACCCGGCCATTTGGCTCACTGTCATTGGAAGTGTCGGTCACCCACGTCCTTCTCACGTGACCCATTTTCCCTGCTCAGCCGATGTCTCAACACGGAATATGAGAATGGGAGTTCATTGTGGTTTTTTATAGACTCTGGGTCTGAGAACCATGACTCAAGCAGCTCGCGGCTCACGCGGTTATCACCTCTTGCGAGGATTTCAGCCTCATCAACCTTGAAAATATATTCGGGTACCGTCGAGTGAGCTGCAACCTGAGAGCTAGCGTCTTTCATCATTACCGCAGCCGCGTGCTTGGCCATTTGCGTCCAGAGTAATCTTCCGGTTTCTCAGACGTAGTTGCTTTGTCCACAACTGCAACTGATCCAGTAAACGACGTCAGACGTTTTTCGCCATGGCAGTGGGTCTTTTGGCCTCATGACTCGGTACCTGATGGTTGCGCAGTATTTACAGTACGAAGTGGCCTCGCGATCACAGGAATACTACAAGTAGCTGCCCTGACGATCACCGCTTGGGGTCCTAATTGATGGCCATGCTGGTTTACTGTGAGAATTCTAAACATCAGGCCAATAAACTTCTTGTTTTAGCGATCGCATCTTCTCCTCCTAAATGGCTTCCTAGAACTGGTCTGTTTGATTCTATCAGCGTATTGATAAGTATTGATGGCTTATTTGTCTCACAGGCCGAAACTATCTCGTATACTTGTGACAGTCCAAAGATTCGTGGCTCGAGGAGGAAAATCGAAGTAAAATATCCAGTTATTTATTGACTGCCATCAGTTCTGGCAGATTTCAGCCAACGCACACAAATAGTAGTTGCCTACTATTTGCGTATGTTTTTATGATACAAAATGATAGAACTCTATCATTTATGGATCCTTTGTACCACCTGAGAACGCGTATTCAAACGGCCATTGTCCTTCTAACTGAAACTAAAAATCCCCCTACTTTTTGAAAAATAAGGCAGGGTTCACGTATTGGAATCATCGATTGCAACTATTTCAATAGAAACCCCAAGAGGAGAAGGGAGATCTCGCGCTAGCTTGCAGGAAGAGAAGATATTGCCATGTTTTCACCCTAAAACTAAACCTAATCCATGCATTAACCGTTAACCGAACCTCAAACTCTGACCTTTATTGTCCTGGAATATGACCTAGATCCATCAGTATTTGGGACGGTTGCCGATCCCGCATCCTGCTGGGTGCTATCACATAATCAATACTTACACTGGGATCCGAGCCACCCCTCTCTTATGCTCTTGTTTTGTTTGGACCACAGTGCGTGGGCCTGCGCCTTCTCTCATCTCCTGTCTTCCTGACTCTGTTTTGACACCGGGTCCAGGTGGGGCAGAGGAACAGAGAGTGAGGTAGATGCCGTAAAGTCTACTCCCACTATAATCCAGCGCAAGTCACCGTCCCTGCACCACTCTGGAGCATACGGTGGACCTTGTCGAACACGACGGTTTAACTCACTCTAACTGTCATTTCTTGGACTCTGCCGACTGAGCAGGCTCAAACAATTTTGCCCTTAGGCTATTGAAAATATTTTTAATTTGTATTTTAGCAAGCGCTCTTCACCCGACTTTCCGTTTTAGATATATTAAGTGAAAAAACACGGTGTCATAGAAGCCAGTTAACTTTTGCGTTGAGGAAAAATTTAAACCTTGCGCTTGTTTGAAATATTAACACCCACTTACTTACGTCTCTTTGTCTTCCTTCTGCAACGTTGAGTACGGCTGCGATTGCATATTTCATAACATTTTGAATGCTGATTTATAATAGGTTTCAGTAAAAACTTGAAATATTGAAATGTCTTTCACAATTTAAAACGCATTACGGTGTTACATTTTTAATTATTTATCAGTAATATATTTGATGGCAAATGCTTTCTGTAATTTAATAAATTGATTACCACCTGCCAGTTAAGGCTGGAGTGGTTACTCATTTCAAATTATAAATTACTTCTTTGAGACAATCTTCGATTTTATGTCGAATGTCTCTAACTGGCTGTGCCTGTAAAGTTCTAAATATTACTCGAAACAGGTTGATTAGACAAATACCGACGAAGCCACCAATTTAAGCGACCGCAGATGAAAAACTATGGACTCATTTATTAAAGAAAAAATCTCTACAACTAGGTTTTTCTGAGTTATCTCAAAGAATAAATTTCATTTCTGAAATGTGAAGATACCTTGACTGTTTGTGATAGGTCAATTTATTTGAATTAATTAGGAAGTAAGCGAAAATTTGCATAGTAACTCTTCGAATGCACAAGAAATGAAAAGATGATTTATTATTAGCAGATGCAATCCTTATCTTCTTACTTTTAGATAAAAGAACCAAAATTGCACCTACAAAAGTGAAAATACTAAGAGAATTTCGAAATTCAAAATATATTCCTTCCTTTAATTTTATGTGAAAGCGATAACAACTTTGATTTGAAATGGGAAATCTGAAGGTAATTTGGCGTTGGATTTTATCATATTTTCGTCAGGTTCAAATTGTGAGGTTAAATGGGCTAGAGGGAATCTATTTCAGTCCCACGGGAATAGCGCTCCGTACATCTTGCTGTAGAATGGATCCTGCTGGTCCATTTCCTCTTTATGAATTTTGAGACTCCATTTGCTATCAATAACGAAGATCAATCTTTATGGAGGCAAGATAACGTCACAAAAGCACACAGCCATCTTGGTGGAGCTAAAAAAATGTTACCGCATCTGATTTTTTAAATTGATTTGACCAAGTAGGCACTGCTGGGAGGGATGAAGAAAAGCTCCGTAGACTCACAGGTAAATGTTTTCGTTATGGCTGAAATTTCAGTCTTGAATTAGACTGCGTTTGTCATTTCTACATTCATCAAACTAAATTTTAATTATAACAGTTCGAACTTTGCAAACGTTGGAGTCCACATCATGCCATATGGGTAGGGCGCAGCATCGGTAAGTTGAGCATAAAGTAGCTTATAGTGAGGCAAACCTACGCAACACCTCTCACACTCTCCCTCTCTCCTTACCTAAGTCCGATGGCAAGACAATGCTAAGATAACCGCATGCGGGCACGTTTGCAGTGGCTGGCAATACTAACCAACTCGTCTACGCGTACTACACACGATCTGACTCCGAGTGCATTTAACATATGTCTGTAAGGGTTTTTCGGCCTCAGAGGTTGAGGATTACCAGAAACGTCACATAAAGAAATAACCACTGTAGCTTGACCCTCAGTTTCTCTTACCTCTCAAATATTTCCATAAGACCTGAGCAGACCTATATGATTTTAAGTTCAGCATGAATGCGTGTAATTTTAAAAATAAGCTCAATGACTATCCGTAGCACTTATGTTAATGAATACTGCAACAAACATCTATAGTTTGCTTTTGATCATTTCATAACTGCGCCACCCTGAGCACCTTTCCTTATCAGAGGCTCATTTTTAACCATACATCGTTTCCAACAGTGATCACTAACAATGCAGAGATTTTGATTAAATTATAGTTTAGATAAGACACATCACGGACACCAAAATAGACACTAGAATTCTTCAAATTAATTTATTGGCCATCGCATTGGGGCAAGTATCTTTGTTTTTAATTTTCTGGCCTTGATGAAGCAGTAAAAGCTGTACGGCAAAAATGACCCTAGTGCCTTAACAAATTGATAGGACAAAAGTGGACAGCAGAGGCTTTTAATGCAACTGAATTCTCACTGTATTTTCAGCTTAACCACTTATCCATATTCATCGCAATGCTTTTGTTCGTGTCCAGCAGAAGACATTCGTTGTTAAGAACAATGCAGTTTTCAGGTACTCTTCATTCATACTGTAGGGAAAATTGAAAAAAAGAACGACGCTGTGTGTTGTGGGCGTCAGCAGAATATCAAGGAATTACATTAAGGACCTATTAAGGAACACTGTCCCATTGGCGAATTTACCGAAGCATACAACAAGAGTGAAATTTTTTGATAAAAATCCTGACGTGGTGCACGTCTTTTATTATTAATTAAAAACATTTGTTTCATCTTTCTTCTTACTCCCCTCGAGCATATGTGTTAAAAAGATGTCTTTGACTAATACAAGCCTTTATAATGTGACTATTAGTCTAAGAAAGAAGATAAATACGCACTAATATTTGCAAAAGAAAATAATCAGCCTATAGCTCTTTCGAGGTAGAGCATTGACATTCCTAGACATCTTTTTGGTTTTCTTGACGTTTCATAATTACACTCGACAGCCTTATAAGAGAGAGAGCGTTGGATAAGGCCACACATTTTTCACGAGGACTGCAGTATTCATAGATGCGCTCACTGACGCAACATCTCCGAAGCGTTTCTTTTATTCAGGCTATTTGGTAAATTCAAGAAAGGTTTCCTTTATAGTGCGCAATATGGTAGTGTTTAAACACCGATGCTGTGCTTTTAGCATGTTGACGTAATTCAGGATCTGTATATGCTGACCAAAAGCTGACCTTTGGCCAAAATAAGGACTCATAAACCAACCGAACTGAGGTCTTTTGCAAAAGCTGCAGTTCCCTTCAATTGTAGCTTCTTACAGATGTGTTGATAAAGTGGAACTGAAAAAGTCAAGGGAGACTGGAATGGCCTTTTCTAGCTTCTTAATCATCATCAGCCAGTAATACCCAATTCCAAGTGTGGGTCTCCTGGGATTCGAACCCGCGACCTTTGGTAATTGAGTCGAACGCTCCACCATTGAGCCACGGGCCGGCTGTTTTGTCGGTTGTTATCAGGAATATGATGATAGTGTGAAGTTCACTGATCTGCTTAAGGAACATGTATGTTCCGTTGTGCCCTGGAGCTCCCGTTAGAGCCCTCGCAGGTGGTCGCATAGCGACGTGTAGCATATGTTGGTAAAGTGGAACCACCAAAGACAAGGGAGACCGGAATGGCCATTTCTGGCTTATTAGCCGTCATCAGCCAGTCATACCCAATTCCAAGTATGGTTAGGCTTGGATTAGAGGAAGTGTTTATATTTATGCACTAAGCTGGCATTAGGACTATGCAAACATTATAAATCATCTGAAAAATTGCAAACAAACTGGAACTAATCCCTCTCTCCAGCTAAAAGTTAAACATTATAGATGTCTCTAACTTCTAGTTTTTTTTCTAACAATACAGCAAGTGGACGTGTCATTCGCAACCTCGTTGATATGTGCGTTATGGTAACCCTCCGTAGCAAATATTTCATTGCTGGATAAGAATATAAAATATAATAAATGCGTGGAGTTTCCAGTAGTTGCGGCAGGTGAATTCAACAGTGCGTTGACTATCAGCCGTTTCCTTTTTGTGGGAGGTTTATCTAACATGTGTCATGGTAAAGTATCATTAATCTTATTTCGCGGGCATCGTGAACACTTTCAAGATGAATTGCTCTTTTTTTGCAAATAAGTTAATGATAAAATGGCATTTAAATGAAACTTTATAAGAATGATTGAAAAATTCCAACGTTTAAATGATTTGAAAATTACAAAACTCCTAGCACAGATTTAACGTCTACACCTTTTTCGGTTCAGCGGCAGTTAAATAAATTGAAGAGTGCACACATTCCTGTAGAGGGTTATGGCCACATCTTCCTTCTTTAATTTTTGCCTACTAATTCATTTGATTTAACTAACCATATTTTGCCAATATTATTTTGAATTAATGTATAATCTCGTTCCTTTAGCAACCTATGATAAGACACTTTTATACTGCTTTATGTTTCATCTAGCATCATCATCAGCAGCAGCAGCACTTAGTCTTAAGGCTGTAATAGATCCATTTCTTTTTTTCGTTCTTGTGTGCACTTGCCTTCGCCTGCCAATTACAGATGCGAGGATATTCAGCTGAGAAAACAAACTGTCCGGAGGCGCGGCATTCTGACTGCTGTCATCGGAGACACTAGTCAAGAAAGGCTACACTTTCCTGACCTCCAAGGCATAACTTATATTTGTCTAGCCATAGCAAATAGTCGATTGGTGTTGCTAAATTTGGCGTTCACCAGTCAAACCACAGAGGTCTGTTGTAATCGTTTGAGTTTTGAAACACCTAATTAATAACTTGGTGTAGATCTCATGCAGTAAGTTCTATCAAGCCTATGCAGGATAACGTGAGAGAGAAGAATCTGCCTCTACAGTGTGACCTAATAATTATTCTTCTTCCCTGTGAAAATATTCCCCAGTTAACATGAGCATATGGTCAGGTCATTGCCTCAGGGAACGTCCGAAGTCAACTTTAGTTGAAATAAACCTCTTTTTGAACCTCTTTGAGGCTAGCGTGACCTATAATTTTAGACAGTGGGCTTCTCTAAATCAGAGTGCTATCAGCTAGTATCTGTCTCTCTTAGACATGAATTAATTTGCAGCCGCTTATTTGAAGTTTCTTAGCTTTTGTGCATCTTGATTTTGCCAGTGTATTAGTTCTGTGTGTCATATTAAAAAGGAATTAATCCAAAGTAACTCAGAGAGGTTTCACTAAAAAAACAGTCGTGCTATCTATTTGTAACATTTTGACAGTTTTTTTTCAATACGCTTCTTCCAACCAAGGTCATTTTATTGCTCCCTGTTCTTAATTTTTCTGTACGCATGAAATGATGTCTGCTATGGTTCATGAGCATGCATAACGGCGCGAAACTTAGATAGTTAAGAAAAGCTTCTGATATCTCCCAAAATAAGATTGCAGTTTATATGGCATGAACGGTAGCATTTCTTATGATTGTTTAACAAGCAATATATTGAATCCTTGCTTTTTAGCGTAAGCAAATGAATTCGCCACTTGAAATATGAAAGCAAGTGTTTGACTAGCCACGGTGTGAAGCCGAATATGTTGTAGTACTCTAGAAATAGAAATAGAAAATAGAAAAATAGAAAATATAAAAATATAATACTCTAGATATAATAGAAAACTCATTTAGTTAGTTGAGTAGTCATCAAGGCATGACTTTTCGCAGATGAAAATAATTCATTTTTCGGAAAACAGTTTCAAGCAAACGGGGTTGGATAGGTCAAGTGCAAAGGTTTAAGTGGGACTTTTGGTAGTGGTAATGGTGGTTTCGCCTAGCGGTACCGGGTGCGCTCATAATTTTCAAGTACACTTTAAATATTCTGAACGTAGTCTACGCGATAGAAGTGCAAAGTCTGGGTCAAAAAGTCTTCGTAGTAACTTTTAGCACCTTCTTTATTAAAAGCGCAATTTTTGACCGACTTCAGTGAAGCGAAAGTTCATGCAAAGGAAATCCTGATCGAATCCCCTAACTTATTCATAAGCAAAACGTAAGTAGGAAAGACGCTTTTTGCAGAAAATTGAATATTTTCTGAAGGGGAGGGATTCGGATTATTTAATATTTCAGTAGTTAAATTTTGTTCTTTAGTCTGTAACATATTTAACGGCGGCCAGCAGAGGCAATGAAAGTTACCTTTTAGAAATCGTAAAGCAATAAAATTGCCTGTGACTTATTCGGTCTAGTTTAAAACTCGTAGTTATAATTTGTCCTGAAATTGCTCAGCAAAAACGGAGGCACACATTCTCGAACGACCATCACACCGTAAATATGATATCTATACTAAGAGAGATTATAGTAGCCTTCCGACAGTGCACAAACATATATGCAATAAGTGAAACAATTTTTCCCGGAATAAATGTTAATAAGGCAAAGGTGAAGAAATACGTAGAATTTATTGACGTCATGCAATTTCGTGACCTCTTGTTCAACTGCGTACGGCCATTGTCTAGTAAAATAACGAAGTAAACTGTCCAATCAAATGTTGACCTAAAGGGATTAAACGTTATTGGTGGACAAAGCTGTGAACTGTTTATCTGATATGTGGGTGCACATGGTGAGGGAGATAGGGGGACAACTAAGCAAGCCCGTTCAAAGTACAGGGAGAACATGTCAAGTGGGATTGAAGCTACAACGCGCGGGACAACAGTAAGTCATGCAGTGAGAGGAGTGGGGACGGCAGGGGCATGATTATCGATCGTTACCACGGCAATGTGAGGTGGATCACATGATCCAGCTGCTTACAGAATTCTTCTTTTCTGTTCCATATTGCAGCAGCCTCTGCAAAGGGTAGGAGTCGTCCGGTCGTCGCCCGAAGTAAATGCAGTCAGTGGGTTCACCGTATGGCCAGTGTCCACCTAGTGCTTCGTAATTGAACTCTTGGGTACCTTATTTTCGGCATATGTTTAGCTGACCGAGTTGCCAACTGCCTTTGCGTGCGCCCAATGTATTTGCATCCGCAACTACATGTTAACACATACATACAGTTGGATGTTGAGTATATTGACAGAATGTCGTTAGTTGGTCTAACCGGAATACGTTGCAGTGCTTATGCAATATCCTCTTTTTCCAGGTTAAGGATCAAATGGTTACAACCCAAATAAAAGTCTATCTTTGCCTCCCGTTCCTGCGAGGTTTTTAAAAAATTAACGAACTTGTTCTCCGAAGATAAACGCCAAGTGAGAGTTATATGTGACACATTTAACAAATGAAGTAAACACCTTCCTCGGAGCTAAGGGAATATTTTATGTTAGTATTACAGACTGGTTTACATTCTATTTTAATCACCACTGGTAGCCTAACCTTCAACCAGAACAAAACCGGTGACAAAATGGTATTCCCTGAATTCATTATTTTTTGTAGAAGAGGTAGTAAAAACTCGCACGTTCTTCGTTTTTTAACGTTTGCTAGACAGGGAAGTGAACAGGGTTACTTATGCGTCCTTGGTTGCTTTGAAACATAGCGCCATGTACGAACAATACCTTCATCATATGTCGTGTAAAAAGAAATTGCCAGCAATTTTCGTTTACTTTTTGCCGTTAATTATACACCGCTTTTGTAGATGAAATACGACATTTCTTTAGCTTATCACCTAGGAAACCTTCACTGGATATGAATATAGCAAAACGGCAGAATAACGCCAATATTAATACTGACTTTTCCTTATTTAATTATTTTGCAAGTTGTTCTCTTATGTGTTGAAAATTCAAACAAGGAAAAAAACTTTGATTTATTATAAACATTTTGTCAAAAGTAAAAAACGTTATGTCCAACTGCTGATGCCTGCGTACGCGAAAAACGAAGACCTTAACTATGGTATTTTAGGAACATAATAACGAATGTGTTAACTTAAAAAACCAATAACCAAATAAAACCAGCCCAACTACACAGACCAAGTCCCCAAATTAAAAATGAGCAAGCATCTGTTAAATAAAACTAAAATTAGAGTATTAATGATTATACTGTTTAAAAATATCGATTTCATCCAAAGGTTGAAAAGATAAATTCTCGAATGTTTATGCTTAAAATGTAACATTATTTTTCACAGTTCCTTCAAGCTGATCGATTAAAAAAGGTGAGTTTTTAAACAGTATAAACTATGTAAATTTAACAAATTTTTGGGAATGTTTTTTTCGTGTAAATATACTTCAAACACTAGTATAATATGCAGCCTGGCATCAGTTTAGTTTCTAGATGCTCGAGTAAGTGTTTTAAAAACGATACTACGAGAATTCTATTGACTAGGGATACAGGGTTTTAGTTTGAGCTTAAGGATAACACGTCGGAGGAATGCGTTTTAAAAAGTTACCATGTCGTGAGGTCTGATGTCAACTACGAATTTAAATAGAATTTGCAGATGAACTCAAAGGCATTGCCTACATTGTCTCTGGAGAAAGATTCTTCCATAAAATTACTACATGCTTTCTGGCAATAATTTTACTGCTGATTTATTATTGCTGATTCTGCCGCTGATTTCTGCTGATTTTTCCGGCGTTTTTCAAAAGACAGCGAACATTTTGCGTTTTCAGTTGTCAAATTGCGATAGTAAGTTCTTCGATGTTATATTTTGAGAAAACAACAGTTTTCATCATGCTAATAGTCTCAGCAATACGGGTAATGATATCTTCGGAAAAGTGTGGTTTCAAAACAAAGACCGGTTTTCAATAGGTTCTTAATCGATTGAAAATCCTCTCGTAATTAATCGGCTTTTAGACGGTGTTTTACTCAGATATTTGTGGACTACGTTTTACACCTTGAATATTTGAATAAACTTAGTTCAGGTCAAAAATTGAATATCTTTTCCTCCTACTGTATCAACATAAGAGATATCGATTATGTATCTCTCGCAAATGAAAAATTAACGGTTTTCATTTTACTGAAAACATTTTCGGGTTTTGTTTTAAAATTATCTATTTTCTACAAGATAGCCCATGAGCATCCCCTTATTCCTGAAACAGTTAATGACGCGTTCGATCTTTTTCGAGGTTACCCATAATCCATAGCACCATAAAATTAATCTCACCATGTGCACACAAGTTAACTTGGCTGCTTAGCTGTGAACATACGTTTAGTAATCAGAAATTTAAAAGAGCGTACATTTCTGTTCTTAAATAACATGCCCATCGTCATCCTGTCATATTCGAATTGTGCTTTCTAAAATCAAGCTTTTAAATTGCAAACATCGTTTTGGTAAGGCCTGCTCATTTGTCTTAATGTCCCTTATGATAGAAATACTCCGAAATGCGCAGATCTGACCTTGTGCAATCCCACATATTGATTTTTCTCGAAATTATTTACTTTTTCATTGACAAAGTACCTCAAAGCACATCATAAATGAGGTAACTGTTCTTACCAGACCTCATTGAACTAAAAAGTAAAATGTCTGACTTTCAAATTACCTCATTATGTTTTCACCTATAGATTTCACCTATAAGATCTCATGAGCTACGTCACCGACTACATATAGAGGAGAAAAGACGGTATCTGCATTTTAGCCAATCTGTTAGTTTGTGCAAAAAAACACTTCCTTTATTAGAGAAGAGGCTAAGATTTAAGAACAGAAAATGATCCAGGTCAACCCTATATAAACGGAAACGTTTAGTAGACACACTATCAAAACTCTCAATTTGCTCTGTAACGTTTTTTTCACGTAGCATTTGATAATTGTTTGATTGGTTGCACAGACTTCATTTAGCTTACCAATAATATTTTATTCCTTTGAGAAAGAATTGCTGCGTTTATTTTGCGTAAACATATCATAAACATGAATTCAATCTATTACATATGGACTTAGGATTAATAAAGACTGAAAAACCTCGTGGTAATCCAAAAATAGCAAGGCTTATGCTTCATTGGACAAGAGAGTGTTGGATACCACAGGTTTGCTTTCCTGTTTTTTTTGTATCATTTTTCCTTAATTTCAAACAATTACTGTGGGAAATCGCAATAATCTGGTCCTCCTTTACCATAAAAATGATTGCATCTAAGGTCTTATTTGAGACTTTTGAAGACATCGGAAGGCAATGCACGTTAGTCTAGGGTCTTGAAGCCAGCATTCTAAGTTTAAAATACTATTTTCTCAAACTGAAACTGTGTTATTAAGAGCGTTTTACAAGCAAAGTTTTAAATGAACGTCGAAACCGGGCACTAAACATAGAATAGAGGAAAAAGTTTAGTGCAGAATTCAGCATCAGTAAAAGATTTGAAACGTTTCCCGCGATTTTAAGACGAATATCTCCTGGAACGAACCAAGGTCTGACTAGAAGGAGAATAGCACTTGGAATGTTGAGAAGACAAAACACAACGACAACAGCAATCAGTGTGATGGTGATCGCGTTCCGGTCTTGGTTTCTTGTCCGTGAAATTATTGAGCTAGTGTTGTTGTTGTTGTTCTGCAGGTTCCTTCGAACAAACCCGGTCGCATTGGACCATTTGGGATTCTCTTTAGTCGTACTATTTTGCTCTTGTCGTCTGGATGATGAGTCGGAGCTGGATAGTCCAGCACTTACTTTGGAAGTGCCAAGGCAGTCGTACGGATGTCTCAGCTGTGTCAAGACCACAGTTGGCGTCAAAGTAGCCCACTGCTCTAAGCTAGAGTCTAGTGGATTCGTAGTTAATTGCGATGCAATTCCTACGTGCTGTTCTGTGTAGGGTCGGTTGATCCACCACTTCCTCCAAGCCAACTCTCTTTGTGCCCGTGTCAGGACGACGGCCCGGTCTCTCCAAAGCTCTTTGTGAACTGGACTGTTGGCGGTCATATGTCCACGCTTGCGGCTAGCATTAATGACAGATCTTATTAGTAGAGCGTTAAAAATAGTTAAGATTGTTAAAGGAATAAATACGAACAGAGCTGCAGTGGCGTAGGACCATCCAATATCATGGAGGTATTTTCCGAACCACGAAAGCTCAAAGGTGTAGTAAAATTCCTTGCAATCACAGTTCTCTTGGGACAGTTTCGATTCGAACAAACAAGAAGAATTAATTTTGGATCCAACCGCATCACAACGCAGCCGAAATGCCTTCAAAACGGTCCTTTCAAAAAAAAATCGGGTAAACTAAATATAGCCGTCGTTATGCACACAAATATAATATTGGCTCGCGTCCGGCGAAGGGAGAAGGTCTTTCTTGAGCGAATGGGTGTAGATATTGCCATGAAACGTTCGATGGTAAACGTGCATGTTAGCCACGCCGCCGTATTGCTCCACATGTTTCCAAAAGAGAAAAGGTACGTCAAAGCGTGCATATAGGAACTGGACTGTTCAAGTACTTTGTACGTCCTTAGTGTCAGAGGTAGACCTGTGAGGCTGTAGAGAAGATCGTAGACGGCAACAGCACAGAGGTAAAGAGAGGTGGAGGAACGCATAACAGCAGTCGTGAGAACAATGATGTTGAGTAAATTTGCAGCAACTCCAATCACACACACGATTGGCATTAATAGCTGGGTGCAGATAAATCTTGCAAGCCACAGAACCTCCTCATTCTGGCAAACCATCTCAGATGTCTTGACTAGTAAAATTTCAGTAGCATTGCTGCTGCTTTCTGGCTGTTCATCGCAAGCTGTCATAGAGAGATAAGTGACCCGCCTCGTTATTTGCCCCCTAACACCTAACTGTTAGTCAACTGCGTTCAAAAAAGATTGCCATAATTGGTCTGCTCCGCGATCGAGCAGACGCACTGATTGGTCGATGTGTGTAGGCGATGAGGCAACTGTTTCGGCTGGATTATTCGGGGAACGCGAATAAGCTTACAGGCCTTGGAAAGAAAAACTTAAAGCCTGAATGTGCACAACGACCGGATAGAGAAGAAGCAAAAGCCTATAATTCAGAATTCATGTGGTTATCAGGTGCATATGTCAAAACCTCCCGAGATGTATTAATCATATTTTAAAGAAGCGCTTTTGTACCATGACCGTTTAATTATAATGCTTTATTCAATAAAATAAATAAAATATCTTACGAAGCTTCCTTGGAACGTTTGAATATGATACTGTTGGTAAATGCGCCAGAGTAGCTTGCATAGTGTTCTAAAACCCCAAATATAGCAAGATGGGTCATAAAAAATACAAACAAATCCATGAACAAGTAACAAAGATGGTTTTGTCGGCAATGCGACCTTAGGTAATTGATACGACCCTTCAGGCTGATAATTTTGGTCGCAGTTATAAACATTTAACGGTGTACACTGTTTACGTTTGAACTCCAAGTAACCGAAGGTCATATTTTGAAATCCTAACGACGGCCAATGTACCATAAATGCCAATTCCAGTCTCGTTCATCTTTTTCTGCATTCCTTCTGCAATATTCTAACTGCATCACTGAAACTATGCCCGATAGGTGCTAAAGATATGATTTAAGTCAGCACAGTGCAATGGTAGAAGCATTAGTACCGTATGTGGTGTGTTCGTTAGCTATCAGCTCTAAACTACAATCGAAGTGTGGGCTTTTTGGATGCAAACCTCACTAATATTCTTAATTGGCTTCTTAACTCGACAAAACGGTTACTTTCATATGTAAAGCTGGATCATTCTTTATATTACATGAGTTTAAGCATTTCTGACTTTTATGTTTGCCATCAAAATATCACACAGCTACCGGTAACATCTCTTTTGGAAATATGAAAAACTACAAGAAAGCCATGTTTCTGTAAAACGTTATTAAAGCTTGTTGAGAAATCAGTTAAGTTTACATAGACACTCTTAAAATACCAGAGGCATAATAGAGAGAAAGTCTGTGTTACGTTGATGGAATTTAATGGATGGCATATATTTGGTATATGGAATACATCGCTCTTAAAGCTTTTAATAAATTTGTTTTTATTTTGCTTTACTACTATAATTAGGTAGTGCATGTTTCTCACTCCATCCCAGGACCAACACGGTCAATATTTTGATAAATATGACATTCACCAAATAGGGTGTGAAACTGGCTCATCCATGGGTCCTCATAAGCAGTCACCTAGCTAATGTGTCTCAACAAAAACGAAAGAACAATAGACCAGGGCTCAATACCAGACCCAGGTTTGTAAATGACTCTCTGGTGACAGTAAATAAGTCAAAAATTGTTATCTCAGTCTCCCTCATCTTTGCCGTTATTCCTACTCATTTTAGGTTTTTAGTAGTGTGTTTGAACGGTTCGTATATTTGAGATACGTTTCCGGTAGTACCACATTAATATTTTAAATTCTAGCAGGCTATCTTCAGCAATTCCGTTGAACAAGACGCACGTCAATTTGTATTTTTTTAAACTCATGATTGCACAGTAGTTGTAAGTCATTTAATCGTAATTTACCTGTCTTGTCAGACACATAGCATATTTAAGTATGCTTATTTTGTCCCCACAGTCTAGCTGCGGCAACCTGTACATACAATAGAAGTTGTTTTTATGCAAAATTTTCGGCAGCTAGCTACTCCTTCTCCCCTGGCCTAAAACCTGCTGTTCACACATCGGGAAATGTGACGTAACGACCGGGCCTCACAAATTTTTCAATAAACCTAGCCCTGCAGCGAGGTGCTCTGCCAGAACTCATAGAACTGTCTGCCATCGGGATCGACTTACGTTTATTAATTATTGATAATATGAAGATTCTGTTTGCAAGTATAAGCTGAAGCGGCTAAAAAGAGGGCAGAATTCTGGCATTAAAGTTGACTAGCAAAAAATGTAAATGTGCATAGCGGATGGGCAGCTATCAACCGCGACCCACAAGCTAACGGTCATTGTCCGAGCAGTAACGGTGCGTTCTCTGTTCTATCCAATTGGTCGGGTGGAGGTTGTCAATGAGACAAGAGGTGGAATTCTGATTTTTTGTCAAGTATATTGAGTGCAATAAGTAACTTGGCAGAGTTAAAGATCATTTTCCTGAACACGAATTCACTTTGGTAAAACAAATTTGCATACTTAATCTTTTCTGAAAGCATAGCTACGCCAACATTTTAATCCGAAAAAATGGGGAGAGCCTGAAATGAGAGTTTATTTTTCATTTTTATCATCAGGCAGACATATAACAACCGCCTTTTGGGGAACTGGAGTATAAAAGGCTACTTAAAACGTTAAAGTAAACTAAATTAGGTTTTTAATATTATTTATCGAACAGTCTTATCTCAAGATATTTCAGTCACGTCAGGGTGTCGACTTTTGATCGAACCTCCTCCTAAGCGTTTGCGAAAAGTATACTGTCTAACAAAGTTCATTTAAGTAGTAGGGATTTTTCTCATTGATTTTCAATGCCATTATAAATTCAATTGTCTTATAAAAACATGTGCAAAATATCTTTCTTTTAATTGATTGGTAGCCGATTACGTCATCTTTAAATTATCTATTTTCAGTAAGGATCTATTTTGGGTTTAAAAAGTTTTCAATGATGAGACTTTTAAGAACGTGAAATTTTTATATATCGTATTCGTCAATTTGTTAATGTTGTCTGTAAAGAATCCGACATTATTCACTTCCACTACAAAATTTCACGCGACATATGTGATCTTTTCATTCTAGTCGTGAGAATTCATTTGTTTTTCTTAGACAGAATGTATTTAGCATGTAGTTTGTAAACCTTGAATTAAAGTGGAAGTGTCGGTAGGGTTAAAAATTATTCAGCAATTTAGAAACTTTTTCAAGTATGCAATTTTAAGAAAGTGTAATTTGATGCTACAGTCGCGTTAGGAGGAATATTTTGTGGAAATATTTTCAATAAAAAATGCAAACAACATAATTAACTATCTTTTTAGGTAGTTCTTTTTGTAGGAAGTCAGAATGAAGCTCCTTCATTGGCCGACATCCTAATTTGTCCGATATATTTTGAAATAAGGCTGTATGGTAATCAATTTTACAACCCTACTTAAGTAATTGGTTTGCATCCGAAACGAAAATCTGAATTTCAGTTGGCATTTCAAGAGAACGGGAATTTACTGCACATTAATTTTATAAATGCTTTTATTCGGTGAAAAAAGACGAGGAATTTGACAGACTGGTTTTCAGATAAATGTGCAGGTGCGTAAAACTTATAAAAGTATTTATTCAGTTTTATTTAAATCTAATTAAATGCAGAAGTTACCGGGCTTGACTTCCGGATTTACGTCGTAACCTGGGCTTGTACTACGTTCTATATCATATCATTAGAAGGTGTAACCCAGATAAATGTAGCACCCTGAATTATCATCTTACAGATTAAATTTTTATACATTAAAACACGCTCTTGATAAAATTAGACTGTCTTCTTTATTTTTGCGTTTAAAAAAAATCATTTTTCATTTCCTAAAAGGTCCCCCATTACCACCACGTGGCCTTGGGTAATAATTTATATAGTCACATCCGACCGATCTGAGATTTTTTTCCTATTCGGAATGCTCAAAGATCAAATGAATTCTACCGGTATGCCATTAAGGTAACACGCATATGCCATGCCTCTGATGCCCAGTAGAGGCCAGATATCCCCATTACATTTGATTTGGTTACAGGGGACGAAGAAATTAGAAGTTTGTTGTGATCGAGAAGATGAGGGAGAAGAAGTAAAACAATTAAGAGAACCATTTAAGTCAAGGAACAGAAAAGTTTTATTTCTAGACCATTAAGAGTTTTTGACACACTATACCCAACGCCCTGTTAACATATCCTACTGGTTAAACAGGGGTTCCTTTCCTTAAAGGTTACTGGAAGTGCTGAAAAGCTTTTTATATAAGAAAGGATATTTTAGGTCAGCGTTTCGCATGGCTTATCCTGAGAGGTTATTCCAATCTATTGAAGTGATGTCAAGAGGCCGACTTTTTAATATACGTGTCCCCGGTGACCTTCAAAATCCCCACCCGAAAACTGACTACTCAAGCAATATAAACTTTTGTCATCAACTTTTTATGCCTTTAAAAATTTAAATAGTCCACAGCAAAGACATGTAAAAATATTACTTCTTAAACTAATTTGATTGGCAATCACCTCTTCGCCAACTATAATACTCCAAGAAACCTTCATAAACGTAAGTGATTTATAACTCTGAAATATCTGTTCATACAGCATCCTTCCTGTCCTTTTTTTAAAGCACCTTCGGAAGTTCGAAACATAGTTTATATTAGCTGCACATTTTAAGCCCTAAAACGATATCCTCTTAATGACATAGCGGCGTGCATTACTTCCCCTTCGTAGACAATATGCCAACTGCATACTCTAAATCCTAACTGCAAATGCCGTTGCCAGTCCGCCATAAAAGTACTCGCGAATATTTTTCCAATTTAAAACTGAAAGGTTTCTGGTAGAGGTGAACAGGCGATTTCCAGGAGGTGACCCTGGTGGAGAAGATGCGATCGCTGGATCATGAAGTTTATCGGGCCTGACGTTTCGGATTCTCACTCGAAACCATCATCAGAGACGATGTCAGATAAGGGTTTTTTACGGGCAGAAAATGAAAAGTAAGTATATTATTTAGAAATTGCTGGTAAATTTATCCTTACCCCTGAAGACGTCATTAAACCGGCCTCTCGCTATGGTAGCGTCGTAAGATAAAATTGAAGTTGACAATGATGCTAGTTGAAAACCTGACCCTAACCTCAATCCATAACCTCCTAGTCCTTACCTTATAGGGAAGGCTAATCCTAACGTTTTTACCGTTTTAACGGTGCTAGAAGCGAACAAGCGAGGTCCAGGAAGCAGCCCAGGAGGAGATGATGCGATCGTTTGATCAAGAAGTTTTTGGTCCTGACGTTTCGAATTCCCACTCGAACCCTGTATCAGAAACGCTGGCAAATAATGTACCTTTTCTATAAAGTAGAATTGCATTGAAAATCGATGGACAAACCGCACTACTTATGAAGTAACTTTTAAATCGAGTGTGGTGTTGGCAGGTGGTAGGAACTCAATGCCTCCAAAAGTTCAATATCTTGGTATTATGCGTAATCCCTCCTTAGCGAAAACATATTTCAGAATTTAGGTTAATATTTCATGACATTGGTCACTGAATATTGAGTGAAAGGCCTGCAGTCTTGTCGTTTGTGATCTGGAATATTGAATTATTTGAAAGGCGTGCACCAATTAGGTTACCGGGCATACAGTTTTCCTCGAGTCTTTGCGCTCAGTCTAAAGCTGCCATAGCCATCCGCATAGCCACGAGTAATACCTGCATGAAAGAGAAATTACAAAGGCAAAGGGGCTTGCGAGCATTACTGAAGGATCACTTTACAGACGTATCCTAATGAATCAGAATTTACTGAAATACGCGCCTTTCAAAGTGTTAAATTCGATCTTTCTAAACAAGTCTACTGTAACAGTTTAGCCTGCACAGGCCAAAAGTACGGAGGACGACGGGACAGCTCTTGACAGCTGAGGTTAATGAGAGAGAGAGAGAGCTACGCTTTATTTTGAATGTAAACTTCCAAAAATATCAGGAAAAAGGTCCTTCATTCACCGCAAAGCATCGTCCTTGAATGCGCTTCAAAATATCGATCAAATGGACCTCACCGGATGCCATCTGGCACGGGTAGCCGGCTGTTAGGTTTTTTTTTCCATGCCCGAGGGGTTGTACATGACAACTGATTGACTGGGCTTCCCGCAGAGTCAGGCCTCATGCAAAACTATCATCGAAGTTTGCTCTTTTCGGTGGACTTACCCTTGCCATTCCTAAGCGGGTGCTTGTGTTCATTTAAAAATAAGAGGCATCGTAGGCCACGAAGCAGTCTTTTAAGACACTTACACATTCCTCGCTTTATTGGGCGGTCTTTAAAAGACAAATTTTTGCCTTCATTTTATTTGTGGTTTTGGCCTCTTTGTCGTTACCAGCGTGAGAGGCTTCAAAGGGTTATATACGCCTTCAAAGAACTGAGATTTATGTGGGTGGGAATTGCTTTTATGCCCCCTCTGGCGGGATACTGGTCTGGGAACGCCCACCGTGCTATACGATTAGTCTTGCGCTGCAATCCAGGAAGTATAAATACCCCCGTGTCCTAACCGTAACACCAACCTTAGCCCAGTCCTTAACAGTAACCCTAATATTCGTTCTAAACTTAACGCAATCCCACTTTTTCCAAAATTTGGCAAAATGCCACCTGTATTGCGTGTAATTCGTGTTTCCTTGTCCTGTCGAGGGACAATATAGAGAATTCCTACCCATGTATCTTTTGCCTACTTTGGGGGGAGGAGGAGTTACTTTAAGGGCTAAACTTAGTTTTAAGATTTCCTGCTGGTTCTTCTTTTCCACGCAATTATGGTTTAACACTTGCTAAGAAGACTAGTGAAGTAGATTTTTGCCCTTCTCAAGTCAAACAGCAAAAAGACATATTCTTCCCTTTGGACGCTTCCTCGCAAACACGTTAACTCTTAGTCACTAATGATATCTTTCTACCAAATAAAGCCAAGTTATCCAGTTAGTAGAAGTGAATATAAATGAACTGCAAATTGTTTAAAAGCTAACGGGCATTTTCCCTCAGCCCATTGTAACGTACAAAATACTTTTGAATTTAAACCCTTATTGATTCAGAAAAACCTTATATGATAGGGTCGTTTACGATCTAGCTCGAGAATAACGCTAACTGGGGTTGGGTATGACTGGCTGATGATGAAAGTAGATCATGGTCGGAGATGATGAAACCTACCCATGATCACTTTATGCAGCTTGGATCCCGAGCGACCCTCCTTCATTTCTGCCCTTGAAGTTTCGATGCAGACTGATCTCATTCACAACGACATACTAAACTTACCAACGATGCCAAATGTGCATCTTCTACTGCCAATTTAGAGAAGGAATTGCCATGATCAAACACACCTAATGCGTTCTCTCGATTCCTGTGTAAACAGAGTTTACGATGTAGTAACAAAATCAAGCAGGTACGAATCAATAGCAAAAAAGAGAGCTCCCATGCGTCACACGGCATACACGCACGCCACGTGGTAATGGCGTTCATATGCGTGCGCAGTCTTAACGCGATAAAAGCTTGCCAACCAATCAGCAGCCAGATTACGTCATGAAGGGAACCACTGGCATTTCAACAGCTCTAATAGCGAAATTTCGCTATGCGCGACATCGGCTTGATATACCCCTGCTACTAAGGTCATGAGCCAGAAATGGTCATTCAATTCTCCCTTTTCTTCGCCAGCAATATTCATCTGTCTATGATACTGACCGTAACACGGCTGCCGGCGGGATTCCAGAGTGAGCCACAGGGTAGATCGGGTTGAGTAAGCGTAAGCGGTGAGCGTTAATCAACGAAGGTAACTATTCCTGATTTAAACCGGCAAGACTCTCAGCCCCTAGCTCGAGGGTTACAGCGTTGGACTTCAGATCAACAGGCCGTGGGTTTTAGTCTTGGGTGGTGCGCCACCTGGGGCTGGGTATGGCTGGTTGATGACGGCTAATAAACCAGAAATGACCATCCCAGTCTCCGTTGTCTTTCTTGTAGCAAAGTGTTTTTGCTCCCACACTGCTTGTATTTTTGGACCATAGCTGCCAGGTTATCTGTTCTGCCACTTAACGACTTACAGCCCAAAGTCAACCGATTCCTAGGGCAAGATCCGGGTCACTCAGACCAAGGGATGAAAAGGAAATACTAAGTCTGAGATGGCGGCCAAATCCTCTTCTCCTTGACCGAATCTACTTGGAACTTTTTATTTGTCATTTCTATTTCTCATACAAGACTCACTCTCTTTCCATTATTTTTCGCATAAATAAGGAGTCGAAAAAGACTGCTTGAAATTTGTTTATGCGGAGGTAAGCATTTGCTTCGCGCTACTAAATAGGATGCTAATTGTGTAAGCAGATTCTCACGCAGACGCCTTTTTTGAGCAATTGGTGCACACTAACGCCATCCTACAACGACTATTCAAGACAGCGGGACGGAGGAGTTCCAAGTATTGCCCACCCGCTCAGCTTGTGTTGATACATTCACATGTTGTAGTGACTTATAGTACACTTAGCAAAAGAAAATATAACTGGCAACCAGGTCAATTGAGAGCTTGATTAAGTGGTTTTTAAAGGTGAAGAACAATATACCTCACTCATTAAAATTCTATTATCGTTTACTGTTGGAAAAGGGTGTGGCACAATTTTTGGAGATATTGTTGGCGCAAGAGAATAAACATCACTCACTTACTTTGATTTTTTTTATTGTTCATGTTCACCGGAGCTTTGAATTACAAATTTATATATTGCACGTAAAGATGTGAAAACCTAGCTTTATTGTGGTACAAAATCCTCGGTCCAAGAGTAGCCGAAAAGACTTGTAGTAACTTTGATTTCCATGACTGGTAGCAGTTAGTGTTTCATGGGGAAATTTTTACTTAATATAAAGCTGTTATTAAAACGGGGATAGTAAACATGTCGTTATGCTTTGTCCCCTTGCAGCTACTGTCTCAAAATTGTGAATTATGTTGCCACAAATGGTTGTCCGAAATCCGTCAAACTGTTATCTTATATTGGCTTCAAAAAACTTCGTCAGCTTTCACCTACCCATATTTCTATGAAACATAAATCTCAAAAAGACTAGTCATTTATTTCCCTGGAAGTGATTTTTATTACCCACTGACAAACATTTAACTCTCGGGCCCTTAAATGATATAATGGGAAATAGCTTGCTGACGACTGTAAATAACGCATAAATTCTCATTCAAATCGCCCTCAACTCCACCGATAAAACCCTCGACTACAGAATGCTAAGCCTGTGCATCAGTCCCTGAAGAAAACCCTTCAAGACACATGTGACGTCTTAATTATAGTCTGTTATTAACTTAGCTAGCTAAGGGCCAAACATACTGTGCAGAAAGCGCAAATTATGACCGTTTCCTGGAAACTGATATCATCTAGGGAATAAACCCTGAGGAGAATGTTGTCTAATAAGTTAAGCGCGTATAATTTTATGGTAACATGTATGGGTTTATTAGAAATACAAGTAAACTTACTCCACCAGGAAAATATAAGAGAGCATTTCTTAATATCGACCCAACAAACTTCTAAAAAACTTATCTCATGGTCTGCAAATGCACTTCAAGTGGCGCCTTTACTAAGTATTTCCTGTGGTCGGGTAGTCAGAAGGTTGGCGTTGCGTCAGTTGTCAGTCTCGCAAGCTAAGACTTCAATCAACTGATTCGGCTACAGGTGATACAGTTGCTTTTGCGTGGGGATGGCCGCGCTCCTCTTTCCCCTCGTCGTTTCCATTATTTTAAAGGTGTTATAACTTTTAAACTTGCTAAGATGAGGAATCAGCAGCAATACCTAATCAGATGCTCCTGGGTTCAACGAATGTTGCCGAAATTAACAAAGAACAAACTCCCCTGGAAAAACGTAGACGTGATTGCCATAAAAAGAACTGTATTTGCCAGACTTTGCAGCTTCATGTCTCAACCCCTCATCAGATACAGCAGGAGGTACCAGTAGTTAGTGTAAAAGGGGTTGAAATTAAACGGTTTTTTTAATTTGGTCACAAATTACTCATTGAATCGGAGTGAGTAGGTCAGAATTAAAATTCATGGGCTCCGACAATAGCTGATATGAATATTGGGACCCAAAGTCCATCGATCACAGCGAGCTAACCACGTAATCTGGCTGAAAGTGCCAACTGGCAGACAGTAGTAAATATAGAGGGTACACGAGACATCATAATGGCAGCGTAGGTACCAACCGAAACTGTGACAATAAATGACTGGAAGGCAGGCCAGGTAGACATTATCAAATGAAATATATGCATCCTTCATGAAGGGGGCGGGGTGAGAGCCACTAATGTTCCTGGGTGTGTGGCAGCATGGTGATTACATCCCACAAAAACTACAAATTACTATACAGGAATTACTCTTGTCTGATGTGCTACCTTGCTATGATAATAAATTCGAGTAGGACTCAAACAATTCCAGGCTCTTGTTTCGATGCCCTCCTACAGTAGGTGACCTAACTCATGCGATGTGGGACCAAAACTTAAATAAGTTATTAAGCGTACATTTGATCATGTTATTTTCATTTGTGGAGTGGATTTGAGGCTCAGAAAGCCTTTTACTAAAGACCACTACATCTTTAATCTTATATATTGAAGGAAAACAGGCAGGATTTCGGTGAAGTCGAAGGTCGTCTGATATTCAAGAAATTTCCTTTGCTACTTTATGTTACAGAGCGAAGTCCTTCGTTTTTGTGTATTGTGCTATAAATGACCATAAATATAAGTAAGAAAGGTCTTTGAACGGGACATTAAATGCAAAATATGGCAAAAAAAGATTCAGTATTAAGCAAAAAGTGAGTTTTTTTTCATTTTCAAGAGAAACTGTGTCCCTTAGTATCAGGGAAGTTACACAATTGATCAAACTTCCACATTTTCATCTTGACTTAGCCTTGGAAAAAGGTTAAGTCCATATATATTCGTCAGCAAAGTATCTAATTAATGCATCGTTTAAACAGGTTACCTAATAGAAAATGTGTTTAGTTGACATTAGGCATATTAGTTGTCAAACTTTGTTGTGGAAATTTATTTTTCTAGGCAACCAGTTTTCATGTTTATGAATTTACAAGTATGAAGAAAACGGCCGTCTTCTTTAGAAGGAATATCCAAAGGCTAGCTAATTCGGCAAATGCTCTTAACAACCCTCGTATTTTGTAGGTTTTGATAAGCAAATAGAACGGGACCTTAATGTATTGCCAATCGATTGAAATCAGTGACAATCATGAAATATTCACCGATATTACAAGGAAGAGCTGAAAATATTTGTAAACAAATACCATATATAGCAATAAAAACATTTGACAAAAGAAAGGTTATTTTAATGTCCACGAAATTGCATGCTTTCGCTTTCCACTGAAAAATATACTTAAATTTATGCGATGCATTTACAGCGATTCTTTACGTCTTCAGAAGTCACCACGTTTTTTAAAAAAATGTTGTATTTCTCAACAAATCAATAGTACTTTTCACATTAACTTTAATTTTTACATTCGCTTAAGGTCTTTTGTTAATATTTTGAAACTTTGGTACATGCGTTGATGCTGGTTTGTAAGCGATTATCCATCTTTCGTGAATTTTGGCATTTTGCATCTGTTATGCCACAGATTGTATACATCGCCTGAATTACTCACTTGTACTAGCACTAACGGGACACGGAGGCCTTATGCTGGTTTTCAGGTCGAGTTAAGGAGTATCCAATGTGGGGTACGGGTTTCAGGTATAACTACAGCTAAGTCTACGATTAGTGTTAGGAAAGAAGGCAGAGTTAGTGCTCCTGCAGACTTAGGGAGTAAAGTTCAGTTTTTGGATATGCAGATGGTTGTGGATGGGTTGCGCAAGGCTATCTGTATTATGCCGGGGGTAGTAGTTCATGCTCTCTTGGTTTGATCTCGCATTATCGCTTTTATCACCGAACACAATTTTGCACACAGATAACCTAGATTCCGTTTCCGTTCGATATTACAGAACCGTCTATCAGAGCAATAGGGGGCGGCAAACAGGAAGAATTTGGCCTAAGCTTCCAACTGCTCTTACTGCTGCCTGTACGAAGAATTGATATTCACCGGGAGCTTTTGGGGTTCAGTTGCCATGCCTTTCAGTAAGAACCGTTATTTAAAAGTAAAGGTTGTTTATGTTTTAAAATGGACAACAAATGAAATTTTATGCATAAAAAGTTGTTACCATCAAAATCTGTTTTTGCTATATTTCCTTGCCACGTTATTTTAAAGTTTCACATCGCATTGCTCACTTAGCTTACTGTGCCATCTTCCATGCTGGTATAACTTTTTGGTTTTTCAATGGACCCATTTGAAGTACTTCATTTCGGTTCACCGGGAACCTGCACTCTAAATCAAAGGCCAAAATTACCTTTTAAGGAAATATGTATCGGTTAAAGCACAAATGGTCTATTTGAGCGTTAGAGAACTATTTGTCTTTGTCAGTACTTCCAGAAGCTTATAAGAGTTCATAGTCAGCGATAAGACATCGCTACTAAAAATAACGGGGTTGCATGTGCGTTATATCCACTAAGTAGTTTCCGTTGCTTGTTATGAAGGTGGTAAGATAGAGCGGCACAACTTAACAAAACCGATCCATAATGAGCAGATCAGCGTTAAAATTCAGAGACAATTTGTAACTGGGTGCGCCAGTTCACATGCAAATGCTAGATCAAACTGTTAGAAATATTTTGTAAAAAGTGAACGTGTTATTTTAGCCTGTCAGCCATATCAGAGTATGACTTGGTGGAACATGGTCTATATAAAGCAAGCCAAATCGAAAAATATTGAACTTAAGAATGCAGTTCACGAGCCAGTGCACAGCGCCGGTGATAATGCAAAATGTTCGGGATTTTACTACGATGAGAAGATGCTGTCGTTGTTACAAGATAGTTCAACCTATAAACCTCTTAACGCGGATCCTACAAAAACGCAGAATTCAACTATTGAAAGGGTTTTAAAGCGTCTTACAGGGAAGAAGCAAATATCAGAATATATTGTCAAGTCCCTAAGACAAACTGAACCGACCATAGCTAAAATCTACGGATTACCTAAGGTTCACAAAGCTGAAGTACCATTACGACCGATAGTATCATTGATTGGTACACCCAAGTATAAAATTTCGAAGTGGCTATTCCACAAGTTACATCCATTGACAAGGGATTGAGAAACTTCTATCGAAAACTCTGTAGAATTTCTGAACAAATTGCGAGGACTCCAGATTGCAGAAGATGAAATAATGGTATCTTTCGATGTTGTCTCTCTTTTCACATCCATACCAATAGATTTGGCAAGGCAATACACAGAAGAATTACTGAAGTCTTATGACATGGATGTTTCTGTATCTGCCTTTACTGGAACTCTTGGATCTATGTCTGGAAACGAATTTTTTTCCTTCTCACAAGGATACTACAAACAGCTAAAGGGAGCCCCTATGGGTTCACCCATCTCCGGCTTCTTGGCTGAAGTAACTATGCAAAAATTAGAAGCTACAGCCTTACCACTAGTTAACCCCAAATTATGGGTTCGCTACGTGGATGACACGTTTGTTATCGTTAAAAAGGATCAAGTAGAAAGGCTGCATAGCATTATAAACTCAACGGTACCAGGTATCACCTTCACGCTCGAAAGATAAATTGACAGTAAACTCCCGTTTCTTGGAAGTCCTCGTACAGCGAAAGACTGACGGGACATTTCAAACATCGGTTTACCGCAAGGAAAGCTTATGCGGAAATTATCCTGCATTACCAGAGCAACCACCCTATTGCTCACAAGCGGAGTACTGTTAACAGCCTACTCAATCGAGCTAAAAACGCACTGTTCTGATAATGAACTCTACCAAAAACGAACTCAGTTATTTATTCAAACTATTTTGCAGAAATGGTTATCCAAGAGAATTTATACGTCGATGCATGAGACGACAGAAGTTAATAGAAAAAGGTAAAAACAAGGAACTAGATTGTTCCGGTCAAGCGCCCAAATCAAAGAACTGGCAAACACTTCCGTACATCAAGAACGTGTCCGAACTCGTTGAAAGGCACCTGCGGAAACATCAAATCCAAGTGGCGCACAAACCAACGACTACACTACGAAACCAGCATGTACACCCTAAGGATAGGGTTGGCTATTTAGATAAAAAAGAAGTCGTTTACAAGATACCATGTAACAGCTTCAATGCGGTGTTCTGTGGTCAGACAGGAAAATCAGCCTCCACGCGCATACACGAACATCAATTGGCAGTAAGTAGGCGAGACCACTTGTCTCAAGTTGCTATGCACACGCTAGAAACAGGACACAAATTTGCCTGGGACAAAACCCGCATTGTTGCCTCCTGTCCATCTAAGAAAGGCCGACAATTTTTAGAGGCCGTTTTCTCAGATGACTCATGCATCAACCGACACATCGAATTGGACCATGTGTACGACTACCTGAAAGAAAGCGGGAAGAAATGCGAGCCAATCCAAATGTAAATACCCCCACAATGACAACAATTGGCAGGAATGACAAAGCAATATCGATTTTCCGGCACGCGTTAAATTTGAACTGTTTTTGCACACTTACCACAAGTCTGACGACGATCTGGGGTGCCAGCGTCGAAAATTTACATAATAAAGTTACCTATTGTTTCCCAAAGAACGTCTTTGCTTCTAATTCTAAATATATATATATAATCTCCAATTCATTGGTAAAGTTAGCAACAATTTATTTTAAAAGCATAATGAAAAAAAACAATCATCAAAATGCACAATAACACCCGATAAGGCCAATTTTAATTGAAGACTACGATCCTCTTGGTGGCCAAAACCCTGTTTAGAATTCAGAACGTACTATGTACATATATTGCGAAAGGACGCGGCATAGGCTATCAGTTCGAGTTTTGAGTGTAGGACCACTGAGAGTTTGCTGATGACCTTGATCGGCCTTTTGACGACAAACACATCGCTGACATTGGTTGACACTTTCGAACACGCCCCTGTGTACCTAGGTTTCAGCTCTTACTCTAAGAGACTATACACTACACTATGATTATCCACCTATTATCTTTCTTGACTGATGGCTTAAAACTATGCTGATGTCCTACTTGTGTCCCATCACCTCAGGTAAATCCTATAGGTTCCAGTCCACCCAGCTGTCAATTAAGTGATCCAAATTCGTTCATTACATTCTTTAATTGACCTCCTTGACCGGTAAGGAAAACTACATGAGGATATCTGTATGTCCCCCACCAGCAAGAATGGAAATAACAGCGATCAGTTTACGCCAAAATCGATTAGTTTAGGAGGATTGAATATACAGTGTGTAACCTATCTCATTAAAAAGTGCCCAAATTTTCGATTGATTGATACTCAGTCGCAAACTGGCACCCGCTCGTGTACGAAAGCTGTGAATTAATATTGAACAATCCTATGCGAATTTAATACATAAAGGAAACAGTTAGAGTAATATATCTTAGTCTAGAAATACCAACTGATTAAAAAGGCTTTATATCGTAAAAACTTGCTAAATCACTGTACTTGTGATTATTAAATTTAAGGAGAATTTTCAGTTGAAATCGCACCTCTACCATTTTGTGTATACTAAGAGAGCTTTTCTTTCGAAAAAATATTAATGTTATTTTTGGTATTGGATTGGAATTAGTGTCAGACTATCCTTTAAATGCCAGTAAATACTTTGCAATTTTCAGTGTTTTTAATGGACCGGCCATAAAATTAGATTCTGTTCTATATTATGATCAAAAAATTCAACATACGACAGTTAATAAAAGTATTAAGCCAAGTGTTCAGTTTTTGATATTATTTGTAATGAACATGAGCAATTTGGTTATTTATTTAGATTCACCCAAACATGAAAACTCATTGCCAAGGAATATAATCGTCCACAAAAATACTTGGCAATTAATATGCCTTAGATCAATTGAAATACCTTATATAATAAGGTACCTCATTAAAAAGCGCTCTTCTTGCACATCAAGATGACGAATACTTCAAATTTTTCCAAGCTTAAGGCAGTTTGTAAATTTTAAATTTAAACCGTTTCTTGACTTTCCTGAAAATAAGTAATACATTTGCTGCTAAAAATGAAAAATGCATGCTTTGCTTTATACTGTACCATTTTTTGCATTCTATGAATGCAAAAATAGTGGCCAAATATATACTAAGATTTAGCAAAATAGGCAAATAATCTGCTTATTGCGTTTCTAAATCCCGAATTAGTGGAGAGTATATTATGCAAAAATTATCTTATCACTTGCTTCAAATTTAACATAGGTTGTTCTAGGCGTCCATCTCCTAGAGTTTGGTGTGTATACTTTGTTATTTTTTATTTTGTAGTAAAACCAAATACTGGTAAACAAGTTTCTTACTGCGTTTTGTAGCAAAAAAGCCAAAATATGCAAAAATGACTTTTATTAGCTCAATTAATTTCTGGTTTCTAGGTCGTTTTTTCTCAGTGCCTTGCACCATTGCCTCAGCACTTGCAGATAGTAATCTTGGTTCACTAGCACGTCATGATGAACAAATTCACCTTGAACGAACACGTTGGCGCAAAATAACCATCATGGAGATGTCGCTTCTTAAAGTTTTGCATCGCAAAATCACCAAGCGCGTTGGAGGGGGGCGTTAATAAAAAAATCACTTTAACCGATGTGATGATCTTTTCTGAACGTTATTTGGACAAATAAGGAGGAATAACGGGAGGGTGCAGAACTGCCAACTCCCTTGCCCAGAGTGAACAATTCTATTGTTTTAAGGTACCTCATCGTACATATAAAACCTTTGGTGCTTGACTCTCTGCCCTCATATTACAGTGACTGTATTCATTTTTTAGAACTAGAAGTGTTTTTTTCTGTTTCAGAAAGCCCATTTTCCAAAGGAATCTGTCAGATGGATCTGATCGGCAACGAAGCCATCAGGTACCACTAACTTCGCCGTCCTTGACAGGATCGACCCTTCTGAAGGAGGAGAAACGAAATAAATGACGTCTTTAAGCGATAACCCTGAGATGCTGGCTTCATGCAAAACGAACAGGTAAGATAAATACGTTTCACTCAAGGACTCAAAACTCCTAACATGACGATGAGGCTGCTATTCTGCATGAAGAAAATAGCCACAGCCATCGACAATTACGCTAACCTCAATGACAAGTCATGATGATAAAGCAGCCAAATTTTAGAAAGATCGGTAAGCCATTGTGCTCTTAGAGAGGAAACGAGCTAAATTACTGTCATCGGTGACCTCATTGTCCACGTAGGAACCGACCACGACACTTCAGAGGGAGCAAATGGTCACCACCGAATAGTTCTCTGCAAGGGCAATGAACTCCTTTCGTTGCATACATAGGCACAACAGTATGCCGATCACTAACACTCTCTTCCCTCCTTCCAATTGAGCGAAACCTTTGCACCTTTGCTGCACCACTGGCAACTGCTAAGCTATGTGCTATAAAGAAGGCCATATCCGCTCGCAGAACTAGTAAAAAAGCCGATATGTGAGGCGGAGTGCTGGGCAGTTTGAAAATCGGACCTAGACTCCTGCCCGACAATTGACTTCAAAGCTAAGAAAGCAGCAAATATCAAGTTACTACTCAAAAAAACTGTTAACCGAAAGTTTGATACATTTGTTTTACTTGGAGGGATTTTTAAGCTCTATTGTGAGATTGATGATCCTGCAGCATAATGCCAGAATATTTCTGTCATGCCTAAATTTCAGCTTTCGGGTGTCATTGTTTTTGGCAGACATCAAAACCGATCTTGGTGAGCAATGATCACTTACGTAGAATGGGGTTTGGTTTATGTATGGTGCCTTTAAAAGGCAAATATATTTTATAGAAAGCATGCACAAGAATATTTCTTTTTTATACTTATTTCGCGAAAGGATGGAGATTTTTCTAGTTTTAAACTCGAAGGAAAGCTACACTTTGGTTTGAGTATCAATTGTTTGAAGTTTGCTATGGATCCATTCTAAAAGTATTGGATCTTTCTATTCATTCATATTTCTTTCGAGGTCTACAACATAGCCACACCTATGGCAAAATATAATGAGCCCTTTAAAAACATTGTCTTAGTGACATTAATGAATATATGATATTCCTCACGTTAAAAGTATATAGATTTGTACACTTTACAGATTAAATGGCATATGAGGTTCAAAATTTATCGGGGAGTGGAAATCTTTAAAATTAAAAAATACCCACTCTTCGATTAGAACATTCGAAAGGTAAGTTTATTTTCGGATATGTTCCCAAAAAGCTATTTTTGATCATTTTTTCTATAAACTATATTTTTGTTTGTACCTCTACCAAAAACGAATATAAAAAATCTTACTATTTGGTCATTTTCCTACTAAACGCAGCTTATACAGACGGTCTAATAGAAACGCATTCGAAAGCCAGCATCCTACCTGTGCCAAAATATCTCAGGATTGTGCTGCCTGACAATATTTGTCACAATCGTGTCACAATCCTGCATAATCGCTACGTATATCAAAATTTCGTTAAATATTTTCTGTGATTGCACCTTTTATTTAAACTCTGTAGTTGTGACTATGACTGAACGCAGGCTGATCCTGAAAAGGGCTGTTTCTTAGAATTCATTTCAGGATCACATATTCATTCCTGGGAAGTGCTAAAACCCAAGCTTTGAAAACGCGCATAAACGAGAAATCCTATTATGTGGGCTGATGAACCCACTGATGGAATGACCCATCGCAACCGCACTGTTTAGCGTCAGCAACTCGATGAAGTACGTGTACTGGGTGTATGGTAGATTTTGTAATATTTTTATACTACGGATACGCTGTTGGCAGCATGAAAATATTATGCCACTAATTCGCTTAAGCTGGTGAGTTGCAACTGCATGACGAAACATTCAGAGGCTTGTGTCAAACAATCAGCACCACGTTCACACACTAAGTTCTGAGGAAATTAAGTGTCTTACCATCCTGGATGTCCAAGTTGCCTGCATATATTACTGTCCCACCCATTTAGCCATCGCATGAGCGTTTTGTATTTACTTGTAAATGAAGATAAAAACAGTACAGCCGAGAAATCTCATAGAGCATTATTCTTCCCACACGCTTTCAAGCATTACGGGAGTTTTTCGGTTGAAAGTATCCGTAACTCTACAAACCATCGCACATTATTCGGGTTTCAGTAAAATGGTAGGTTTTCCTTAAAGTTTCAATGGTTTACACAACGTCCTAAGTGAGATGCGTTTTTTTCTATCTAGTTTTTGTGGTTGGAAGCACAGCGCATGCGTGGCACACGTACATAAAGGCTTTTGTGACATGCAAACCAACGACTGCAGTTGCATTTTTTGCAGTTTTATTCTTATCATTATAAAAATAAGATACTGTCAGCGTTTAAATCGGGCGGTATAGACGTCTCACGCTTTTATTTCAGTACAGACCATTTCATTCGTACGCTACCTCTGCGTCGTAGAAGTATTGGTGGATGTCGTCAACTCCAACCTCCAAGTTGTCATTTGATTAAAAAATATATGGGTAAGTATTCTGACAACTGGTTTTCTTCACCATCTACAGACCCTACGAATGCCATTTTTACCATCGTAATGTGCTTCAAATACAAACTGCATACATATATTTACCATGCCTATTACAAAGCGATTCCCAAGTCTTCAGTGAGAAAAACGCGTGTCATTTTATCGATTGCATGCTTAAGAAAATTCATTGGAGTAAAATAATTTTAACGAAGGATTTTAAAATGTTCATCACTTGTAATCAAGTTGTTGATAGAAAAGTAAATTATTTGGGATCTTCCATTCGGCCTGCGTTTTTTTTTGCAGTAGATCAGACGTCTTTTTACACTCAGGGAATCTTGGATGCTTACTCTGTTGAGTACCTTAATTTCATGTGGGATAAACCTCTCACGATATAATTGTAGAGTGTATTGTATCTTTGAAACTAAACCCGTCTACGAAAAGAATAAATTTTCTAAACCAAATCAAGAATATTTTGCAAAGTTTAATTGCGCAAGTGTTGCTAATTACAAGAACCGCCACCTAATAAGCATGCAAAGCTCTAACTTATCAGCCTCGCTCCCACTTCCCACACACGTTTATATTTGCTTCGAGAAAACAGCCAAAGTTCCTGAAGGAAATTAAATCCCAGCAAAAAATATATTTTAATGCGACTCAAATTAAGTTCTATTAACCAGAGCTTTCAAAGCGATGGGTTATTCTACTGAAAAATTACCCTTCATCTTAGCTTAGCAAAGCTAATCTGAAAAAATAATACAAATAACGATTTTTTACCGTAAACCTTGAACACACCGAGTACTAGGGGAATTATGGACTAGACTGTCTGAATAAAAATGATTTAAAGACGTTGTAAGGAGGTAAAAGCATGCTTTACTCAGGTAGTTACGAATTTTTTCCATTGATTTAGAACACCATTTTTCAGTGATGCAACTTATCCGGCCTTTTTATAATTTCTAACCTGCATACATTTAATTTTTTTAACGCTCTGAAGAACTTATAACCGATAGGTGTCTGGACTTTCTTCTAGCTTTAAAACGGTAAGCCAATTAACTTTTAATGTTCCGCAAAGAACACATCAATTAGAGTCCAATCATTCGGTCAGTCTCTACAATGGATGCAACAAATAACAAGGTCACTCTAAACTACACCAGCCCTTAAATTATTTTAGTATTAGCTTTAATTTATAGTTGTCGGCTCCAAACCTGCCGATAAAAAATAAAGATTTATGCCGATATCTTATCTAATCGCATCATTAATTTAAGGCAAGACGAACTTTAATGCATATACGCAAAACAGCGGTTTCTTAGGAAATTACTTTAAGGTTCTGAATTTTGCGAACGCTTCATAGAGAATTTAAAATTTCCCCCAAAAGGACGTCATTGCCTTGTAGGCTTTTGATAAAAATATTGTCTACAATTTCGTATATCTCATGCTTCAAGAGCATTCCGCTGAAAGTATGATACTTTAATATATTTTCTCGACAAGCTTTTTTGAAAACGAATGTTGCTAATAAAACGAAGTTGGCTATTTTTCAGCCACCCACATTAATTTCACGCCGAATAAAACATCCAGCAAATCCTGTAATGAAAAAACATCAAAATATTTACATTCAACTAGCTTACCCATATCTTTGTCTGCTGAATAAAATACGTCAAAATTCTAGGTCACTTCCCTTTAGGAATCTAGTGAGCTAAGCACGTTGTTACCGTTCGATATCCCCGAATTAAACGGCATTTTTGTAAGAAATTCACATGGTTTCCTAGGCTGAATCTAGTATAAAGATGCCTAAATGCGCATCTGGTGTATTTACGCTCATTCCAGCTTACTTGACGAAACAACGATAGCTTAAATATTCAATCATTGCGAAATCGGCAGTACGGTTTTGTCAAGCGCCGAGTTAATCTTCAGTTATTGCAGTCCGCTGGGGTTTAGTGTATTTCACTCCTTATCTGGAATCAAAGCAGTTCGCATTAGCTTATTCAAATAAGGACAATAAAATAATAAATACTCTAGAACTAAAGTTTGGATTGTTAGATGTTCATTAAACTTCCTCAACTGATCAAAACTAGGCAAATGTGATGTAACTGCAACGAAATTCAAAAGACTCGCTTTTTAAACTAGAAAAGTTCTTGTCATGTGCATTTTTATGATTGGGCCTTTCATCTTAAAAGGATGTCGTGATGCCCGGGGCTTAATTTTTGTAGTCTTGAAAGAACTTGATTCGCACATAATAGAGCTGATTTTTGCAAAATTTGCAAAAATTCGTGTTTAGATTTGGTAAATCAGTACTTTACTATACAAGCACGTGCGAGTTTTTATTTTAAACAGGCATGCACAGCAGGCTTTATTGCAATCACTGAATTTCGTGACGGTGCATCAGCTGCACTCCGTCCCTGTATAACAAAGGTAACAATTAGAAGTCGTCAGCAGTTTTGAATTTGCACAACAAGTCAATATAGAACAGCAAGATCACTGTTCAACTTAGAGAATATTCAATGGATACGGTAATTTACAACCTCAATCTGGGAAAGAAAATGGGAGATTGTTAACCCACAACCAACTGATGTGTAAATCGAAGGCATGAAGATTAGCAGAGCTGTGTTTTCCCCCGTCGTATATAGGCTGCTTACAAGTAGGGAAAGTCCTGAAGCTTTAAGGAGGCTTCTCATCCAAGACATCCTGATGTGTACAGGGGATGGTGGGTCCAAAAGAATACATGGAAAGAGTACTATTTACATTTTGTGCACTTTGTGTCAATACAATAAAACAGACTCTTGGTACATTCTCTCTTTAGAAAAGTGAGAAAAAGTTGCTCTATCGGGTCACTAGATACAGAAATAGCCCGCGTCAAAGTAGCCTTACCTAATTGTAGCTGTTCTGTGTGATTTATCTCAAATTACAACAATACTTGATAGCCAAATGTGAGGGAACAGTCATTTCCCAAAATGCCCGTTATGGTATCTTTTATTTGAAAGGATGATGACATTTAAAATACTATCAGACGATGATTGTGTAGCTCAAAAGAACGGAATTACAATGCAGTTGAAATCATATTCATCAGTCCTACTAAAACTACTCCCAAGAAAACCGGGCTGCTGCAGGCCACCCCAAATGCTGTTTATGAATGTTTATGCAAATGTTTATGCAAATACATTTGGCAACCACAAAGGCAATTGTTAGCCGGTACCATTGAGCATTTGCCTGAATCGCTTTTAAAACTGGTTTGTCTATTGACCCCACACTAGCCTTCCGTGTATGTGTTTGGGCATGAACAACTCGCACTTTGCACTTATTAGAAGCTCTCTTAAATTGTGACACAAACCCGACCTTTGCGAACAGAAGGTTGGGCCGTCATGAACCTTATTGATTCCAATAAATCTTGCTGTGTACACCTGTTTAAAATTATTAACGGTGAGAACTTACTTCAAATTACCGTTTATTATCAAATATGAATTTTGGACCGTTTATCCGTTTTTGTAATTTTTAATTTTTTCCCTCCATTTTTGGTATTGGTTTAACATGTGCTCTAGAAAATATCTTGAAAATTCACTATATGCTGTACTTTAAACCACCATTTTTATCGTGCTTTCGGCTGAATTTTATGCTGGAGAACTTCAGTTATAGATTATTTCGTTATCAGTACCATTTAGTTCCGTTCGATGGCAGGTTCGCTGACAGAAATTGACATCCTTATTGTAACATATGATGATATTATTCACGTTTTTACACAGAAATCACGCTCTTTGCATATGATCTCAAAGTACTTTTCAGTTTTTTAGTCTTCCCAAACAGTAAATCTAGCGAACTCTTTGCTGTTCCAGTTAGAGGCATCCTGAGCAATTAAGGGATTATCTTAAACTTATTGTTTTTTTTGCATTATGCATATTCTGCGTTGCTAACTTATTCCTCTGCACCCGCATGCAAAATATAATTTGGCAAGTCAGCTTATTCGTTAGACCTATGCTTTTTATGCTTTTTTCGATTTTGGCTGCACTCAACCTCATGACTTTTAAACTGACCTATGTTATTTTTTGTGTTTTCGGTCTGGTTACTGTATCCTAATGGATTGTTTGGGAATAACGGCAGGATATATCAGTTCTGACATGTACTTAAAATTTAGTTAGATATCCCAGGTGACAGAGTACTCTGGACACATGTATCTACTGAACGTGCAGTCCAACGGGCCCTAATGGATATAATTTATTTCCATCTAGGCAGGGCTCATTCAGTGAGATTGACTGCCCCATGCTTTCTCGTATTTGCGTGTGTAACTTTGAACTTGCTCCATCAACTGGTACCTTTCAATTTCCAAAAGACATGCCAAATGACCAGGCATTTGCTGTGTGAACCCAATACGTGGTTCGTTTTCAATTTTGGTAGAAAATTCGCTGACAGTTGACTTGACGTTTTTTTGTACTTTCGGTTTCACTCAGCTGGAATGAAACCCATGCGGAGAACCTAATCGCCTGACGTGAGGTTGGAATTTTATACTTATTGTAGTTAGCAATTGCGTTAATCATAAACAAGGACATACCAACGCGCGATCTCCTGGCTCCGTACCGAGATGACTAGCTGTGCATTGGCTGATGAAAGCTCACCGACCGTTTACGGAACTCACTTTTCACGCTCTGCCTTGAGGTTCACAGCGGCTAGTAGTAGAATAGGCAGATATATAGGGCCTGTAAAATCATGGGAGACTGGAATGACCATTTCTGGTTTATTACCCGTTGGAAGCTTCTCATACCAAACCCCAGATGGTAAAAGCACCCGAGGATCGAAACCGCGACCTGTTGATCAGAAATCCAGCGCTCTGACCAATGGGTTATGGGCTCGTTGTTCTGCCGGTTTTAGATTGGGAATTTCGACTGCATTCGTTGATGAACGCTTACCGATCACCAAGCATCACTGGCAAAATGTGGCAACCTAACCTTCCACAATAGCGCAGGAGTGTGCAGCTATTCAACTCCAGCAGTGTTATTAACCGCCTAACCCTCGGGATATGTCTTAGACACCCCTTGGTTTAAGCCAAAAGCAAGTATTTTATTCTACTCGTTTGAATAATAAAAATATTTAATTACATTGAGCTTGCTCGCCAGCACTTCCTCGGCTGTGCTGGACAGGCTCCTCTGTTTTGCGGTTTCTCCATCCGCCAGTATATCTCGGTTTTTTACAGGTATTTTAGATGAAACTTTATTAGTCCGTGACAAAGGGAATATGTGAAACCGTTCTTATTTACGCAGAACGCTATAAATGTTCACAACTGCCAAACGGAAAAATGTTGCCCATTAATATAGGGCCTATTAGACGGTAGACTACTATACTGTGTTTTCTTATCGTAAGGCCGAGATCAGAAAAATAAGATACGATCGTTGAGACAAGAAGTTAATTTGCCTGATATTTCGGTCTCCGACTCGAATCCATCTTCAGAGAGAGTATCAGATGCGGTTTACCTTCGTTACCTATGTTATTATCTATGCAGGTTACAAGCAGTATGGTCGAGAACTTAAATATACGAATTCAAAAGACTATTTGAATTTCAGAATTCGCGGGAAACACTGGTTATTATTATGATCGTTAAGTTGTGCCTGAAGCTTTTACCGGACTCCACAGAAATGCAAGTCTTTGGTTGAGTAGAACAAAAAGAGTGCGCCCACATCTCCCAGAACCATGGGGAGACGGTTTCTGCTTTGGTGCATCAAAGGTCCATCCAGAATAGAGGAATTTTTGAACAGAAGGGTGATAACGTTAAAACCTGTAGATATGCGAAGCTCGAAATTCGTGCACAGATCCTCACCAAAGCATGTATAAGAGCAGTCATTGCGAAGGCTATAGCATAAAGCTTGTTTCAAAATCGCAGATTTTTACCCTGTCACCTTCACTGCAACCCCCGAAGTGACCTTTATAGGAAAAACTGATGACAAGAAATACTCTACCCGAAAACATTGTATCTTATTGCAGGAGGCACACAGACGAAGTCAGCGATTTAAAAGCTTCGAAGGGACTAAGGAGAGACGAACAAAGTACCATTCGACTGGATACTACGTGACGGTCAGCTTTCATCATAAACAGCGAAGCCTATGATGAAAAGATGGTTCTCTAATTTATGGCAGGACATTTTACAGACCAGCACAACACTCAGAAGCTAAAACAGTAGCAGATGGTTTCAATACCTTACTTAAAGGATTCAGGCGCCAAAATGGGATCACGGGGAATAAACTTTACTCTGGGCCGATTCTATGATCAGCCGAAGATCCACCAAAGAATCTCTCACTGCGGCAACCCACTGCCCAAATGCAGATTCACTTGGAATTTTGCAAACTCGATTATTCAAAACACCAGCTCCTCCGAGGCAGTTTAACTTTCACAGTCCAATCTATCCCCCAATTATTTGTAGACTTCTAAGGCTGGAGGATTCAATCTGACAAAATCATGGTTCCTTGAGACGAGAGGTAATTAATCGAATGTAACCCTCTGAAATCGGCCTAAAAAGCCTTGCGTAAGAAATTTGAGGAGGAATATGACGAAAATAAGAACACATTCAACGTGGATCATCTCATAAAGATTCTTAAATTATGTTAAAATAATGCCCGTACACTAAAGAAACCTATAAGTGAAGGAAGGAGATTTCACTGGGTCCCCATTCTCTGGACGAGTGATAGAGCTGGTTTTCGAGGAGCTCGGTAATACTGCCTTTAGCCAGCATGGGGCCGTATTTTGACGTATTTCCTTTATTTACACATCTTTTATCCTTGGAGTGAGCTGGCAACAAAATTTTTTAAGTTGTATTTCTCACTATCCAAGACGTATAATTTATGAGCGTAAAAGAAAGGCGGCAGCAACTGCCTTTCCTTGAAAAGATCGTCAGCTAAAATCCTAACAGTGTTTCCCTAGACGGCAATGAACACCACATTTCACAGTTTTCTCAAAAAACGACTTGGTGGCCTACAGATGAAGCAGTGTGAGAAAACTTTTCGAACTGATTCAGACTTTCCGCAGCACATCGAAGGGGAAGCAAATGAGATCCGATATCTCCACGACCAGTGTGTGTAGACGATGGCTATCCGAAGGCGTTTATAAGCTCATATCTGCTTGTCTGCCCATGGCGGACCCCAGTTGAGGGAGGTGTCGTGATCTGCTGTAAAAGGACCTCTAAGGAAGATCAAGCGCATCACCGTGAGATTAGGGTTCGGATTTGCACGTCGGCCCAAATTTCGTATGGGAAGTAGAGTCTCAGGGAAATAAATGGACTGAATAAAACCCCAGGAGGCAGCCTGATTTGGTGTGTCGCATGCTTGAATCGCGTATACACGAGCACAAGCTGCCTGTGCGACTGGGTGAGGAATTATCGCAAGTGGCTGCGCACGCCTTCGAAACTTTTCAGATTTTCAACTTCGTAGCCGTCCAAATGCTCTCCCACGACGGAATCAAAACAATCCGAGAACTGATTGGAGCCTGGACCTCACCTAGAAAATCAGCCAGTTTATGTAGCAAAGTGGTGCTGGTATACGGAGCCTAGCACAGTCATCTCCAGACCTGTATAGACTCTTTCTAATTCTCTCACCTCCGTTTTAAATGTCGCTCCTTCTGATGCCACTTGCATCAACGACAATGGGCTTGCGCATGAGCTACAGAAATCAGAAAAATGAGCAGGTGATTCCAGTGATTGAACAGTTTTCACTTTTCATACTAAAAATATGAGACTAAAGTTTTTTTTCAAGGCTATGTGGGTGATACAGGTAACCTCCAAAATATCAATGATACTTTGCAAATAACAGAGTTATTATCTGTCAAACTCAAAGTGTGAAGCGCTGGCAAGCATATTTGATGGGAATCACATATATGTACCCTCTGTCATGATAAGGAACCACGAACCACCTGTAATACTCGTGGTAAAGTTGGAGTTTTCATTAGGATCATAGTTAAGATTTGGGTTAGAATTAGTGCACGGGAATATTTATCATTCTTGGCATTTCGTACCAGGGCAATTCTGTTACGCGGCGGCACTCTTATTTTCATGTCCTGACGTGGGGTGTCCTTTAGAAATACTGACAAACGATTTTATTCACCTGACCTTTTGGGCCTGTTTTTGGATGCCTCTTCAGATACTATGAGTACGGTTTTAATTGAAAAAATGATGAGGTTGGTCTTCTTCTACTGAAGATAATTTTAAAGAGTATTTTACCAGTTACCAATGCTGCAGTTTTGTTGCGGCTTTGTTCTGCCTTTAAAACTCTGTCCTCGTGATCAGTAGCCAGTCGGTTGAATAAATTACTCAAAGAATTCAAACGCCAAAATGTGACTACGGAAAACAAAGGGTGCAAAATGAAACCAACGGCTCTGGCTCGCTTCTATGGTCTGCCAAAGGTCCTTACACCAAATTTTCCACTGCGCCCAATAGTCACCCTGAAAGGGACCCTACCTATAATCTAGCAAAATGGATTAACTCGAAACTGAAATTCCTCCAAAACAATCCGCCTACCTCAGTCCGTTTAACCTTCCGATTCCTGGCAGACCTCCAAGGTTGGAGGATTCACTCGGACGAAGTGATGGTCTCTTTAGACATGACATCCTTATTCACATCCAGCCCGCCAACTTTAGCACAAGAATTCTTGTGCAGAAAACTTGAGGAGTCACACGACGAAACCCAGAGTTCGCTCAAAATTTAAAGCCTTATGAAGCTATTCAAATTTTGTCAAAATACCTTCTTCACCTTTGCCGGAGAAACCTGTGAGCAGATCAAGGGAACTTTAATGTGTTCCCCAATCTCGGTTTAAGTGGCAGAATTGATCCTACAAGAGCTAGAGAAGATCGCTTTCACCCAAAGGCAGCCTACCTTTTGGCGCTGTTACGTAGACGACACATTTGTCATCGTGAAGAGGAACATGCTGCAGCATTTCCATGATCACCTTAACTTGATCTTCCCGTATATACAATTCACGATGGAAGAAGAACAAGATCAGCAGCTCCCCTTCCCAGGCGATGTCCTAAGGGCGAAGTAGAAACGGCTGTATACAGAAAAACGATGAACACCACGCAGCTTCTCAATATTCACGGCAACCATCCGGTAGCTCACAAACAAAGCTGTGTGAGAACACTGTTCAAACGCATCCAGACTCATTGCAGTAACCCTGGAGGAAAAATCACGTGAGGCCCGTTACCTCTGTGACCAGTTTAGGCGGGACGGCTATCCGAAGGCGTTCATAAGCCGATGTCTTCGTGTTCGCCACCGGAGGACCCAACCAGAAACAAACCCGAAGGTATGGCATGCGATGCCATACATCAAGGAAGTGTCAGAAGCGATCGAGCGCATTGTTTCGGGACTTGGAGTCGGAATTGCGCACCGACCAAAAGCTACCATGCGTGGTAAGGTCATGAGAATCAAGGACAAATTAAATACTAATGAGTATCCGGGGTAGTGTATCGCATCCCGCGCCAAAACTGTTCCTGTAACTACACAGGACAGACTGGACGTATGCTTGGATCGCGCATACGCGAGCATAAGCTTGCTGTGAGACAGGGTGACCGTTTATCACAAGTGGCTGCCCACATCTACGAAACGGGTCACAAGTTTAACTTCGCAGCCATGAAGATAATCGCCCACGCAAAATGCAAGATAAGCCGAGAATTGATTGGGCCTCCGATGAGAACTTGGCCAATCGAGTTTTCGAGTTACCGGCATACAGGGCCCTGCGTAGTCATCGCCGGACTGGCTCCACTGGTGTTTGATAGGCCTCTGCTATCTCGTTTATTTTGCTGTTTTATCTCTGGCGACGTTCTCCAGCTAGTTTTCCAAAGCTCAGGTGAAAAAAGCCAGGATTACGGTGAACGAACAACCTTCTTCTTTATCGGTATCGTATCTGTATGGTAAACGAATGCCAGATATTAGCAATCATTTGACCCAATGTCAAGTGGATCTGCGGCTCCGGACGAAAACACCTCCGCAGAGACAGTGTTGTCAACTGCGAATTACAATCCACACCACCGACATGGAGTAATTAGCCGCCCTCATTGTCTTCGTCAAAACCGGTTCTAGGACGATAGCCTACTCATCAAGAAGAACAGACTGCATTTAATCTACCTGGACCACCGAACCAACGCCAACAAATTGACCTACTTCAAATACCGGCGCTCGCTACGACATCGACTGTGAGACAGGCAAGTCGTTTGGATGGATCGCGAGAATAGGGAAATCCAGGGGTACGCAAAACGGTATAATACGATAACATTGTTGCTTGTGTCAAGGCAGTCTACGCCAACTGCATCAAAGGAACCTCGTCGCTGCTCAGCTCCAGTGGACCGACACTCGCCACACGGGTAGCACAACTTCTGAAGAACTGGGCCGACAAATTCAGAACCATGCTAAAGTGCTCTCCGCAATCTCCGACGCCACCATCGATGAACTCCCCCAGGTCGAAGCGAAATACGACCTGGACCTCCCACCTCCCAGGTACAATCAGAGGTGTGCAACAGCTATTCAGCGGGGAAAGCACTGGCATATAACGCCATCACAGCTGAGATTTAAAAGCAATGTGGCCCTCGGGTGATAAATAAATGCACATCGCTGACCCAAGAGCTTGGGTGGCAAGGATAAGTTCCTCAAGATTTCAAGGTTGCTCAACATTTCTGGGATGATATTCGCTAGCAGCATTGTCAATATTTTCAACAGTTATGTGGAATACGGAAAGCCAGTGTGATTTCCAGTATATCACGGTATTACGATATGATATTCGAGAACGCCATTTTTGAGGGAAGTGCCCCGATATGCAAACTCACCTCTTCAATATCTTCGTGGATCTCACGAAGTCCTCGACTCGGTAAATCGCGCTGGACTCTGAAAAATACATGCAATGATTCGGCTGTTCTGCGTGATTCATGTACATATTGCTTCAGCTTACGACGGACTGATTGTGTGCGTCAGAGACAATTGGACAGTCTCGGAAGAATTCGCAGTAAAAATTGAGTTAAGCATGGCTGCGCGTTGGCAGATAGGTTTGCCTGCACGCTCCCCGAGCGGCTGACTGTTTTAGTCGAGCTGAGTCTCAGCAGTAATTATGGGTTAGCACAGCAGGATGGTGCAGGGACGATGACGTGTGCTGGAGTACTGCAACTACCTCACTTCTGTTCCACTCCCCAACCTAGGCTCGGCGTCAAGACAGAGTGCAGAAGACTGGAGATGGTAGAGTGTAATGCACACGTGCATTCACTGACCGCATGAATCTATTGAGTCATATGCGTATCTGTGATAGCGAAAGTCTTTGTAAAGTCTTTTTCCAGCACACCTTGCAAAGCTGACCACTCTCCCATCTCCATCTCCACCATCACGGCTAAAAGTATCAGCATCCACACTGCAACAGAATCAATAGCTCGCAATTCGTTCTGCCCAAAATTCCACCGCAACTACGCATCACACGTCAGCCTGAATACACCTCACAGAGGCTGGTGAACCAACATAAACATTCCGGACTTATTTCAACTACTCTCAGAGTGCACACGCATTCAGGTACCGTATGTACCTACTTGACCCTATTCGCATCCATGGAAAGCCTGCGGTAAAACACTGCTGATCAAACCTTATCAGCTCACCACCAGAAACATGGAATCGGTAAGTCACATGCTCCTTCTATGGTATGGTATTCTATGGTACTCCTTCGCATTTTAAATCCCAACAGCCACCCCGTTGTATGAAATCCTGCTGTGTAGTGTGGGAGCAGGTCGTGTGTGGAACACACCAATGGGTTGTATATCCACGTCAGCTACTGCACCCGATCTCACTACTAGTTGTTGACAGGTTCGGAAAATCAATTGGTGCATGGCAAAGGGATATATATATATATAGAGACTCTAGAGGGCTTTTGAACTTGAGCCACAATTGTTCTGCACTCCAGTCACGTTGAAATTTTGGTAATTGTACATCGCCAGACCTATTTTATTTGTTGTATGCTGATCTGCCTTCGGATATTTTGTCTGAAATACGTCCATGAGATCATACGTACAGCATGCTAGCAACTTTTGGACAGAACTAAATTCTTGCGCGAATTGTGCAGCGAATTAACCGACGACTACCGGTGTTTTGGCCACTATGCTGAATCTGTGTTACTCCATGCTATCTTTCTCATGCTTCCATCAACGAGTGCCTAAAATGTTAAAAAATCAATGTGATTGGAAAATTGTTTTCAAGTGTATTCTAAAACACATGCTGTCAATTTCACGCCTCCTCTCGAAATACCTTAGTTATATTTTTAACAAGACTCACTATATGGAGCTATTACCGATAACAGCAGGACACAGAAGAACCGTGGTGACATGTATTTAGGAGACATGGTTAAATGTGATATCGATTTATTATATCACATTATATTCAGTAGTACTTATGTTCCCCTTTTACGTATAAATGTCTTTCAATCGACTTTTTCGAATTCCTTTCTCAAAACCTTATTGCCTTGCGAGCATGATTTTCTATTGTGCGGTGATTTACTTCTACCAATCTACTTCTTCTTACACTTTAAGACTTCGACGACTTTGTTTTCCTTTAATGATCATGCTAACGCCCCTATGTCTCACATTTAAGTAATAAGTCTAAGCTTATCAGGTTAAAATTGGGTTCTGCTGCTGGAGGTTAGTAGGCCTTCATAAAAATCTACTTCACGTCTAAGCACACTCAGTTCATCAAAGCTGGGAGGAAATTTACGGTTAGCTGCAATCCCCTACAAACATTTTGACTTCAGCGTTCTATAGCTAATATTATCCTCACTTTCCTCAAACTATCGAGTGTATAATCGTGTTTTAGCTACCTTACAACATTTTTGATTGACATTCTTGATATTTTTACCCCCTTGGAACTCTTCCTGTTAGGCCTGATAGAATCCCTTTCCCATATACCAAATTTTTCTAGTATTGAAAGTAACCACTTTACAAACTCAACCTATGCAAAAGTTTAGAGGCCGTTAGTGTCATTAAAAAAGGGCAAGATAGCCAGACCAAACGATTTGGTTTTTAGCCAACCTTTTTTCCTCTTCTTCCATCTCATTTTTTCCTCTTTCCTCTGTAGACATTGGAAGAATCGTAAGCAGCTCACTGATAACTGGGGCATACTGGCCTATGTTGCCGCTAATTCGACTCGTAAGTTGAAATAGTTTTCTTTATCTCCAACGATTCTAATCTTCCGCAAACAATCTTTTGTTATTACCGTGTACCCTCTGTCATAGGTCTGTGGTTAAAGTTGAGAACCACTTTCAAAAGATTCATGGCTTAACAGCTACTGGGGCAGAGGTTTTCCCATAATTTCTACCTAAGTCTTTTTATCTCAGATAGCCCTCGTCTCAACGCAGCTTATTAAAATGCTCCTTATGGAGTCGCGGCTAGCTGCTGCTTGGCATATAGAAAGAATCACGTGCATGCCTAAAAATCTTCCAATTTCAGTTTTAAAATCCGTCCGTCAATTACATGCTCCTCCGCACATTTGAAGCTTGCTGAGCAAGTTACACTAGATGCCATTATGCTATCCTCCTCCGATTTCTCCGAACTCCTCCCAGTTGCATGTAAAACCAGATGTAGTATTCTTGATATTGTTGCTCTTGTGCCTCAATGTGCTATAACAGAGCGGAACAATTGTTGGTGTTCTTAGCATGTGCATTTCTCGACTACATCTCCACCTTTAATACCGTTGTTCGCTGCCTCCTCTTAAGCAAGACACCTCATTGTGACTGTTCTGACTGGGTCGTCTCATGAATTAGGCATTATTTTGCATTCTGCCCTCACTGTGTCGTGTACGGCAAGACGGAAATCGACTGTTCTTCTTAATAACTGTGGAATCCATGAAAGTTCCAGCTTATCCACTCGCCTCTTCTCACTTGGTGCTGATGACCTGGGATTGCCCAATGACTGCCTATGCGTTAAGTATGCTGATGATATGGCTGTTGGTTTACCCTTGTAACAATCAGAATCATGTCCAGTTCCTGAAGGCTAGATTGAATCACGTCTCTGAAATGGTCGTTGGTAAATGCTCTTTCACTTGCTAATCAGAAATCAGTCCATTGTGCTTTCAGTTGGAACCATCTCCCACTCCTTAATCGTTTCGAATTCTTTCCTATCGTCATTCCGGTACCCTGGTGATACTTCGTCCTCAGCTTGCTCATTCTCCCGTCATACTAATACCCGTTACACTAAAATACTCATACTTGTTTACTATATTCCTCGTCTAAGTTCCTTACGCAAACCTCAACCTTGAATGAGGGAGATTTACAGATGCCTGCATTCTCCCTGTCATATTTTCATTCTATGGTTATTTTTCCTGCTTTGCTTAAAAAAGGTTTGCTCATTTTAAGAAAAGTGTCCCGCAAATTCTTTCTTTCGCTTCCGGTGTTTCTTGCGTCTCTTATTTTGATATGATAGTACAACAATAAATCAATTATAAAGCAGTTTTTTATCGAATTCCGGATGATGTTGTCCACTCAATTCACTTTGAAATTCAGCTTTTTAATTTCCCCACAAATTAATTTTTAACTTGGGGCAAATGAGTGTATTTGAGGGTTCATAGGTACAGACCGAAATTTGATATGAATATTTGGGCTGAAGTCTATCAGCTTCTGTGGGATAATCGCGTAATATTTACAAACTGCCAACAGGTAGTCGGTAGTTTAACTTATTAAATTATTCACCATCCTGACAGCACAGGTACTAGGTACAAGCCCAGACACATGTCACAGCTGCCATGGGTTTGGCTCATCGGTGGCACCCTCAGCATTCCCCATGGGCTTTCTTGTAGGTACTCCAGTTTTTAAATGTCAGCTTTTTACTTTCCACTGAAATTAATTTGTAACTTGGAGCAGATTAGTGTATACAAGAGTCCATATTCGCAAACCGAAATTCATTATGTATATTTGGGCCGAAAACAATCAGTCACTGCGGAATAACCGCAGGAAATTAAAAAGCTAAATGTTAAAAACTGGAGTATCTACCAGAAGTACTGGAGTATCTACCAGTACTGGAGTATCTACCAGTACTGGAGTATCTACCAGTACTGGAGTATCTACCAGAAGTACTGGAGTATCTACCAGTACTGGAGTATCTACCAGTATCTACGATGCTGGGTGACCCACTGATGAGCCGAACCCTGTGCAAAGGCAGAAAATCGGCGAAACACGTGGCTGGTTTTTAGATAGTACCCGTGCTGCCAGTATGGCGAGTAATTTCATCTTGAATTAATAATTCATAATAATAATAATAATTAATTAATTAATAATTAATAATTAATAATAATAATTAATAATTACCCTTAACAATTAATGATTTATAATTAATAATTAATAATAATAATAATAATTAATAATAAAAATCGGCGAAAACACGTGGCTGGTTTTTAGATAGTACCCGTGCTGCCAGTGTGGCGAGTAATTTCATCTTGAATTAATAATTATTAATTTTTCCGTCCCATTGCCGTTCTGTCAGACGGATCATTTGGTGTACCTCGGCATATAAGCGCTGCGTTAGGATGCTTTACATAGTAAGAGAACGAAATAAGACCCTGTAGCTTAAACTGTCCCTATAGTAGTTATACAATTCTATGCAGACCCACTAACTCAGTCATCGTCTATCAATTTTGCATTCTGGAGCTGAGGCTGGAGGAAGATTTTCGGAAAATATTGGAATGATACTTTGAAAATTAACATTTTATTCTTTTTCTCCCTCTATGCCTATTTTTCATTATAAGCACTCTAAAGCGCTTTAATCTATCACGGTGCGCCAAGCTCCGTGAGTTGTAAGGCTGCCAATTTACGGTAGAAGTCGATCGTCCTCTCAGGACGGAATGTCAGGCTTCAATGACTGCTTCCTACAATTGCCTCTATGGTTCACCCAGATAGTTGGATTCAAGCAGACTTTTGTGCTTAGTGTTAAATTCTAATCCAGGTTGTGTCCCACAAATTCGGGCTCTTCAGCTCTGTTGGACACCATGTCTCCAGTCTTCTTGAATCTGTCAAGATACCTGGCCGAGGAGGTTGAGGGAAGAGAGAGTGTAGTAGATGGAGTCTAAGTCTGCTATCACTGATTCATGCGCAAATTTCCGTCAATATGCCCAGTGCTTTGTGGGCAAATTGCTGGACGTCATCGGAATGTATATGTGATGACTGACGGAAGGACTGATGGTCAGGCTCGATGTCTGTCTCTTAGTCCGACCTCTAGAAAAAGCTCACTTCAATTGGATCCAATGCATTTTGCAGGAAACAAGTCATATGTTGAGTGCATAGACAGTGTCTCACTTTGGTAGCCACAGCTCGCACGCCCACTATCGTTTTCTTGAAGTCGTCTTCTAATCGTAGCCTGGTGAGTTAGGAGAGTAGAGTGTGCGGTATATTCTAGTTATATATTCTGGTATTTTATTCTCACGCCACTCACTGATGCTACCCCCACTTCGTGGGGTACAAGGTACAAGTCATGGCTTGCGACTGGCTTGCTACTCGTATGCAGACACGAACTCGACGGCTTTGCTTCGTGATTCGCGGTGTTATCTCTTCCATCGCACAACCTGTCCAACTTTCGTTGTGGCAGAAAAAGTGCTGGTATGATGTTGATCCTGACAATGGGTAGTCAGAAGCCATAGTGATCTCTCATTTGAACTGCTTTCATAGGTTTGCCTTGAATAGATTCCAATATTCCTGTGGTTTTACATACATTGTTACGTGGATAGCTATCGCTACTAAGACAGAAGATAACACTTGACTGGGGGTCAAAGGAGACGATTCGGAGACTGTGTTATGTTAACACGATGTGGCATTTTGAAGGACAGACTCGTCACCGCCCGCGACTACCCATTATCTGCAATTAAATCAAGCGTCGAAAAGGACCCCACTTGCAAGGTAGTCGGGCATGAAATTCCAGTCAAGTACCAATGCTCAGATACTTCGAAGTAGTGCTTGAAGTCCAAGCGGTATTTAGACAGGTGAGGTCCGCAAAACAACTGGAATGTTGTCCTCGGCCACAAGTACTCATATAGAAGAATAAGAAGAGGCGATCACTCAAACAATAGATTTATTGGCCAGGGATCACACCTTCTTTTTCTGAACTGCTTCCTGGAATTCGCCTCTTCACCTCTATCAGTTACTATTCATATAAATGGTCAAAGAAGTAGGAAACCGAGCAGATTTGCTGGGTCACATTTTAAGATTGGTGTCTGAAAATGAACCTGATAACCCACCTGGAATCTCTTATGAGTAAATTGCTGTTCCTGACAACTGACTTCCAGCCTTGGCATATAAAGGTAGGACAGTGAATCGAAATTTTGTATTCTCCTTTTCGCACTGTAACAAAAGTATAGAAAGCCAACAGATTTCAAGGGTATCTTCATTAGAAAATACTTAACTTTTATTTGGACTCTGTCAGCGTTTCCCGTCTCCAGGGTGCGTGATAACTGATGAGCTCTGCTTCTTCATCCTCCATGGGGTAGTACACTATTCTTTGGATGCATGTTATGTCCCTCTGGCAACAGCAAATATACTATAACTACCCAGCCTAGTATCGTTCTCAGTGAAAACACGTCTTAATCCTGCAATCTTCGCCACTCCGCGGAAACGTGTGTACACTCTAACCACAATGGCAAACTGAACTTAGCTGTATTACGTCATACACTCACGAACAGCAGGTGAACGCCGGCTGTTGAAATATTTTTGACCCCTTCTGCTTACCCCTTTCTAAGCTGAAAAAGTCTGCATTTTGTGCCTGAGGGAAGTTAAAACATTGAAACAGAGAACTCGGGTGATGCTTGGAGAGGATATGGTTTTTTGCGAAGTCTAAATGTGTCCAAATTAATGAGTTCCCTAACCTGTTGATAAGAGATTTTTTTGTCTCAGGCTTCTTCTATGTTAAGCTTAAAATGGGACTTGGAAATAGAGCGAAACTTTCGTAAAGAGTATCAAACCCATCTCCACGAGTCACCTCTGACAACCCCAGAATTTTGAGGTAGAATCGACTGGTATAAAGCCTTTCAATGCCAAAAGAGCGTGTCTCGGCTTTAGCAGGAAGTGAATTTACAGTCGCGCTATCGTGATATGTGAGACAGGCGTTGAGAAGGCCTGCGGCTAAAAAGGATTTCGTTATTTGTGAGTGATTGTTGGTATACTTTTCATGCCGAAATGCGTCTCAAGGTACAAATTCCTTCATAAGCTGATACATGTGCGGTCTATAGACCTACGTTCCCAGCAATAATCAGAATGGTCTGAATCGGTGTTACCGTATGTGTTCAATATTGTGTCAGCTTAGCATGTGCTCTGCCAAGTCGACCCCTCGTAACAGTATTTAGCTGCCCAAGTTTTTTTGAATGTTGATGTTCATCTCGTGCTGAACTTAATTTATACTTGATCCTATACTACTTAACTTCAAAACTATCCCTTTTGAATTCGTAGTCATAAAAATTATCACACACTAAATGCCTAACAATACCCAAGATGGTGTCACTACTCAAAAACTCAGCTTTAGGGCAAGCAAAGTAAGTAGATTTATAACATCGAAGAGTACTGCACATCGAGCAATAAATGCTTTCAAAACCCACTTTTTGATAGGAGGATGGGGGAGCATAGTTGAAAGGGAGGCTTTTCACATGTCACAGGTTGAATATGAGAAGTACCACGAACTGGTTACTACATAGGATAATACTGGCAGACTTTAATTTTGGTACCTTGGAGAGTTGTCGATCGCAACTAGACTCTCGAAGAAAGCCTTAAATAATCGCTTGTGGTTGATGATTTCAAAACTTTACACTTTTTGATAAAAATAAGTAGAAGTTGGAAAATCTACAGACTAATACACTTCAATTGTTAAGAAAATGAACTAAAATTACAGTAGCTGAGGTGCACAAAATCCCGTCGGGCGATACTTTGATTAACAAAAAAAACGAAGAATCAGTACCCGCAATTAGGTTCTACATAAAGGAACGCCGTAGACTGCTTATCAAGAGAACGCATGCACTCTCTCTTCTTCCTACTACTACTACTACTATTACTACTACTACTACTACTACTTTCAGTCGTTGGCTTTGATATTTAGCTTCCTACTTACCCCTAAGATTAATCCTCGAACTTGGAGTACATCTTTCGGACAGGTCTGTTGCAGGCTTGATCCAAAAGCTGACATGCATATTGGGGATAAAATCCATCAGTTCAAGTGACATAGCCGATAAATATTCACAAACTCTGCCGGCAAGCAGTCCGCAGTATAGAAATGTTGATTGATTCCCATATTGCCAGCACAGAAACAGGTTTTGTCAATTTTTGGCCATCCAAAGAGCTTATCCCGGAAAAAATACCTGCACAAACACTTACCGAACTTGTCCATTGACCAGTAAAACTGCTATCCATATTATTCCAGCCTGAGAGGACGAAGATGGAAAGATGCATATATTTTTCCCATTTATTAAAAAAGATCTTGACAGGGGTCCGAGAAATACCACGCATCCATATCATATGAATTATTTGAGCGCATTATAAAAACGATCTAGCTGAAAAAAGTAACATATGGTCACTGACTAGCTGGGATTTTGCCCAGGTCACTCTTCATTCACGAATATTTAGAGCCTTGTGAACAATGGGCGGAGAATTTGGTCAAAAGTTTTGCAGTAGATGCAACACTCTTAACTCTGCCAATAAATTTTAGTTTAACATGAAGGCAGTTCCTGTAGAAGATTCAGAAAAATGGAATTCATGACAGAATGTTTAAGGGAATTGAGAGCTTTCTGTCCCAGCTGTTTTTGGCAGTTGTTCAGTGGGCAACTTAAAGGTTAAAAGTAGTATCCCATAGGGTTTTGGTTTAGACCCTGGACTCTTACCAAGGAATGGGGATCAGATTGGCATACTGCAGGTTGTAGTTATGTCACACAGAGGCCGTGTGAACTCATAACTTCTGACGTACATTGGGCGGCCTCAGCCACTGCACCCAATCCCAGCACCAGCTAGAGGACAGGCACGGACAGATGACTGGAACATGGTAGAGGGAACATGGAACTGGAACATGGTAGAGGGAAGCCTGATAATTAGGCTGCAGGGTTCGTTCTTAATATGGTCACAATGGCACTCTCAATCTGATGTGCGATAAAAGACATCCCCCGTGAATGTCTGGTGCTCATTGTGAGGAACAAGTCGTACCAGTTTTCTCAAGCTGTGGACTGAAGTGCAACAAATACGATCTTGGACACCTCTTAGAAGATGAGGAGTTTGAAATGTTTTTTTTTTTTTCTACTACCCGGCTTCCCGTCTTTAGCCGAACTTCTTACAATGGCCGATAATGGTATAACCTGTTGATCTGGCCAGTTCGAACTTGGCAACAATGTCAGTGGGCGCGAGGCCATTGAGACTGAGTTTAGTGACGGCCTCCTTATTATATTCATGGCAAAATATTTGAAAATGTTTTACAAGGAATTGTTATTTTATTGCTACAACGGTTTTCGAAAGAAAAAGCATAGATTTTAGTAAAATATTTTCAAAAAAGCAGCGACGAAAATATTGCAGTCACATACGGTACATGCCACGCATACGTGAGTTCCTTAACATTTTCAGCCACCTCCAGCTGCCCGGAGTTTGTCTTACCATCTGCCTAATGTGTGTGAGGGAGATGAGGATGCGATAGATGCTTCGCAAGCCTGTCATGCCATAAACTACTTCATGCGCAAGTCACCGGCGTGGTGTCTACATTATTGGAGCACATAGCCCACGTTGTAAACGATTAGACTTGCCTTAAAATATTCCCTGCAGAAATTTGACGGTTTTTGGTGTTTTCATCCGACTCATTTTGGAATACGGAATGTGGGTCTTGACGGAAGAGTTGAAGCAATACACTAACCTACTCGAACAGGTGTAAGACAAAGCGACGAAAACGGTTGATGGCCTGTCGCAGACAGATAGGTGGTAAGATCTTTACTTTTTTCATCTCTCCTACAGGTAACTAACTCGTAACCTGCTTTGAACAATACGGATTACCCCTAGCTATAGTTGGTCACCGAAATTGCTTGCGTCGTGTACACTCAAAGGACTTTCTTCAAAAGCAAGTGTACTTGACTGGTCTTCATAAACGTTTTCTTCGGCCAACCAAGGATCTCGCTCTCAAGTAAAATGGCAACTGTCAGTAACTTTTTTGCTCAAAACTATAAAGTGCAACACGTGCAATTACAACCAGCCCCGAAAAACATTCCACCATGCTCACTCGTTCATTACTGAGTCGCCTTCAAAAGCAACAATAAATTTACAAATTTATTGTGTTATACCTACACCCCAATACATCGTAAATGCTCTCATTTGCTACTGAGTGTAAGGAGTGAGAGAGAGAGGAATACGTTTTATTTTGAAAGTACCCTTCACAATTTTCAGCAAAAAATGGCTCCATTCACGGAGAGCATAGGACAAGTTAACAGATTATGCAATAATCAAAAGTTAAAAATGGACATCTATTAAGGAAGACAGTTCTAATCTCCGCTTCTGTATTACAATCTCTTCGTACGTAAGGTAGCGTGCTAGAAATTGCAAAGCAGAACGCTGATATGCCAATGTACAGTAAGCGATAGGATGAAAGCCTCCACGCATGGAACGGGAAGAGTTCACTGCAACGAGCTCGGAGGGAGGAGATGGGTCACATCATCAAGAATTAGCTTGGAAAATTGCTTGACTGTTGTTAAGTTTCGTTTCGCTATCGTTTCCACTTAAACAGTATAAGGAACACCGGCAACAGCAGAGAGCATTCGGAGGATACGTTTTAAAATCAGCAAATCCTTTTTAACCAAAGTTGGAAAAATCCCGGGAGAAAAATAAAGGCTGAGGGGAAGAATAAATGCATCTTTAAAGTCAGCAGATGAGGGATAAAAGGAAGCAGTTTAAGAATTTTAGTGAAAAGAGCATCAATAAATAGGAAAATGAGAGATGGGAGTTCAGGGTAACGGGAAAGAGGAAACCTCGTTGAGAAGGAGGCTGAGGATTTAGAACTAGGAGAGGGTCACAGACCCAAAACACAAGGTTGAGTTCATAGTTGAGTCTCATGGTTGATTTCAAGACGACCATGCTGATGACCATGCTGAGACATGGTCCAGGCCATCCTTCAGAGACTGGAGATGGATTTTATTTTTAAGGGGATGGCCAAACAACCATATCGTCGGGATATTTTATATACATACAGACGTTTGGTGATCTCAAGTCGGCACTGGGGATGAAAAAGAGGTGAGAAGAACACCGTGGGTGAAGTAAATAGTCTTCGAGCCAAGAGACAGCCCAGCCGGGAGAGCCGAATGCGTATGTTTTTGTAAGGAGGAGATGGCGCAGGATGATCTTGAAGGCAGAGGAGTAATCAAAAAATTGCCCATGCGTATGCACGGCAGTTCTTATCTAGATCTCTTATAGCCGAATGTACCACGGGGGTAACGGCATCTAGGTAATATGCCTAGCTTTCTGTGCGAATTTTAATGAGTTGGAGAAATCGGGAAAAATTGCATAATTATATAATAGAGCGACTCACTCCGCAAGCTTCAGTAAAGCGGAAGAGTAGGCGATTTAAGGAAAAGATTCAGGACCAAAATAAGTGGATTTTTACGGATAAAAGTGATTCTTACTGTACGCCAAACGTCAGGAATCTTAGACTCCATGAAGGACACGTTTATAAGGTTAGTCAAAACAGGGGCAATCTGAGAGCAGCAATATTTTAAAATAAATGGTGAGACACCATTCGACCCACCAGCTGTTGAACCATGGACATTTTTCATGTGTTCCTCTACTTTTGCCACTGACACGGGAAAAAAACTACTTGGTATTCGCGAAGGTTGTTTGAGAGGGATTGGATTCAATGAAAGTATAGATAAAATGTCCATTTAAAGAGTTTAAATCACCATCAACATGTACCAGTTTGCTACCTTGGCCAGCGAGACGCTTAAGATTCCTCCAGAGTTCAGCAGAGGAAAGAGGGAAGGAAGGTGTGGATGGATGGATGGATGCCACATAGGCCTAGCTTGTAGATAAGTTCTTTTTTATGCCTTAAAAAGTTTAGATAGGGAGAAGAAATTCTGTTAGGTCTGATCGTAACAGTATCAAGAGGAAAGCAAATATTTGAAATTTCTTTTAAGAAATGTTGTGAAGTAGCATGAGCACGATTCGACATTGGATTGTCTGAGGAAAGGGGAGAAAGCGTACGATATACAGGTCTGGAGAAGGCAAATGTTTTGTGGGGACGTATCGGGAATCTTAATCTTCCTTTCGGGTTTGATTACACGCGTTGAAGTAAAATAAATTTTTGGAAGCTCTAATAGCACAGGATGGTCGGAACCTGGCGATTGACCTCTGTTTTTAGCAAGGAAAAGCGTGGGTTGGTTGGTTAACACGTGATAAAGAGGAGCATCAGTTCGAACATTGAAGGAAACAAGGCATCAAAGCCTAACAGCATGAATAGACATCGACGCACACGACTTAAGTCACCACATAAGACAATAAGAAGCTCGCAGGACCATAAAGCAAGTTTTTGTGAAAGCAAGTCAAATAAAAGGGTAAGGACACCTTCATAGGTAGAGGGGGAATATAAATGGTAACAAATATAATGCCTTTAAATACATTTAACTATCGGAGCTTACATATGACAGCGATAACGTCTATCAAATCATCAGAGTACGAAAATAAGGACTGATAGTTCAAACACCAATCCTTTTTGACTAAAATAGCCACCTCACCGCTTCTGCTGGAGGATGAAGATTTTCGATCAGCTCGAAAGCAGCAGAAAGACGGGGGCTAGTTATTTGTGCGTCAATGCCACTATTTAAGCATGTATCTTGAAGACAAATCACTTTAGTCTAACTGTTTTTTTTTCAACAAAAGCAGCTCCAATTCGAGAGTTTTGCTGAATATCTTACGCCAATTCGCCAACAGGAACCCTGGAATTGACAGTTGGTGTTTTGGTTGACGCTTCAAGGCGAGTTGCCAACTGCAGCGATTTTTTCCGCTGTGAAGGCCTTTGTTGATGACAACGTGAGGAAGTGAGCACGAGAGGATCACAAATCCGATATATTGGCCGAAAAGTGCATCATCGAAATTATTCAATAAATGTTTTCGTTTGAGTTCATTCAAAAGGTGCTAGCGTACTGTAGAGATGATCTCATAAAAATAGTTCAAACAAATAAAGATCAAGATATCAAAGAGAAACAGGGAGAGTAGTATACAATTAAAGAAAATTCCCACTTCAATGGAGAGCGAAAAATTGGTGGCTCCAATTCAAAAGCGCGCCTACTGAAGCGGTTTTAGTATAGCATAATGGGATTATCAAGGGCTGGGTATGTTAAGAGTTACTTATACTTGGTCCGTAAAAAAACAAACTTACTTCAACTACCAGTATTTCAAACGAAAATTAAAGGATAAAATATTTCCTTGAATCGACGACGCATAATCTGCTGCAGAATCTGGTCACGAAGTCATTTTTGCTATGTGATCCAGATTATCTTTTAAGCGCCACCAAAAATACTGTATTTAAGTGGACTCTTCCCTCTTTATTGCATCTTCCAGCTCAAAAGTTTTTCCCCTTTTAATCATCTATACGGATTACTTAGCTTCACTTTTTCCTTCAAAGATGTGATGACACTTCAGATGCTTTTATAGTTGTCTTGAATTACAACTTATCTGACCTTCCAAAATTACTATATAGATGGGTTATTTGCACACCTTCGGGTCGGTTGACAGTCTGGCCTTTACCGTCTCAACAGTATTGTAAACTGTAATAAGTCCTATTTGCTGCGGTAAAGAAGAGGGAAACACTTACGAATATCGTAATAATTATATGAGTAAGGGTGTCTTACATGGCCCTCTAAGCAGGATATGAGAAGACGATCCACCCGCTATAAGAGTGGTTAGCTTAAGTGTTAGGGTTTATGGTAAGGTTAGTGTTAATATTAAGGCTGTGGTTAAGGCTTGCGTTGGGGTTAATGTTATGGTTAGGATACGGGAATATAGTTTCTTTATGAAATTGTGCACAGGTTCGTGCTTACAGAAGGCCTACCACAAGATTAATGGTGGCCACAATGCATATTTCTGACTTATTCATCGTAAGCATCTGGACCTACTACAAACCTCAGGGCATGCAACCGCGTGCGGAGGAGTAAATCGGCGGTTTCCTGGTAAAAAAAAGTCGCGTAGGTTTTGCCTTGGAACCGGGTCGCTGAATTTTCCATACGTTTGATCGTTACTGCCAAGGGTTACATATTTGTTGCTAAACTGACCAATCTGTGCCTTTGCGTCGTGATGGCAAGCTTGTGAGCAATGAAGGATCGGTAGAAAGTGGTTTGCTAAGGCAATGAAAACCGAGCTACTTGTATCGGGAAGGTATAACTAGATGAAAACCTATATTTATTTTTCTGTAGTCAACTATCACTGAAAAGTGTCCTGATAAAATCTGCTGTATGACCCCAGTAATGCAGCCGGCGTTGGGCATAATTCCAGGAAGGGTAAATATTCCTTAACGCTAAAACTAGCACTAACCCTTATCCCTCGAAAATCAGCACAAGATCCCTTCCCTCCCAAAAAAAAATATAGAGGAGTTCGTTCCTATTCCCGTTTCTTGTGAAGTTTGCAAACTGGAACTTCCGAAAAGATCAATGCAGGCATGCAACCAATGCACATTCCCGTGTTTGCATTCAGTCGACTGGCCTGTATGTTTTGGAATTCACTGAGTGGTCCCGATTAGATAAGATATCAGGAGAATGTATGCAACCACTACTACGCAGCTATTCAAAGGGCGCTAAGATGGAGTTCAAACTTTTTCAGACAAGGATACCGCGGTGAAACAGGTCAGAGAATGTTTTATCTTTATGTCAGGTGCACTAAGCAAACTTTTGATGAGAGACCATAACGAAGCAACCGCTGAAAATTGCAAAAACCGGCAACATTAAAGAGGCCGCCTATTGATGTGTCAAGGAGTTTGCAAGTTAACTTTAAATCATACATTTAAAAAAATTAAAAAGTGCCAAGAGAATCATTAAAGACGCGGGAGAATGCACGTGCCAACACCATAACAGATCAGCGACAATTGAGCGGGAAAAAACCAACTTAAAAGGTGGTTCACTACTCTGCATGTTTTTTAGAAAGAAATTACAACATAAGTCAGTGGAAGGAATGAGAATACATGGTCATATGAAGTTAGCTGAAGAAATTTACCAGAGTGTAGTGAGGTAGGGTGGTTGAAAGAATGATATGCTAATTTACGTTTGGCTCAGTACGAAACGTACTAATGTTAGATGGCCAGGCTGCAGCGTATTACAATCACTCCTTTAAGACCTCGGGACCATGATCCTCTGTTGGAAATCTTATCGATACAACCTACCGGTGGGCAGGCAGTGGGTTACGCTTGCTCGTTAGTATTAATAAGACGATACAGAGTGAGAAAAGAATTCAGAACAGGTATGGATGACCTTAAAATTGCGGGCTTCGCTTGCGAACCACGGCGAGGGAGTGTTGAGCAAAGAAGAATGGTGATGGTGTATCTGCGAACTGCCAGTGCCCGAGATTTCGTGCCATTTTACAAGTCGATTAAAGGTAACTTCGAAGTAAAATTTAAGGAGTATGTGCATCAACCGAACGCAGACATACCTACCACACACTGGTGGCACAGGGCCTTAGGCGGTAGAAGGGAGCTTATATCGAAGGCAAACTGACACATGTTCAGAATAATCAAAAGCGAGCTAATGTTCCTACACTGTAGGCAGCTCGATTTGCCGATTACTCATATTCACCTGATGGACAGCTTCAAAGTCAGATGCGAAGTGGGTGACGCACCAGTTGGCAAGTAGATACCGTCTTAAAATAACGGAAATCGATCGCTTGGACAAGAGGTTCAGTTATCTGAACTTTCAGACTTATGCTCAGATTCATCGTTACAGGTGAAAGACAAGAGTATAATTTATAGGATGCACTTGCTAACCGACAATATACCCATCAGAATTATCAACAGTTCCGCTCATGGCAGATGTTTTTATTTCGAGTGAGTAGCTACTTGATTTCATCATAGATTGTGGCCATAATTACTCGATCGTAATTTTTATCAGTATCATTCTGGGACCGGAGTTTACGTAAGCCAATCCCAGAAGGCCAAATGCTCAACCAAACTGCTCTTATCGAAAGGTTTGTGGTGAATTTCCTACAAACTAAAATTATTTTAGTTCGGTCATCGGAAGTAGTAAACTGAGTATCAGGTAAATAATTTCACAGCACTCCTTGCTCCTTAAATAACTCAATTCGCCGATGCGATGGGTGATTTGCAGACAGTCCTCCTCTCATTAGTTACGTACTTTTACATTCTTATTGTTGTTAGTCTACGTACTAGGAGGGAGGAGTTGCAATAGATGCTTCACTTTCTTGCGTAAATTTCCAAATATCTGTCTTGCCAGTCATTCGGACTGAGTACCAGCACTCACTAGTAATGCGATATGCGTCAAAGTTCGCTCATAAATATTTCCAGAAGCTAAATTCCGTCATTGGACGGTGATTAAAAAAATAGGCGCGATTAAATTAAGCATTTGCACGTTCCATAGTAATGCAGATGTCTGAGCTTTCTTCTACGAACATAACGGTTGGAGTTACAGTAAGATTAGCAGTAAAATTACAGTTTGGGTTAATCTTATTGCTATGGTTACGACACGGAAATAGGTGCCTTGTATTATCATAAGTGCAAGGCCACGGGGAGTTCTTATTCCCCTATCTGGTCTGCCACATTTTGGCGAATAGGAGGCCTAACAGCGACCTACAAATCATCTCTACGTCTGGTCAAAAAATGCGCGCATGGTTCACGACAGTTTCTTTACAGATAAGTTAATAACATTTATGTGAAGGCATTTGTTTTTAATGCACCTGTTGAAAATTAGGCAGCCTATGCCGAAAACTAAATGCCGAAAAATATTTCAGAAATTACATTGACTGAAAAAAGTGTAGTGTTGCACTCAAAGACTGATTTGAATTTAAACAGTTGCCAATTTTGCCACGAGAGCTCTGTGTGACGCTTCATCTTTTATGAGACATATATTGCTAATACAAGAGTATGCTCTTAATAATTAGCAACTTTTATCATGTAAATATTGAGATCGGGTGAGGGAAAGTCAAGCAAATTTGCTATGGCAAAACATTTAGGACACTGTGGAACAAAAACCCACTTAAATAGAGTTATGTGTTTTCTGTGCGAAGAAGGATTTCTTAGAGGTTCAAATTCTGATAGACTTGCATGAACATTCCTTATGCCCAGCATAGTTATTCAGTCATGAGCTGCGGTGAGCAACTTTCTCCCCTTCCACCTCTACTGCTCCGTCAACTTCCCTCCAACTATTTAATCGAAATGCCCCCTTTGAACGCATGTAGCCACTTTTTTTTATTACTGGCTTGCTCATGCGAAAATAATGGCTTGATTAAGCATTTAGGAAAGGAACCGTTTGTCAACCTGCCAGCTCTGAAACGGTTAAATTGGCATGTTACCCATTCTTACCATGTCGCTCATTTTCAAATGGGTGTACCTTTCGGCGCTCGTGTTTTTTTCGAATCAATTGTCAAGGTGGAATTAACACAATGCTTTGAAATAACCCTACTATTGTATGATTTAACAAGGCACGCCGTGAAACGCAATGAGCCAATTTGTTTCTATTAGTAATATATAAACCTTCAAAAACAGACCACTTGATAAACAGTCCGAATACAAATAAACAACCCTATTTACAAAAGAATGAACCGAAAGGGGTTCGTAAAGAAACACTCGAAGTATGCACAGTTTCGGCTGTAAAGAAGCACCGTTGGCACCTTAATTGTTTGGTTCGCATTCGAACTCTTGGTGAGCCATTGCATTCAGGTCCTTCATGAGTCCTTCCAAATTCGCCATCTCCTCTGACAATTCCTCAGTGCTGTAGACTTTCTGTAAGTTGAGAAAAACGAAGTTGATATTAGGGAAATACGCACTGCATGCTAATTAAACAAACAGATTAAAATGCACTGAGGTTCTCGTTGAGCTCTAACCAGGCAGTATGATTGTCTGCGGGGTTTTATTACTGGAGTTTGCACACAAACTGCGATCGGCAGGTTCCAAAATGTCGTATCGGTGAAGAAACCTTTAACACTTCTAGCTAACTGTTGTTTAATGCAAATTCAGGAGTGTAGTGTTTGCCGAAAGCTAAGCATTTTTCATCCCCCAAAAGCTACCGCGATACGACCGCATAGGGCGGGAATGTTAACAGCCTTGAAATATAACTTGAAGTGCTAGAGCATTTTAGTCTTAATTTAAGCTCGAAAGAGTTAGGAAAGTTGGGCAGACATTGCAAAAGATTGTTCAAACTTGATCCGGTTGCTATTACTTTTTAACCATTTGCGCTCGGAAGAAACGACAAGTAGTGGTTGAAATAGCAAACGAATGGGGTTTTTATTTAATGTGCCATGCGTTTTTTGGTTGCAGACCGAAATGAAACAAGTGGTTTACAAGTAAAGAAAATGATCTCTTGATGTCCAGAAAGGAAGAAACAGGGCTTTGATAAGCGTGGCAGCCTCATGTTGCATACTAACGCTGAGAAGAAGGGTGCAAGTCATGAGCCAAGATAGAATACAAGGTTCAGTGCTTTCTGACTATAAAACGCTCTAAAGTGCTCTCATTTTGGGAAACTTATTGTAAACATTGCGCTTTGACGAAATGAAGACGGACCAGACGTAAGTTAGTACCTGTTTTTTTGTAGAATCATTGAAATTTTCATGCATGCCTGTAGAGGGCAATGTAGCAAATCGTCGCAAAATTAAACTACGTACGTTGAATATCGCTCGTCTGGCTGGTATACTTCAAAACTTTGTTTTCGGTGAATCATCAATATAAATAGCTGATGGTGGTATATAACACACAAACAGTTAAATTTTCTTACTGCTGCAGCGTTTTATTACACAGATAGGCAAAATTGGGTTTTAAATTGGTATATATAGACAAATAGAATTCGTTTTTCTTGGATAAACTTATGATTCAAATTGGCATAAGTCACACAAATATACAAATTTTCGGAACAGATGACATTAGTTGACGCCAAATTTATGAATGTAAATTTTATGACTCTTCTCAAATTCGCTCAAAACCATGCAATTTGGCGTCTGTTTATTGAACCCTTGAAAGAGTCACGAAGTTATTATAACAATATCTACAAAAATATTTATGAATTTAAAAAATCCCCAGTGAAAAAGTGTTGGCTGGGTGGAGCTTGTGACTTATAACACATCAGATGCTTGATTACAAGGTTGAGAAAAAGAAGGTATTTTTGCCGTCATTTCATCTAACGTGCGTTTGCACCCTTTATACCGCTCCATGGAACAGAAGGAGTCTAATTTAGCTCTAGGAAAACCGGTTCTCTCTAAACTGGACGTGGTAGATTCAGCCATCCTTCTATCTTATTTTCTCCTCAGTGATGAAATGCTTGACAGAAAGTAAAAACAACTTATCCGCTTAGGCCAAAATGGTAAACCTCATATGAATTAATTCTGTTTGGAAGCGAACAATAGAGTAAATTTAGCAAAAGGTCTATTAAACATTTTTTGTTTACGACCGGCAGCTGAGCCAGGATTTGAAATAGCCAGATGACCTGCCTTCTGCTACTGACTTCTGTAACCCCTGAATTTCGGAAAATAAAACAAAACTTCAAAATAACTTTTTAGAAGGCAAGATTATATGCGGTGAACATAAGTAGCTCCGTTGCATAGGATATCCACCATTATGAAAAACATTTTTCTCGTTTTTGTTAGCCTAATTTACGGAAATATCTGCTTACATATATTGTAACACCTAAATGGAATAGAATAAAAGAACAGAAAGTACCTCAAAGATGATTTTTCGGGAAAAAAACTGCGAAACTGTAAAATTTCAAGTCGTTTGTAATTTTTTTGGTTGTATCCAGTTAACCAGAGAGTATAGTAGCAATTCATTACTCTATACAAAGCTAGCATTACCAAATTAACACTTTGTGATTAATCAGTGTGGAAGCTAACCTTATTCATTTCTTTACCCGCCTGACTCCAGTACTGCATTCCCATGCGACAGTCGGCATATTAACATATCTTACGAATCTATAAACGTGTTTAAATTAACGTCTAGACAAAGGGTAATCTTGTCTTTTAGCCCAATACCTAGTAGCGATTTCGTAGCTAGTCTTTTTATTGCCATAGAATGCGAGCGATTGGCGAATTCTTCCTGTTCAAATACCAGAAGATAAAACTATTCCTTGTTCTGGAAGAAGTAGGTCCAACTAAATATGGGATGTCGTGGACCCTAGAACTGCGCAAATGTTTTCGAGTGAATCACCATTAAAAACAGTATTTTTTAATTCACTCTCCTGCGCGACAAGCCCTCAGCTTCTCCGTAATTTCAAGTTAGAAGGCCATGATAGGATATCACACAGAAACCCCAAGAATCCCCGTGAACGTTTTTACGACTTGCAGCATGCGTTCGATTAATGAAAGAGCATTGGGCGATGTAAAGGTAACTTCATATTTGAGTCAGAAATCATGGGAAAATCTACTGCACTTTTCCGAAAATTGTTCCAGTGATTCGGCGGATTTTCGCTGTACAGAGTAAAATCGAGATTATAAGTGAAAGGCGTGTGTCTGTAATTTTTCTCTGCCTCAGTGAATGGAGAACAGTTCATATGCTGACTTTCAGTTTGCGTCGCGAGAGCGCTCAAAATTACAACCAGCTAAATGCTCGGGCGCATGCTCTGCCTGACCTCCGTAGCTGCATGATGGCTGTGAATGCTCGCTAGGTTCACAAGTATTGTTCATATGGTCCACCGTATTAGTCCAGTTACAAAGCTCCACTTCTTACTTTTGATGGCCGTTATTTACAAAATCTGGCTCGTAATCTTGGCCACAGTTAAATTTGGGTTCAGCCTGATTTCAACTTAGTGGTTCAGAACTATGAAGAGTGGTCGTTTGTGAACCCAAAGTGTAGGGTTTTATCTAGTACTTGTTCACTGACTTGTAGCTATTTATAAATGGTTAAATCCCGTGGATTGTCGACAGTTCAACTTGAATTTCATGCACCGGATAAACTTTTGAAAACCACCCATCAGCAACGGATTGGAGTTTGTCTATGGGAAAAGACACGAGACACCAATTTCGAGTAAATAACAGACCCAGGTCCATTAACTATGGTAGAAGTGGGGCACGCACATATCGCGGTGTGCTCACTCGCCCCGTTTAGCTTAGGGCCTTGATATAGAGCCCCGTAAGCAATCACCCAACGACTAATAACATCTGCAGCACAAGACTACAGACAAGGGGACCAAGGGAGATTGAAAGGGTTATTTCTAGCTGATTAGCCGTCATCGGTTAGCCCTACTCAACCTCCAGGTCTATTAAAGGTACTTGTATATTACGATCACCTCTACCTCTACAGACGTAAGTGCGTTGATGCGTGCGTACACACTGACAAACGGTCATGCAATAGCGCCAAATCCTTTCAACAGTTGAGTGACAGGCTCAGACAATCAGATGACGCCTTGGAAAAAGAATAGAAAGTGAGACCAACACTGGGGAGTAAATTTCGTGGCAAATCACCACACTCCTAAAACTAGAACCAATCTGACGCACTTAAATCTATCACAAACAGACAACACCCTTTTACCACCATGAAATGGTTAATAATTTCTAACTGCGATAATTACCGGCTATACGCTTAACCCATCAATTTTACTGTCAATTTCTTTGATCTGCTGTCCTTATTTCCTTAATATACTAAAAAACTAAATTTATGTCTCTCGGTATCTACAATGATTAATTTAACAAACATGTAACTAAGTCTGTTGCCATAGTCTACCTGTCATGGTTCGTTTCATTACTTTTCTAAAATTTAAACAAAAATAAAATTGACACTGCGGTGGTCTTGGTATCGCTTATACCCTACAAAATAACGTTTGCATCAAATTTTGCAGAAGCTACAGTCCCCAAAATTCTTTTTTTTTTCATTAAAAGTATTTCCTGCCAACTGACTCGGTAATTTAAGTTTAAGGAAAAGAGTTCTAATTTGAACGTCAGGGCCCAATTCGTTAGGACGGTCAATGCACAAACTCTTGGGCCCCGATAGCACACACACGGGAATGGTCTGCGTCGATTCAATCTAATTGACGTACGTTATGCAGAGCTTTCACATCCGGGCTTGAACGTTGGTGGCATTAAGGGTAGTGATCCAAAAGTTACAGGCCTCGGGCCTCGGGTGCCGCAACACCTGGAGTCGGGTATGGCTGGCTGATGACGGCTAATAAGCTAGAAGTAGCCATTTCAGTCTCACTTGTATTTACCTATATCATTAGCCGTCATGCGGATGCTGCCGGGGCTCGAGCGTGAACCCCAAGGCACAACGGTGAGCACCTACTTATCATACTTATTTTGTTCCGAAAATGGGCCAGCATTGTGGCTGCCACAGGCCTGTGTCTGTGCAGGGGTACGAATGCAGTCTTTGTATTAACCTTTTGATGGTTTACGCTCTGAACAGAGAGTCGGGCTAGTTGACGTATCGTCCGGAGGGGGTAGACTCAGTGGTATGCAGTACGTGCCCTATCTCATGAACTCTATGAGATTTCATGAGAAAAGACCCGTTGTGCAAAATTAGCCCGCACGTCGTACTCAAAGTTTTACAGCAGTAAAGAAGCGACCGTTCTTAAAACGAAGACATGCGGTGGTTTAAAATTAATATTACGTTGTTTAGAAACAGAATGTTTTAGGAAAGCGGCAAATTCCGCAAACGTTAAAAATCGGGTTAGATAATTAAACTTAAGTTTTAAGTGTACAGAAAGCCTGTCCATGCAAACAAACGAGTAAATAAAACACCACAATTACCAGTTATTTTGAAAATATTCCTTTAATGTATATTCCACCGAAGTTTTCTTCCAGATTAAGGGCAATGGAAAGTATGGCCGTTACCAAACAGCCTAAATTTCGAATATGTACTTCAACATGGTTTACTAGAATTGGTGGTTTCTTTTTCAAACGGATTTTCACTTGATTGCATCGGCAAAGACGTCACAGGAATAAAATATTTCATAAGCTGACATACTGACAGGTCGGTCAGTGACTAATAAATTAAAATAGAATTTTCAGGTAAAATCGTAAAGTACTATTTTATTCATATTAAGAGGAACTTCCTTTTATTAAATTTCTTTGTGGGTGTTGGATTACGATGAGTTTCAGATCATCCTTGAAATGGCGGTGAATACTTTACGTTTTATTTTGTTTTCTGTCTATTGCCCATAACTGGAAATGCTGTTGTATATGCTTATCAAAACCTTCAAAATAAGATATCTGTTGAAGGCATTTACCGAAATAGTGAGTTCTGAGACATACTAATTAATTCAGATGGTTGAAAGTACGGAGGAGGGGGGAGGAGGAGGGGGAGGAGGGGGGAGGAGGGGCGAGGAGGGGGGAGAGAATGGACGCACGCAGGGGCCCGTTGGAGGAGGACTATAAAACTAGTTTTTTTTTCCTTTTGGAAATAACAAGATGGCTTACAGAGAGTTGTGCACAGAATCTGGGGAGTTGAGTGCGTGCATCATCGCCTGAGCCAGTGGTAGAGTGAGGCAAATTTCTCTCATTGCAACGTTCCATGTGCAGGCTGCCTTTGCGCATTGCAGCCTGATCGAGGGCACCTACAGGTGTTCAATTAAAAAAGACCGATGTTAAATTGTGTACGGCAGATTTCGCCTGCGTGAGCCCCAGATTACGTGAGGCAGCCATGATGTATTGGGACCAAACGCTGAAGAGGAGTGCGTATGCAGGGCCCTAATTTATTTCGCTTAGTTTGGCCATAATTCCCCCCACCCCACAAGACTCAGCAATGGTCTCAAGTCAGAACGTACACAACGGCAACAAGGTAGGCTGTATTTTGGACAGAAAACAAGACGTTCTGTTTGCCCCAAAGTCAGTTAAAGTAGTAAGGCTATGCGGTCAGCCACATTTACTCTTATGCAGAGCAGTCACTGTGAACGAAAAATCAGGGGACGGATAATATGGCAGTGGACGATTAAGGGGGGGTACGAGTGGAAGAGGCTGTCAGCTCTGCTTCCGATTTATACTGGAATCTGTGGGTTGATACGAGTACGCCTAAGCTGATCATGAACTCGGGTTGTCTAGGCCCCGTGATCATACCCATGAACCCAAAGTCAATCAAAGAGCAGACGTGATCATTGAACGTCCAAAACGTCGAACATGAACTCAGCCATTGTGCACACGCACCCAATGTCCAATATAAGACTTATTTTATCAAGCACCTTTTTCTTTGAATCCAAGGTAAGGGTAAACCGCCTTCCTTAACCTCTACAATGTGCGATTGCATCTCCACTTTTCTCATGCGGAGTAGAATATAGTGGCCAAACGATTAGTCTCCTAGCCAGGCGGACATGAGAGCGTCATCGTGCTCGGCTCATTCTTTACCTGTAATGCCCCTCTCTAGGTCATCGAGTAGACTTCCGCCCAGCCTTTTGGGTCCTCTACCAAGTGGGGAATGTCCAAACTCCCAGGATGTTCCCTTATCTCCCACGCTGCATGCCATGAGCGTATACCCGGAAGCCTCCCGCATTGGCTATGACCACGGTGCCCCCATCAGATCTGATTGGTCCATGTCCGCGAGAAGAAGCTTGACCTTTCTAGAGCACTCTCTCGAAACAGATTTAACAGAATATAGCCAATCTGAACGGGATGCTATAAAAACACGCAGCTTTTCAGTTAGAATGACTTGCAAGTTTTGCATACACTTTTTCGTGGTCGATTGTGTCCTCTCTTTCTCTGCCATGTTGAGATTGGGGAAAAGCAAACGGATCAAGCATACACTTATTGTGAATTCTAAGTATCAGAACGGATAATATTAATTTGGCGATACAATATCTCGCCTTTGATGGCTGATGAATACGCTGACATAAAGCAGATCCTGCAGCGACAACTGAGACGGGTGGAAGCTATCACTGTTAAACTATTCAATTAATCCATGAGCCAATCGAGTGCCACTGGTGGTTTATAATTCGTTGATCACATTACCGGTAGCATCACTGAAGACCTATATGAACCGCAGGCCCATATCACCTATGATTCCTGCTACGAACGATACTAGGACTTATCCTCTTTCACTCTGGCTGCCGAAGGCAATGCATAAAAGGTACGGCTCCTACTTCGCAAACTGGGCCCTGCCGAGCAAGAATGCCATACCAACTTTATACTTCCGAAGAAGCCATGAGAAATCACCTATGTGGACAGGTTGAAGACGTTGTCACAGCTTTGTGTTGAACGGTCGTCCCTGTTCAACACTCGATTACAGTACCTCCAACGTGGCAAACGGTAAATCGGACGATTTTATCACGTATGTGGGCCTTGTCAATTGCGAGTGTGGGCGTTTTCAGCTCGGTTCTCTCACAGAAAATCCAGTTTAAATATCTCATATTTACCTCGTTTTCCAGTTCCCCTAGGAGGCTGACATCCCGATACATCTACTGGCCCAAATGCAACAGAACAGCACAGTCACATTCCAAGACTATCCAATGCTGGTTGACCTCAAGCACGATTCTATCATGATCCAAGGCACTCTTACTTCCTGTTCAGTCCATACGATCGTAGCAACCAAGCCGTAATCTGTAATACGGCCCAAGCAGGCATCCAAGGCGAAATCACCGCTATCTCCTTGTCGGCATTTCTATCGAGATTGCACATTTCGCTAATATCATTGCCAAAGCTGTAACCAAATGGGGCACTGTGCTGGATTCGGCAAATCAAATTTAGCTTGCGGAAGTAAACCTGCCCCGCTACCTCCACCTCCAAGCGCAGTTCCGGTTCGAAAGGTAAGCCTATACTCCAGTCCTTTGGCAATTCTCTGAGGCCTGTGGGCCAATTTTCAGCTCAATGCGGCTGATCGCAGAATGTTTGTTGATATTTTGCTCAATGAGCACGCAGTCCACCTACAGTTCTCATCAAATTGATATGATCCGTACTGGTACTTAGAATTCACATGAAGCGTATTCTTGATCCGTTTTTGTCTCCAATCCCAACACGGCAGAGAAAGAGAGAACACAATCGGACACGAGAAAGTGTATTCAAAACTTGCAAGTCATTCTCACTGAAAAGCTGCGTGTATTTATAGCGCCCGTTCCGATAAGCTATATCCTGTCCAACCCGCTTCAAGAGAAAGTTCTAGAAGGGTGAAGCGACGTCTCGCGGACATGGACCAATCAGAGCTGATGGGGGCACTTTGGCCATAGGCAACGCAGGACGCCGCCTGCCGCACGCTCATGGCATGCAGCGTGGGAGATGCGCGCACGTGCTTTTCTGTGAGATCGATTCATCGTGGGAATGTGAACAGTCCCAACACCTCCCTTTCAAGTCGGTCAGTATCGTTTCGGACGCGGGTTGACCTGGATCGGCTGCGTCGGTCAGCGCACTTGGTTGGTCCGGTGTCTTGTGAGCAGTTTGCGTTCTGCAAATGTGACCTTTCAATTTTGTGTGCCAGCGGATGCTTCCGACAGCTGCCGTGGTGACCAAATAGTTAGCCAAACCGGTCTGATACTCACAGGAAATGGGCCAGCCTCCCTGGCCTAAACGTGGTCCCATATAGGCCTACACTCTTTCCTAACGGCATCCTATCATGCTCGTTTCGGCAATTAGACACAAAAATCCCACCGGCACCATTCTCCTTCCAGACCTCGGAACTTGTGCCTACCTCCCGCCTTTTTCGGCATGTCCAGAACCTGCAAAGCCCTCTCCTCCATTCCTTGACATTGGTTCTTTTGAGCCTTTCAGTGCTCTATCGTATGTTGTCAAAAATGTGGGCTTGTCGACAATGACTTCTTGAATTGAGGATATTAATGTGGAGGTTGGGGTTTTGGGATAAATGGCGCTCATTGTCAAAACTTTCCATAACTGCCGTGTTTTTACTTGTACCAAAGCGGTAGAAGGTTTCAGAATACTACGGATCTCTGCCCCCTTTGAGCCGGTCATAAAGTAACATGGATTTGTCATTAAATTGAAGGAAGTTGAGCGGTGACCTTTTATGCACAATAACTGACAACGAGTTTCCTGGTTATACATAAGGATACGATGGCAATATATTTGGTGGCCAACCCACCTAACTTACTTCGGCCGTCAGATTCGTTCGGTTCTCTGTCATAGCATTCCGAGTTTTTCCGTTCTGAATGCGGCTCTCCAGTTTCTGAAATGATTTTTCAGAGCAAAGTAACGCAGTTTTATCAACTGTCAAGCAAAGTATATCCATTCTGTTGATTAAACGTATTGAGTTAAGTGGCGAAGTTACACCACCATATGGTCCTTTCTTCGTTTTCAGAAGTAAACACTCAGTTTAATATCAATAATAGCTGGAGATAATTAGCTTTAAAGCTTATCAAAATCGCAGTAGATATGCAAACATAGTAGGGAAAGATTAAATCAAGTTGATTGGCAATAGCGAATACTACAAGTTGTCATATTAGTAATGTAAACATTTAACCGGCTTAAATGCTTGAAAGGGAAGGGAAGTGCTTTGCAATCGGTCACTGCTCCTTTGGGCCTTCGTGGTGGCTCTCTTTGAAAATACAAATTATTTCCTCGTCTTCACAGTCAGCGCTCAAAAAAACAGGCAAATGGGGCCAAAAAGTACTGGTCTAAATGGCGTCATATCTTCTATATGTTCGAGGAAGAATGCTTGGTTGTAAAGGCGGACTTCAACAGAAAAACTAGATGAAGCAAAAACTTGAATAAGGTGGAAAAACATAAAAGCAATGCATGACTAGTATCTGTCTATTTTTCTGAAGAATGAGTACGTCTTTGTGCCGCAAACTTGCCGGATACTAGTAGGGTTGATGGGACAGTAATTGTACTGCACACTTTTTGACTGATTCCCTATGCTGAGAGCACATATACAAGCTAGAATGCCATATACGTTTTTACAAAGTTTGTGCCGTTGTATGAGGCAGCCGTGAGATGTGCGGCTCATTAGCAGGTCCCCAAACATTCCCATGTGCTCTCTGGTCCATAGAAACGCTTGTCAATGTTTATTTTTTTATTTTCTTCCGAAAAATGAGTGGCCTTTGAGTAAGTTCTCAAATATGCATGTCAACTCTCGTGTCTGAAAGGTTAGTACCGAAGGATTTACTCTACGTTTGCGCATTTATTTTGGTGGACATGACCAATGCTCACGGCAATTCCATCGTCTTCAATGGAGATTTTCTTGCTGCGCTGAGGTGAGTGTTCGAATAGTTTTGAACTTGGTGGCAATACATGCGGTAAACAGCAAAATGGATACAATGAGATTTCAGTTCCTTCGCGAAAAAGATGGTGTTTTCAGTCAAATGTAAAGAAAGCAGACGGGTAGCTCCCTAAGGGTGAGATAAAATGCTTTGTTTCTTACGGACTAACTACAGTATGTGTCCTCTTCCCTACTGCAACTTGTTTTTAGTCATTGTTTGACGAAAAGTATTTTCTCTTTCCTAAAACCTTTTATCAATGCTTTTATATGTCTGAACCTGATCAGTAACTTCGCTTGTGCTTACTATTTCCAAAGCATGTGTGATATGTTTTGCATCGAAAAATACTGCGACAATGCATAACCCCACATGGCTTTCGGCAATGGATAGCATCCAAGATGCGCATTATGTGTACAGCATTAATAAATCTACCTAATTAATCACCAAGCATTTACTTCAAAATTTCTGGCAGGCACAGATCGTTAAAATCAAAATCCTCATCGTATGTAAATGCATAATGTAAAAAGGCGTAATCACATCTAGTGTATTATAAAAAGTTCCGTCTGTAGATTTTTCATTTAAAATATTATTGAATTTATACAGGCGTTGAAAATCATCAGACAAACACACTAATTAGGTATTTTTTTATGCAATTCCAAAAGGTAGAGTAGATGCTCGTTCAAAAGTCAACATGCCACCGAATAGGAAGTAACTTGGAGAAATATGCCTTAGTAACCAATCCTGCAAGCGTACTGGGTAATTACATTCAGTGGACCGGCTAAAGTTTCAGGAGTTCCGTTGCGAACATCACATAAGCCTTTCCAATGAATGGAAAAAAAATCTAAGTATTGTTCGGGAATTGTTTTGCATACTCACCTAGCCTTCAGCTCCTAGGCAGTTTCTGGTGTGCTCCATATAACGTAATTTCTTAGCGCACTTTAGTATGACTGCAAACTAAATACATTATACTTTCTCAATATTGCCAAAAGAAGGTGTTTTTCCTAAGTAAAATTATAATGGTCAAGAAGCTCTTATTGTTTTACTTAACGACAAATAGTGTTTATTGGGGTCGTTGGGCGTCAGTTTACTATCTTTTCCCGGTAACTTGATATTTTCCCCATTAACCTGTCGTATTTACTCTAGGTGAAAATGGCTGAATTGTTCAACATCCACTTTTGTAGATACTTTTAAGATACATTTTTGTTTGATGAAGTGGGGTAATAGTGACAATGAAACTCTACCCTCCTCCTTTCCTGTATTTTTTTAAAAAAATAATAAACGCGAATTCACCATTCGCTTAATTTTCAAAAAGAGAGAAATAATTTACGTTTCCTTATCGGTAATATAAGGCATGAAGTAACTAAATTCTATGAATCTATCCGTGGGAGACGTTGAATCATGCGACATCAAAGTCTCGACTTAATAAAACTTGCACGGCAAAATTTTTACGTCGACTATTGACCTACGTCTGCGACAAATACTTTAAAAGAATGAACTGAACCTATAAAATACTCCGTCACTGACTTACGCTACCCTTCCATAAGAGGAAGGATGTCGTAGCGGTCAACGAAATGCCCAAAACTTGAAATTTGGTAGCCACATGAAGCGAAGCACTGGAATCACTCTGTCATGACTGTCCATAAGTTAAAGGCCAATTTAATGGCCAGAAAAGCATAGACATTGCTTATTTTTGTCCTTTTATGATGACAACATGTTCAAACTATGAATTATAGTTCAGCAGCATTAAACTGTAAAGTACAAAGTTGTTCGGACGAAATGGCGCAATTTATAATCCCACCCACGTATTTATGCATCATTAGGAGCCCTGCTAGGGCTGTGGAAATTTTACTCAATTCTTAAATAGGAAACCTGCCATAATGTAAACTTTGGTTTTTATTTTTGCATAGAAGCTTATTGAAACGAGTTACCAGTGTGTTACAGACATAAGGCCCTGCTTACTTTAGCACAAACGGCATGCTTGTTGGCTAACCTCTTTCCAAAGTAGGAGCTCTGATCTGAAAACTTCCGAAAACTTCCAAAGATTTCAATAATACACAATGAAGCGGGATTTTACAAATTAATAATTAAAATCAACCAGATGTAATGTTTCCTAACTTCCATGTTGAAGACAAGGAGTACAGACTGGGATATTTTGTTTAAAATTCGTTGAAATTTCATTTCTCAGAGATAAAAATCCGAAAACCCATTACAATCAGTGCACAGTGATTGTCTTTGCTTGTGCAAGAATATACCAGTTATAGGTGGCACTACTGGTTAAACTTGATTTCTCACTATTTTTTGAAACACATTTCAATGAGAAAATGCAAATTTTAGTGTTAACTACAACCTTCCGGTATTATTTAAGATCTTGGACACACGCCATTCTGACCAGCGACTGATAAGCGATCAAGATTTATTTGGAGGTCCAGCTGGATGGGCTAGAAGTTTTAGCTGTAGATGTTTGTCGAATTTAAGTTAGGCCCACCTGATCTTTAGCAAGTAACTAACAGTCGCCCTAGCATCCTGTACTAATCCGCTTTCATCGTATTTACCTGACTGCAGAGTGATTCCAGTGCTTCGCTTCATGTGGCTACCAAATTTGGGCATTTCGTTGACCGCTACGACATCCTTCCTCTTATGGAAGGGTAGCGCAAGTCAGTGACGGAGTATTTTATAGGTTCAGTTCATTCTTTTTAAGTATTTGTCGCAGACGTAGGTCAATAGTCGACGTAAAAATTAGCGACTGGCCGCCGCTAGGTCAGGGTAGTTGTGCTGAGTTGCCCTCCAGCCGTTCATTAACCGAAGCACAGTTTGCATAACGATTGTCAGTCAGCATTCAGAAAGCGTCTCCGACTGTAATTATCATTTCTGTCTTCTGTGCTACCTTATTAGCACTTAGCGGCCGGTAATGCTCCGCAATTAGTGATTGCTAGTCGATGTCCGGTTCTTTGCGATGCCTTTTGATCGGAGTTTCGGATAAAAACTGAAGGGTCGTATACCATCCTTTAACCAAAGTAGCTAGACTAGTACTCCCAATTGCAGGAAGCAGGGCATTCGTTTTACACCGCCCTTTGAATATATGGCTCGCTGCCCAACCGGAACCAGCATCAGAAGCCTCAAATAGCTACTGCCGGCTCCCTTGACTTTGGGGTAACACTTTCCTATTATACAGTCACTCAGCGCTCGGGGAAAAAAACCTTAAAATCAATAAAAGGAGCATAGAATAAAATGTGAAGTTTTTTTGCACACGAAGTTTGGGAATTTGATGATGCAATAAACAGGCAGCAAGTTTTACTTGGCCTCTTCCATCGAACCCACAGTTGTGAGGCTAAAGCTGATGCTCCGATGCCTTAAAAAAACATATTTTGTTGCTTTGTTGCTTTGCCCCGGGTCTTACTTGGATTCATTTGGCCGTCACCGTTCGCGTTGGTGCAACTTTGGCGAATACTCTTCACACCACGAATCGGTTGTGGTTTTGGAAGGTCCATCAAGTGTTGGAAAAATGAACCCTCCGCCTCTGACTTCTGTCGTCCATTTGCAGTTGTACCGCTGCCGTAGCCACTGCTGCCTGCAGTGGAAGAAGAACCGGCTAGTTTGGTCTCCGTTTCTGGACTGGTGGTGGCACTGAAACTGTCCTGGCCGAAGGCACCGTTCCGACCAGAGGATGAAGGAGGAACTTTGTGTGGGCCAACTGTCTGTCGGAAAGCCGTTTTCCGGGGTTCCATAGGGCGGCCGCTTTGGAAGCTCAACGACATATTGGCGGGTGTCATGTCATGTCGAGGCAGTGATTTTTCCGCGAAACACTGGAGTGGTGGAGAATTGCTCACAGTCGGTGCACTGCCCACCGAGTTGGGATAGCGATAGGAATCGGCTTCACTATCGGAACCACGTATTTCAGTAGATCCTGAAACAACATCCAAAGGATTGATTTCGTAAGTAACTTCGGATGTTTTGGGGTCCGTCTAGATTTGGTCTCATTAGTACTCATCGCGATTGCTTACTAGTTAGCTAACAAATAATACGATTACTGATAGGAGCGAATAGACGGGTTCCTGGAGGCGGTTCGGAAGAAGATGGGATCGCTGAAACATGGCGTTTCTTGGCTGGACGTTGTGGATTCTCGCGCGAAGCCATCATCAGCGACAGTCACAGATAAGGGTGAGGGGGTCATGTTTAACCACCACCGATGAATGCTGAATCTGCTAATTGGATTAGACATTTGACTGAATGACAACTGCGTCCTATGAATACTGAACCCCTGGCTCCCTCGTCACCTCTATCTGTGACTGTCTCTGATGATGGGCGCGAACGAGTATCCGAAACGTCAGGCCAACAAACGCTATTTCCAGTGATCGCATCATATTCTGAAATCATACAATCACAAGTTGGAGATACCCCTATTTCTTTGTGTTTCGTGCACATACCATCTCATTCATTTGAGTAGTAAGAATTGAAACTGTTGGCTTTTGTTAGTTGATACTATATATATACCCCAAACGACAGTGGGGTGTGATGAGAAAATGTAAGTCTAGATCATTCCCTTTAGCTTATTTAAACACTATAAACCGATGAAATTGTTTCCCTTCATATGGATCCAGTTTAACGTATGCTTGGGGTTATATAATCTTAAGAAGAAAGCGATGGTCTTTCCCTCCTGAGATTTCAAAGGCAGTCACCTACTCGATCATTCACCACCTACACCTTTGAAATATCCGTTTAAATGTATCTTGATTAGGCTTGTAAAATCTCATACTAATAATGACAGCTACGCAATCTGATACAGTTAGTCGGCTTTGTAAAACTGCACATCGCTAACTATGAGTAATTCCATGTAGAAACTGAATGCTTGCCCAGCGGTGAATATATCGCTTTAGCTTTTGCAGGGGATGACGACCAATCGTCAGTTGCAACCCATAATGCATATATTTTGATGTTTTATCAGTCCTCTCTATAAAAAACATTAAATGGTCAACTTTTTTCATTTTTATTGCATTTTAATACTTAATTTTGAATTCAAAAAGCACCATTCTACATCTTTAACTGCAGCAGGAAGTTCACACATTCGCAGTAAGTTCTCGTTAAAATCGTCTTTGTCGTCCATTAGAACATAGAATGCAACTGGAGCTGTCTTCATCTGGTATGTCTCAAGGTTGAGAATAAAACAAAGTAATGCTTGTGTAAAGCTCAATTTTTTTCGATAAATGGCCTTAGCTCAGCTTTAAAGCAAGTCATAGTGGTTACACCGTTTAGCACCTTAACTCGGCTAGTAACCGGCAAAGAATTATTTCAAAATATGCAGTTTCTACATCAGTACCGGCATTATTTAAACGCATTTTGCGACTTGTTTATACCGCTGCGTGCCTTTCAGTGAAGTTTTGTATTGACAATCCCCAAAAGCTTATGTACGTTATTACCTGCGAGGCAGCGTTCAGTAAGCAAAAAGATATGTACATTTTTATGATCTAGGCAGTGCAGCCTGTCAGAGCATTTGTTTAACAGGCAGAGTTTTAAGATAATTTTAGAGTAATTGCGGGACCGTTGGGGGAGATCAGCCATAATTTCATCAATAAGGCAACCAATATGCATTCGTATGCTAACTTATCTTCAAAATCGAGCACGTCCATTGAGTCGGGCTTTACGAGTAGCAGTATTATAAAACCCGATAAACCCAGAACTAACAGAAAGATAAAACTGATTGGGATGTCCGGGCTCTTCTTTGGGCAGATCTAACGCAGAAACACGAAACTTTTTCATCGACTCAAACTGTTAGACGGTTTCCATCCACTGCAAGAATTAACTGATATCCTATGGTACGGAATTCCTCCAGGCTACATTTATTTTTGGTTTTACATACCACTGCAGGATTGCAGAAGTAAAACTGCACCTTATTTCATAAATAAATGGAGATTTTTTGGCACTTCCAGTTATTTTACACAAAATTATGAAGACATTTTGCGCCTGTATTTGAGACTGTAAAATTGCGTTTGGGTTCCCGAAGAACGAATAAAAATTGCCAAGACAACGCACAGTAGACCTCGTATGAATGGTAATTATTCGATGGCTTCGGAGTTCCTTTGTTTCCCCATCGAAATACGCAACCACTAGATTCTGTCATCCAAAATAGTCAAAATAACATGTACAGTAACGGGATTTCATGAGTTACGGCCATTTACGCGAAATCAGCCAAAGCTGCGTCCCTCAAAGTTTTACATCAATAAAGAATCGATCATTAGGCAAATTAGGCTTATTGCGGTTTAAAAATTTATATTCCATTGTCTAGAGATACTTATTTTTAGAAAAGGTATAAATTATTAAAAGGTTAAAAATCGATCTAGTTGAGAAAACTGAAGTTTTAAATGTGTAGGAAGACTGTCCATGCAACTAAACGAGTGAATAAAGCAGCAACAGAAGAATTACTTTCGCAAATAGCTTTTTCAGTTTTGTACATACATATTAATCTAGATTAAGCGAGACGTAACGTATGGCCTTCATCAAGCAGCCTAACATGCGAGTGTATATTCCAACACCGTTTTACGAGAATTAGCCCTTTTTCTTCCGTTTGTACATTGTCTTAGATGCGTTTGGCTGAGTCAAACCGATCTTTTCTTGAGTGCGCCGATAGGGACGTCACAGGAATATAATATTTCATAAGCTAACATGTTCACAGGCCGGTGACTGACTAATAAATTTTAATAGAATCGTCAGTTGTAATCGTAACCGTACCATTTTTGTACATAAAGATGACTTTTCTATTGCTAAATTTCTTTAACTAGTTCGGGTTTTCTATTACGATGAGTTTCAGATCATCTTTGAAACTGTGGTAAATTCTTTACGATTTTCAGTGTCCTAATTCGACTGCCTATAAATGCACATTCCGTTCGATGTGTTTAGTAAAACCTTCAAAATAAGATGTTTCTTGGGGCATTTACCGAAGTAGCAATTATTTGAACAGTCTTTCATATTCAGATGGCCGTCTGTGTCATATATGTAGGCTCACTCAAACATGAAAACTCGCTGCCGAGAAAAATGAACATCCACGTCAAAAGCCGGAAAAATATATGCCTTTAATTAGTTTAAAAGCTTTCTATAATAAGTTACCTCTTTTAAAAGCACTTTCGCTATCGAATGTCTGCGTACTTAATGGTTATCCCAGGTGAAGTCAAAGAAAACCTAGGAACGTTTGACCGGTTTTCGACTTCGATAAAAGTAGGGATACCATTTCTACTGAAAATTACAGAACTCACTTCTCTCTTTCTATTGGAGCGTTTTTCGATATATTTGATTACTTTTCAGTCTAGTTATAAGAGTTCAAACACACAAAAGAGTGGCCGAATATATAATAAGATTTGGCGATAAAATGTTAGTTTTCTGCCCCTTTCGTTTCGAGAGTCCTTATTCATTTATAGTCAACTGCAGACCGAAATTTTCTTGACAGGCTACGCGTACGCCGTCACAGTGAAAAGTGGCGGCGTTTCATCGTGTCCCGTATATATATGAAAGAGTGTGGCTCACCGATCTGCTTAAGGAACATGTATGTTCCGTTGTGCCCTGGAGCTCACTCTATCATATATATATATATATATATATATATATATATCACTTCAGATCATTTTAGTCATGGATAAACGTGGCGAAATGAGGCAAAATCAGACGTTTCTTGCTATCCAGGAATTTTCCTACGTTATTTCACGCTACAGGTCAAAACAGTTTGCTTTTATGCGCAGTACTGTGAATTAACATTAATATAAGCTGGAAAAATGTGGAATTTATCCTTTCGGAGAACTGAAAAGTTTGTTTTGTTTTCACGAAAATCAGGTGAATGTAAGTTTGAGAGATTACATTGTTTTCGGAAAACGATGACATATTTAGTTTTAAAAAAATGAAGTTTTGCAAATTTATGACGTTTTGTAATAGACTTCTGTAATAAGATGACATATTTAGTTTTAAAAAAATGAAGTTTTGCAAAGACTTCTGTAAACGATGACATATTTAGTTTTAAAAAAATGAAGTTTTGCAAATTTATGACGTTTTGTAATAGACTTCTGTAATAGACTTCTGTGAATGTACTTTGTTTTACCACACCGATAGTTAGGACCTTAAACGCGCATATATACGAGACGCGATGATACACCGCGACGTTTTGCAGTCACGGCGCACGCGAATCCTGAAAAGACAATTTCGGTCTGCAGTTGACTATAAATGAATAAGGAAACTTGAAACGGAAGGGGCAGAAAATTCACATTTTATCGCAAAATCTGAGTATATATTCGGCCACTCTCTTGTGTGTTCAAACGCTTAGAACTAGACTGAGAAGTAAGCAAAGATATCGAAAAATGATCCAATAGCAAGAGAAAAGAGAGTTAGTTAATTTTCAGGAGAAATTGTATCCCTTATTTTCAGTGAAGTCAACAATTTGGTCACACGGTCCCAGTTTTTTCTTGACTTTCCTTTGAAAAAACATTAATTACGTAGACATTTGACAGCGAAACATCAAATTAAAGCAATTTCTAAAAAGGCAACTTTTTGTAGAACATTTTTTAACTAATTATAGGCACATATTTTTCCAGCTTTTGTTGTGGACGTTCATTTTTCATGGCATCAAGTTTTCATGTTTGTGTGAGTCTACGGCCGTCTGCATTAGAAAGAATGCCCAAAAAGTCACTGCTTCAGTAAATGCTTTTAAGAAATATGTTATTTTGAGGGTATTACTAAACACATCGAACGGAATGTACATTTATGGGCAGTTGACTGAAAACACTGAAAATTGTAAAGAATTCACCTCATTTTCAAGGACTATCTGCAACTCATCACAATAGAAAACCCGAAAAATTTATATAGAAATTTAACAATAGGAAAGTCATGTTTATATACACCAAATGGTACGTTTACGATTGCACCTGACGATTCTATTTAAATTTTATAGTCATCGACCGACCTGTGAACATGTAAACTTATGCAATATTATATGCCTTTGACGTCCCTATCGGCGCAATGAAGCGAAAATCGTCTTGCCTTGGTCAAATGCACCTAAGACAATGTACAAACGGAAGAAAAACTACCATTTCTTGTGAAATGGTGTTGGAATATACAATTTCATGATAGGCTGCTTGATGACGGCCATACTTTACGTTGCGCTAAATCTAGAGAAATATGTATGTGCGAAACTCTGAAAAAGACTATTTTCAAAAATAATTTGGCTTTTTCTGCTTTATTAACCGTTTTTATTTCATGAAGAGGTTTCCTATACACTTACAACATCAGTTTACTCGACTAGGTCAATTTTTCACACTTTCGAAATTCATACCTATTCTAAAAAATTAGCATTTCTAAACAATCTAATGTTAATTTGTAAAAACAAAACGACATAAATTTCCCTACGATCGGTTCTTTATTGTTGTAAAACTTTGGTGGACGCAGTGTGCGCTGATTTCGCGAAATGGGCCATAACTCATGAAATCTATCAGATTTCATGAGTTAGGACACCTACACTAGAGAGATCACATTGTTTTCGGAAAAAATGAGGGCAGATTCAGTCTCAAAAATTAAGTTTCGCAAATTTATGACGCTTTGTGCCAAAAACGCTGCTATAAACTTGTTTTTCCCATCAATAAACCGATCCAAAGTGAACTCTTCATCATTAGAGAGCTTTTTGTGCATCAATGCATTACGCCAAAGAGAAATAACACCTTAAAATGCGTGCCCTGCTACTGACTCAAATTATGTTATGGAAATTTCATCAGTATGGCAATCTACTGTATTTTATAGTAAGCTTGCACTGGGCTAAAATGTTAACACTAAGGCTCCAATTTCTTCATTCTGTATTGACTGGAACACCAAATGTTAATAAAAACAGTAATGTAGGAAAAATCATGCTTTTAGGTCTCGTATTTAGGTAACGTTCGTGTAGGTAGCCCTACTCATTCTTTAATTCTATGAACTACCTACTTATGTTATTTTGGAAGGATTAATTTAACCCACCTTCCTTTCGCTCATTCCCCGTCATGCCCCCTCAGGTGGTACCATTATGTTTGAGCTTACAGTGAACGTTAAGGATTAGGGGCCACTGTTAGGATTGGATAATAGAGCTACAGATTGAGGTTACGGTTGGAGTTTAAGTTAGGCGTTCGGGTTAGAGGCTAGGAGTAGGATTCAAGGTTACGTTTAAGACTAGGGTCAGGATTATGGAGTAGGGATGGACTTCGATGCTAGGGTCAAGCTTTAGTTATAGGTTTAAGGTAAGCATCCTGGTTATCAATTTTTTAAACTGCAATCATAGCTTTAGGTGCGGCCGCCAAGAGATTCAAATTTGACGATAGATTATTCACCTTTTCTCCTTCAGTGTGATTGTTCATCATGCACTGGGCTTCATTTCGTCTGGAATGTCTAACCAATGCCACCGGTTTTCATTTTCTGCCAGGGTAAAGCTCGAACTTTCTAGCATTTCAAATTGCACACTAGCGTACATACAATTTTGGTGTATTTAAACAAGCTAAATTGGGAAATGTAATTTTTTTTAATTTTGCTTCTAGAAAAATGCACTATCAGTTAGTTGCCTTTACCCCAAACATTAAACCACATTTACTAGCATGTCCGTATTATAGGAGTCCTTACCTATCATTTCCTGAGCAAGACCGCACATAAAATCGTCACTCTCATTTAGCCATGACCACAGTTCCGCTGACACTAATGAACTTATTTTCGGGGTTAGTGTAAGCCTTCTCGACTAGATGGCAATAGTTTAACGTAAAATATTTCCTTTGCTCTCATTATTCTGATTCGGATTATCAATTTTCCTGGTATTGCTGAGAACTAGCTTACATCAATACTATACGCAGGAGTTTGCTGAGAAATGGTGATGCGCGCAAGCCAGCGTTGAGATCCTAGTTAGGAAACATAATGACCCAATAAAGCCAACTGGCCAATTACAAAATAAGCATAGTTGTGCGCACTCGGAAATAGAATAAAAAAACAAACTATCCAAAAATCTGGTCGCGTTTGCTAGCAGCACGTAAAACTACCCAGATTTTTCTCGGGAATATTCCTTTCCCATTCGATGGATTCTTTATTTCTGACTGTGGAAAGCTGGCCACAGCGAGCAGGTGATACAAATTTACCAGCTGAAAACAGCAGAGGCTAACAGGCTGCCCGGTCATCATTTTAGTGAACAAAGTAAAGACATGCCGGTTGGCCGTTGCAAATGACAACGTCCATCGTCTTTACCACGGAGAGTGTATAATAACGGTGACTTGTGAGTGAATTATTTGTAGTGAGGTTCAACGGCCCGCGTTGTCCACGCCCACTCAGTTATCGCATGGGCCTATTCGGCCGTATGCGATTCCATGGAAGTCAGCAGAGCAAATCCCATCAACACACCACTCCCAAGCGGCTCATATATCACACATGAAGCCGTTTCACGTCGCCACCACAGACGGACTCGGAAGGCCACCAACTGACGGCATACCTCATTCCTCTCGGGACGGATATTCAGGATGCAATAGCTCCCTGTTACTTTGACACCTATGTTAGTTACGCTCAGGCGGGATCCGAGCCTCTCCTTTCTTGCTTCTGTGAGTACCTGGCTCATCTTGGGCAGATCGAGCACTTTTGTCTCGCATAGATGGGCTGTTTAGTTTACACATCCAGTGTGCCGTCTTCTGGGCTCTCTATCTTGAAACGGAGCTCAGTTTTGTGAGGGGAGAGAGAGTGCGGTAGGTTCTATACAAGTCTGCTATTACCAAAAATCAACTCATGTGCTAATCACCGTCCCTGCGACCACGTTGTTGTGGTGCGCACAGCAGAAATCATTGCTAGCAATGGCCAATGAGGCAGATTTTTGGAACATTTACCACACTCTCTCCTTCGTCACCCACCTCTCCCCAATGGCATGAGAATTTCACCGGCTCTGTGCAGCCGTTAACCCCTCGGACCCTTGTTTGCATCAAACGAATCTACAGTCAAACCAGTTTTGGGGATCATGGGTAAAGAACTTTGCAGCATTGTGCTGTTTTCACAAGGACAAAAGGAAGGGGTCTGGTGGGAACTCGAAGTTGTATACTGCTTTCTCATAGAACAGATTATAAAAATTAACCGGCAGGACGCTGATCACGCGAAACAGTTAACAGCCTTCGCGTCTCTCGTGGTCATTTACATACCCGTTTTCTTAAAATGCCACATATTCTAAGGCCTGGCTTTTAACAGGTTTCAGGAACAGTATTAAAATAAAACGTGTCCTTATCCAAAAAGGATCATCGCATCAGTTAGAGGCGATTTGGTTTTGTCAAGAAAGCCATTAATCATTGTTCACGCCTGAATACCTAGTAGAAAAGTTCATTGATACAATGACTGCGTTTGCGCTCAGTAAGTTTATTCAGACAGTAATCCTTTACCTACCAACCTGTCGTTTGCAAATGTCACAGGTATACCACAAGTTTAAAAAGAAACTATGAGCTAGTTGGGTAGCCATTTGAAACGCACCTTTCACAGTATTACGCTTGATATACTCCGTCGATTGCTCGTGTTCGGCTGTTCGAGGCGTTGCGCGTTAGGTGGTACTCAACGTGCTATGTTTATTTCCAAATTCAGAGTCATTGAGCAAAGTAATATGCACTGGCAGTAAGCTTTTAGTAACTCAGACATGCCACATACTGTCAGGCAAAGGAAATAATCTATGTCCTTTGACCAAACAAATGTTGATCTGTGCATTAAATATTAAATGAAGTTTTGTGCTCCTATGTGAACAGTTTTCGGACTGCCAAATTAACTATCAATTTACCTGTCAATGTGTGGATTTGTCTGATGAAGCTGGAAAATAAAAAGCTCCACAAGGCTAGGCACAAAATGCAAGGTCTGGAAGGGATTTAACTTCATGAAAAGCACTTATATGAGTGAATGCCTTATAATCTGTGGGACTTGTAGCCCACTTAATCCCCCTTCGACTTTATTCTTAGCTAAACATGATTCACTTCCAGCTCCTCAGTATGGTGACGGAAAGTGTTTAAGTTGTTACGGTGTGCACATATGCTATTAAGTATTAATAAAAACGTATAAGTGTATATTAATTTTCAAACTCTCGTATGTTCGTCCCAGTTTAGAACAAATTGAATATAAAATACATTTACGTCAGCGGTTCATAAATAATATGAATCCTTTTATGGTACATAAGGATTTAATTGTGTTCAACTGCGGTCGAAAATGGCAACCTGTTAATGCGGCTTTTACCTAGGAGGATATTAATGCATTCGGTAAATGCTCGAAAATGTCTTGTGGTAGGGGAACATAGGCTTTTAGAAAGTCTTCTAAGAGGTTGATTAAGGAGCAAATAATAAAAGCAAGACACGCACATCTCGTGGTAAAAGGGGCGTTTAACTTTATAGAGGACAGATGTAAAGCGGACTTTATGCTTCTATTATGCTTGGTTTTCGTGCTGGAATAGATAAATTGCCATTGGCCGCAGAAAAGCAGCCTTCTGGAACAACTTGATAAATTCTAAAAGTGCCCTGCAGAATTTGCACACAGGTTATGCAGAAGTTTGCACAAGATGACTTGTCTGTTGTATATGTTTTCGAATGGAATGAATTGCTTAAGCGAGTAAGAACACTGATTAGTCTGCAACACAGGTTATAGCTGCTTAGTACACAAAAGGCTGTCGGATTTTTATATCTCACATTCGACTATGGCATACTTTTTGTTAAATTTCCCAGAAATCATGTAAAAAAGTTATTTCGCTGGAAACCCCATGTCTTTCATGATTTTTTTAACTGAAGGCAATAAATTGGCCTTGGGCAAATTCACTTTTATTCGTGTGATCTGATATCGACAGGTGCAGTAAAAAAAAATTGACTGGCAGATTCGAAGAGATCCGCTTTTGTGGCAGATGAGCAATGCTGACGAAGACCAGGGAGACTGGAATGGCCATTTCTGGCTCATTAGCCGTCCTCAGCCAGTCATACCCAACATCAGGTGGTGCACCACCCGAGGATCGAATGCGTGACCCGTTGATCAGAATTCCAACGCTCTGACGATTGAGCCACGGGCTCGTTGTCTTACCGGTTTAGATCGGGAATATTAACTTGCGTTTGTTGATTAACGCTCACCGATCGTTACCGGAACTCACTCGTTCCCTTAGGGCGAGTGATTAGTGCTTTGGACTTCTGATCAACGGGTTAGGAGTTCGATCCTCGGGTGATGACCGTCTGTGGTTGGGTATGACTGGCTGACGATGGCTAATATGCCAGAAATGGCCATTCCGGTCACCATTGTCTTTGCCGGCAATACTCACCTGCCTAGCATACTAATAGCAGCTCTGAGGTTGCAGTTGAGGTTGGGAATTGAGTCTCGAGGCAGAAAGGAACTAGGGAGTTCTGTAAGCTATCAGTGAGCGTTCATCAACTAAAGCAAGACAGTAGTATCATTTGGGAGTTCTTCATCATCAGCCATTCTCATCAGAGCTTGCCCTCATTGACTCCCACTTCTTCCGGAATTTGGATACCTTTTTGATATTAGAACAATTAAATTCCACAATGCTGTTAAGCAGACCCTTGGTGATTTCATTAACTCTCGATTACTACGTTTTCACACCACCGGACTGAACAAGCTACCGCTGAAATACCAAAAAACAATGTGTGCACACTTTGCTGAATCACATTATTTATTTGTATTTGTAAAACATTTAACTTAGTTTTTACATACTTCATATTTAACGACCTGAACCTCTGAAACCTGCCAGTGGAAAGAACTAGTTTAGGCAAAGACAGTACATTTTAATGGCTGCAGGCCGTCAGTGTAAAGAACTTCTGATTAATTGTCTGCACGAGAACCTCGTCCAATCCCCATTTTTGTCATGTGAATCCAGACAAGAAAGTCTCAACTGCAACCGGACTAAGACCAAAGAGATGTATGGGCGTCAGTATCCGAACAAACAGGTTTATTTCACCTACCCATCAGGCCAGCATGTCCCATTGGCAGCAGCCTTTCTGCGACACCGCCGGGAGATCCTGAATGGATAACGCGTGCTTCCTGCAGTCCCAAAGGGTAATGTGTCTGTGGTGGATGTGCCTTCCGTCGCACGGAGTCTTGTCGGTTGTAAACGTAGGGGTAAGTGATCATGTTGGACTTTGCGCTCTCCAAGTCACTGTCCAGGGGGGTTGTGCGGAAGTCGTCGTCGTCGTCGTCAGAAGCACGCCCACCCAGCAGCAGGCCTGTGAATCCTGGCTGCACCTGCTGTCGGCCTGGTCTCTGCGTGGTCAGACCCTCATTTGGCATTGAGCCTCGTCCCACAGCGGTGCCGATTGCATGCGGCACATGCTCCACAAAGCCGCTCTGGCCTGAGGAGCTGTAGGAAGGTGGAGAGCGCAGGCCGTCGGTGAGAAGACCAGTCTGCTCGAAGAGGAGGTCGTTGGGACCGGCGGGGCCGGCGGCGGCAGCGGCTCCATTGTCAACAAGGCGACAAGGAAGTCCACGGTTCAGGAAACGCGGCGTTTGACCACCGCTGACTGCATCCTTTGTTAGGTAGCCGGAGGAGCCGTCGTGGCCACTGTTGAAACTCGGTGCAACAGACTGGGTGGCCGGAGTGCTGACGCCAATGTCCATCGGGGACCTGGGTGTAGGAGATCTAGTTTAAAAAGGGATTTGCTGTAGACAGCAACTGCAAAAGGGATACAGCGATGGCTTTGTATTTTTAAGCGGTTGGTTGGTACACTGCTACCTGGATAGTTGAGAGTTTTTATGGTGTTGTCTGATTTACAAGAAATGTCGGAAGTTGCTTGGCAACAAAAACTTTAGCATACTAGGAAGACAATCCACGTAAGCTTTCCGGTGAGTTTACCCATCTGAAGACTCCTATGTTTTCGCAAGCATGGACGGTCATGGTGGCCGAGAGAAGCTAAGTTGGAAGTACTTACACCGTAAACAAATCACTTTTCAGTTTCAGATAAAAGCCAATTCGAAGGTCTGGAATAAGACTGCAGCGGATGGTCATCATGGTAAGAGTAAATATAATAAACGTAAATATACTTTAACATCATCGTGTGTGTTCCCTTTGGTTTGGATCAAAGGAAAGTTTGTAGTAGTTTGAGTTGAGGTTCTAGACCTACACTGAAATACGTGTTTTGAATACAAGTAAATTGTGATTAAGGTACTAGTATATACCCAAGTGTGTAGAATTTGTATATTTGGCCGCGCTCCGTTCATTCATAGCTGGAGTTTCCATCAACAATTGCGTAAATACTTAACACATCATGTCTATTTATGTTAACTGACTTGAAAAGCGTTACATATTGCTTCCGTCATGGTTAGTATCACTGTTACTTTCGGGGCATAATAGCGCCATGCAAATAAAGCACTTTAGCCAATGTAGCTATGTTTAGAAGTACGATAAAACAGTTAGAGTAGTGGTTATTCTTATAATCTCACTGATGCTAATTTTAGTAGTTAGAAGCGTCGGTGCAGCTGCGAAGGGCTTGGTCAAATTTCCCCCACTGTGCACCTTCCTTTACGTAAAAATGAGGAATAAAGTATTTGCTTGGTCTGTTTGCCGCGATTCTCGTTAAAATTGTAGGTAGCTTTTAGTAACTTTATAAAAAAATTGTCAATACTGATAAACCTGCCATCGCACTTGAAACGTAAGTTTATTACAAAACGTCAGCGATCGTTGCTGACCGAAGGTGTACATACCCTTACCGATTTAATTGCTGGAGGTAGTATATTAATTTCAGCACATACCGTCTGCTTCTAATTTTCCTTAAAATGAAAATGAGAATGCGTTTGATGAATAACGAAACTCAGAAACGTTATTGATGGTAAGCCAAAGGGTTTAGCGTTTCGCTTATAATGAGACCAGATGCATCCCTCTTCGTGTGAGTATAAGCCGCAGGTATTTTTTTATTTTGACTGGCAGCTGAGGCGGATTATAGACAAAAATGTTCTTCATATATTTTAAGAGCGTTTGGGTGCTACCGTTAGTTAAATTGACGATCAGTTAAATTTCTGTCTTCAATCTTCTGGAATGAAATTAGGTGTCCTAGTAGAATATTTTGCTCTGTAAAGTAAATATTTTTTTGAAATATGAGGACGGGTCCGTTTCAGGGATTCTTGTCTGGTGAAGAATGCCTTATGATCCATGAAGTCCCCCTCACTTTAAATTAATGCTACATTACGAATTCATCATTGATCTACACAAAACTTAAATGTGCACATCTCAGAAAGACTGTCACGGCAGCACAGACATCTCCTTTAATATAAGACAAATTTTTGATATGAGGCTGCAGATTATTATCTGCACCTTCCCACAAAACGCAGATTCCCCTCATCTTTGAAGAGTGGACTGCGATTTCTTTGGGACTTCTCAAAATAGTAGATGGACACTTGTTATCTTGCTTGCACCGACACTTGGACTGTCCAACACAATTCGACATGGCAATGGTGCTGCTTCTTCAACTAACAGCGCTCGTCCTTAATCGTGGGTACAGAGTGAAACAAAAGAAGTTGGCGCGTACGTTGAGTGTCGAAGGAATAACTGCACGCGTAAAGTGAACACCAGATTCTGGCTAGGAGTGCAGTCGGTTAATTGAGTCAGTTGTTTGCCATCAGCAAATCTGAGAGATTATAAACAGATTTTATGTACACCTACACATTAACCATGTTTAATACAACCCTCATTCCGCCTAATAGTGGGAGGACAGTCTGCATCTCGGATGGGGAACTAGACGATTTGCTCGTCGCAAATGCAGTCAAGTTGGGAAAATTTCCATCAAAGGACTCAGAAGGCCAGTTGGCGAGAGCATACGTCTGCTGTCGATAAAATCTCATCAGGCCAGTATATTGATATGGGAACGTGGTACAAGTTAAAACGTGCCCCCTCTATTCACACGACCCACTTGTATCACAAGACGAACATTATTGATCGCAGGCTTTAACTTTTACCTCGTTACCATATCAATGTACTGGCCAGATGATAATTTACTGAAAGCACATGTAAGCTCTCGCCAACTGGTCTTCTGTAGTCAAATTGTTTGATATAGGCTGCGCGCAGCTTCATATCAGCCTAAACGGTGAGCTGTGCAAGCTTATAGGCAGAAAGCACAAGAACGGAAGTTGACACAGCAGAATTACGACACCTGACTGTTGGGAAGGGAGAGACAGTAACGTTTGGCACGAATCGAAAATTTGGTTTTGGATGAAGAACATTCCTTAGGCTACATAGCCAATTGTACTATCTTGCATATAACAACGACAACAAGGAAGTGCAGCGCTAAGGCGTAATTTAACACAGAAACACCTGGAAATTTCCTTACGACAGGTTATAGTTGACCGGTCTTGCAAAGCATAAATCAATAAATAGGGATTATCTGCTAATCTGGCGACAGCGACAGAAGTAGCCCAGCCAGTGCAGCATTTGGTAAAAAAATTGTGAATTTGGCGTTCCGATCTAGTTCAGAACACTTTTATGACTAAATTAATCTCTCAGTTTTGTATTCAGCTCCAAATGAAATTTTACATACTTACTCAAGGTTCAATGCACTATCGAATACTTTGACTGCAAATTTGGCAATGCCAGTTATGCATAGGGAAGTAATTAAATAACAGACAGCCCAGTGAGAGTTGTCGCCCATTTACTGAGAAGACAGGCGTGCACTTAAAGGAGCGATTTCGTTTCCGTTTCAGAGGTAGGTGCCGGCTTCAAATAACACGCCACACAAGCATCATACACTGCTCTAAGAGGTCCACTCAAGTACCACTGGAAGGTGCAGGGTCCACCACTAGGAAAAATTCGCATCTCTACTAAGAGAAATTGGATTCCTATAAATTCCATCAGGCAGGAGCACTAAATGCATAATGCACGCGAAGAATGGTTGCAGGTTTCAAAACACCATAGAAAATTATGGAGATATTCGTGTTATTGCAAAGCTTGCTTGCAGAAACAGTGTCAAATGAAACAAACGTTTTGCTAATTTCCCGTTTTGAGTAGTCATGTGTTATTAATTTTTACTATTTACAGACACCTCAGGCACGAAGAACATCGGTGTCCCCAAGGTAACTTTTAACTTTTGCGATCCTTTGCCTGACAGTAGTTCGGAAGAGCATGAAACGCAGCCTTGCGTTGAAAATTCTTCATTCCTTCAGTAGCTTGGTACGACAAATCACCCGCCTCTAATAGATTTTCTCTATCTTTTAAGACGCTAGTGGAGGGTCCTGTAATTGGTGTTAATAGGCATGCGGCGATGGTTAATATGTCTCTAGTTTAGGCTTAATGTGCGTTTAAATAAGAGTTTTCCTCGAGTGAGGAGGAAGCTGCAGGTGAAAACGAAACGATCAGCGGGGAAGAGTCATGTCTGGCTGGACGTCAAGCAAATGAAACAGACCCAGGAATATAGGTCTGATATGCAGTGAACAGTTAAAAGTTTGAGTTTTAGCAGTATTTGCGTACACTAGTTTCGCCGCTGAAAATACACAACGTGCCAAATAGTCTATAGAACACATTGGAGCCAGAGACGCCGCATAATTCAATCGACGCATAACGTGCTTGCTACAGTTTCTGTAGACGTGTGATAATTTCGGAGATTATTATCTCATAATTATACAAATCTTCCTTTTATAATGCAGCGTAGAGCAGTATTGTTGCCGAAAGGAAGACCTACAAAGACAAGGTGGACGGAATTATCACTCGTGCCTTGTCAATCGTCATTAGCCAGCCATACCCAACCTCAAGTTTTTTGGAGCACCACGGATTCCAACCCGGTATCATCTTTTGATCATCGAGTCAAATGCAATTGCAACACAGTAGTCTTATTGCAGCCTTCATCAGCTTGGACGACGTCAATCAAGTCGAAAGCACAATTTTCTCCTTGAATAACTGGCACTGCCGAATTTGCAGTCGAAGTATTCGATAGTGCATTGGAGCAGAATATAAGACTGAGAGACTAACGTAGTCATAAAAGTGTTCTAACCTAGATCGGAACGCCAAATTCAAGATTTTGTACCAAACGCTCCACTAGCTGAGCTATTTCTGTCCCTGTCGCCAGATTAGCAGATAATCCATATTTCCTGATTCACGCTTTGCAAGATCGGCCCACTATGACCTCTCGTAAGGAAAGTTCAAGGTGTTTCTGTGTTATATTACGCCTTAGAGCTGCACAGAATAAACATGGGGACTTAGCTCCACTGCATTCACATGTCATAGGAAAATGTCTCAGTTATTCATTTTCAGTAGAGCTGTGTAACATAATTTTCTCGGTCTCCAAATTTATTTAAGTGGTAGTAACAAGCAACTCGGAATCGAAGCAATAACGTTTCCATATTCCACGATGGTTATTGAACTACTAGCGCTTCCTCTTGTCTCGACTCACTTGAATTTCCCCATTATTTTTATTGTAGTTCAGATTAGAGTTTAACCTAACGTTAAATGAAATTTCAAAGGTGATTTCGAATCTTCAGCAGTCTTATCTGTCATCATTCTCGATGTTGAGCCCCAACCCACTGGGCTATCGGTCTCGAATCAAAATAGCAACGGATTTAGCAGCGGACAAATCATCCCCGAAGTTGTAAGTAGTTCTTGTACCTCTAAAGGCTGAAGCAAATTGTGCATTTAAACCAAGTGTGTATTACTGATGCCAGGCCCGAATTTCGGCTTAGTTCAATGCATTCTAACTGGTCTAGGGTTAAAGGAGTACGTGAAATCGCACCAGAAAACAGTGTAGTAAGGTAGCAAAGCAGACCTGGCGTTTTGTAGTCACTGACTTGAAAACTGCTATGAGGTGCGCTGTTTCTCCTGGCCCTTAAAGCTCAACTGAAGTTTTCCTAAATCTCAGTCAGTCAGTCCTCGTTTCACATTTTCAAGGGCAGCCAACTTCATATCCTTCCAAAGGAGCATCGACTATTTATATACCACTTTATTTTTGTTCGCGGCTGGTCCTTCACTTTCGCTAACGCTTGTATCTAGAACAATATTGGCGTTTTGGTTTCAGGAAAGAACTAAAAAGAGTCCAATCAACCGTCTCGCTACTAGCTTTCTTTTTGGATCATCGAAGATGGGTAGTTGAAGAGACTACCTTTCCGCAACAATCTCCACTGTTCTCTAATATTTTCAGATAATGCGATTTCTGAAGATGGTGAATAAGTCAATCCCCGACCAGCGTGTAGACACTTACCACAGAGTTAATATTAATGAAGCCTTCAAAACCTTTAGAAAGCCCTGAAAAATCTGTCAGGAGTGTTCAAGTCAACGCCTTCTGACCACACTCACGTGCCCCCATCCTGTGCGCACAAAGTAATTTCTTGCACTTCCTGTATTTTCTATGGTTCGAAACTAGCCAGTTAAATTTCCGTGTGTTATTTCATGCGGAACGAATGCTCCTGCTTACCCTTCTGTTCTTACATGCCCGTAGATCTCCTTCTCTCTATATAGACGACTGTCTAAACTGCGCACACCAAAAATGCTAGTCACACCTCCTTCACAATTTCAAGCCAGATGCAGGATAACCATATATTTGTGTACTGAAAAAATATCTTGCGTTTATAAACCTAATAAGCCCTAATTGAGCTTGCGATGTCGCAATAACCCTGTACTGCGTGTACAGACTGGTGCAATTTGGGTCAAATACTACCAGATTTTACTCTGAACATCTACAGTAACTTGCGACAGCACGCACAACAGGGGGTAGAAGAAGTTTCCTCTAATCCGGAAAAGATCAGAGCTATGTGGCAGGCACACAAACAGAGCCAGTTAGAGCATATTTGAAACGCAGATATGAATGAGACCACTAAGAGACAGTTAAGCTGTGTTCAGGGCAAGTCATTCTGTTTTTCGATCGGACACGAAAATAGGGACCTCCCGTGCTAGAGGAAGTCTTACCTAAAATTCCAGGGATTGGGGGTACTTACTTACTTTAATCACAGCTCTCCTAACCCTTAGAGCTCTGACCCTAGGCCTCCAATAGCTTTTTATTTCAACGAAATGTATTTCCTGAGAGCAGAATAAATGTAGAAAGCTATAGTCTGAACTACGCAGAGAAGCCTTTCTAGGGTTGAAAAAATCTACCAAGATGCAATTGAAAATTATCGTAAGTCAGAAAACCTCTTTCCGTTGGAATGATCTTCTAGAAATAGCAAATGAAACTAGCTCAACCATCCGCTATTTATTACCCTGACCAGAATGCACAGTGACACAGATTCTCCAATCTTAAGGCAAATACAGCCCACCGAAGATGCGCCTCCACTCTTCAGTAAGCTCGACCAATTGACAAGCATAATTTCTCAGAAAAATCCAAATATGTTCGCTCTGACAGAGACATAGCTAACTGAGGGTGTGAACGGTTTGGGCTATGCATAGATGAATCAGATCTACTACGATGGGGTAGAACATAAGACGAGAAAATAGAAATCTTCCAAACGCAAGACAAAAAAATAGTAAACTGGACAAGAACAGTGCTGTTGATTAAAAAATTCTGTGATGCGAGCTTGTTGCACGAACCTCTGGAAAGGTTAAAATATGAGTTCTTTGCAGACACTAAATAGGGATAAGTGTAAAAACGAACTTCTATTTATTCAAAATGGAGGAAAATAGCCATGAAATTGGTCCCGTTTTTCTCGACTACATGGGTGTGTCTATGGCCTCAACCGCTGGGTATCAGAAACGCCCCGACTCCTCCCCCGCAGGTAATAGAGGTGTCATTGGGCCAACTTTCAGGGATATTAGGAGCAAATTTGGGGCTTTGGTTAGGGGTGAATTCAAGGCAGTGTTAAGCTTAGGGTGAAGGTTAGAATAGACTTTTGGGTTAGAGTTATGTTCGGGTTCGGGCTAGGACATGGACAAAGGTATCCTTCCTGCAATTTAGCACAAGGCCAACTATATTAGGTGGGGGGTTCATATTTTCACAAATACCACTGTTGGCTCTAAGGGACTTGAACAGATTCTAGTAAACACGGCGACGGATGAAATACTTCTCGGCGTGTTTGCTATTCAGCAAGTGTAATATAAAGACAAACATCTGGCCGCCTGCGTCTCCTTTTCAGAATGAACGAAGTAAATGTAGGTTACATCGATTTTGACCTTTTTATTAGAACAGAGAAATCAACATTTGTGTCCGCATTAGGACTGAACGAAAAATTTGCAAAAAAATATTTATAAAGGCGAGCCTTAATCCATGATAAGGGCTACCAAGCATGAGAATGGTACCGGCGTTCTGCAAGGGCATATAGGTGGGCCATATTGTTAGCGTTAACAGTGTTGTATGGAGGGCACAACGACAAACTAAGACTTTGTAAACAAGTGTTCAGACCAAACTGTTTCAATAGATTTTTTTAAATCCAACAAAAAATAGGATTTCCGTTTTCTCCGACAAAAAGACCTAAATTGCGCAGCGATTTCTTAGAAGGTAGTGATAAGTGCAACGGGAGCCGTGAGCGATACACGACGCACAATCCTCAGTATGAGCCTCCACATATCTGGCCAGATTCCCGGAGCATCCACTCCGCCTTATTAAGCATAGACAGTTTAGGCCTGTCGACCATGGTGGAAGAAGCCCCTCCAAAGATAAGTTAAAACATGGCACTGAACTAAAGTCGCCTAACCAGCATATTTGTTTTCCCCTAGCCATCGGCAATAGAGGGCTAGCTCTTCACTAACCTTCCCGCTGCTGTAAGGCTTAGACTGTGGCGTGGGTCGACAAACACTTTTTTCCAGTTAGCCCAGAGGTCGAGTGTTCACGGACCGCGCGGAATGCCAAGAGGCTGACTTGTCGGACAAGCCAACTTTCTACTTTCCTCTCCGAGAGATTTGGGCAGGTGTTTAACGCTCCTCGTGGTGCTGCAGTCAGGATCGTGTACAGTATAGTCTAATGGGGAAGATAGTGTACCTTGCGAGCACATAAGTACTCACCATCTAGATTTCGCAGCCATCATTGTCATATTATCACACTACTGCCATCATATTAGTAACAATATTTTCGTTTTAAAATTTTCAACCTCCGTTCACTAGTTGGGATTTATTCCTCCAAGGAAAATTTTCAGCCCATAATAGCATAAACAAAGACAGCGACCTCTCACTCCACATTCATTGACTTAATGCCGCACCTTAATCGGAATATTTATTTAATTATAACGTTCGATAGACCTCATTTGGTCGATGAAGAAATTGTCACGAAGAGATACCCAGACATAAAGAGAAAGTTATACTGTGAGGGATGCCCCTCACCCGCTCTAGGAATGACCATACATGGGAGTTGAAAGTCCTATCGATGAATAGTCAACCTGGAACAATTCCATCAACTGTTAAATTTTATCACAAGAGAGACAGTCCCTTGAAGCGTGAGCGTTTCACTTAACTTCTGTGCCGCTGCTTAATGCCCTTCTTCAATTGTGGCGGAGAAGGTTAAAGAACAGGGCAAAAGCCCTCGTATGGGCTTTCAACTTTCCTGTCTAACAGTAAATGCTTTGTTTCAACGCAAAGAAAATAGATTTGTGTACCAAATATCAGCCTACACTCTCGGCACTGCATTCTGGCGACGTATTTATCACCGTAAGAACCAAGCATAGTCAGCTTCAAGAAAGTTTTCGTAGGCTGAAGCCGGGTCATTGAAACAGGATGAATGCTGTTAGCCACGGCACGATAAACCTTTCCATGCAACTTTGTTTGAGTGCCGATGAAATCTTTTAGCCAAAAATGACAAAAATATGTTATTGAAGCGGATTCTGTTTTGAACCCTCCCCGCCCGACGTTTCTAATGAGTCTCAAGGCCGCAATCATGAAGGTCATTATTTTAGTGCGCTTGGGTTTCATCGCATTACAAATGTTTACACCGAAAAACTGCGGCGAGATAGGCGATACTCGCATCCAGTTTAGTCTCATTTGGAGTATACTACTGAAAGACTGCACTTTCCGGTGTAAGTTATCGAGCACAATATGCTCTATGGCATTGTGTGTCTGCTCCTAAATCAAACACGTATGAGTGCAATACAAATACAACCGATCATGGTTGTATTACATCATGGAATTAAATAAATTAGGCGAAGAATATTTTTTTCACTGCATGACTATTTTACGGTAGAACCAGACTTCAGTGGATCTTTTAAAGTAGTGTAATCCACACGCATACCTTCCTGTAAATGCGATCCAAATGAGTTAGAGGGGCAGACAGTTAGGAATTAAAATTACATTTTGTTCATTTCAGGAAGTGCGATGGTGTCACGAGTTTTTAAATTGATGTCCCACTTTTCCGATCTCAAGATGTCTGCTCAGTCCTGCCTGTTTTTATAGCCGTTCATAAAGCGCATCAGACTCGAGGCTGACTAAAGGCCACTTCGACTTCTTGCAACAGCTCAACCCTGAAATATTTCCAAAAATTGTTTGACATCATTGAAACATTCTCAAATTCCGATTTCAGTGTACTGCAAGTAGCAGGTAGTCAAAGCGATGGATATTATTCGACCTTAGTTAAAAAGGGTGAGGAGCCGTTAGAGTCATTTCGGACATTATTTATAGTTGCCGGATGAATGAATGCTTACAAATTATTTACATTTTTTGCGCTAAATATTTTGAACGATCGACTAAAGCAAATTAGTCGACATTTATAAATCTAACAATTGAGGAAAAACATCTTCAAACGTTTCTTGTTTGCTATGAAATGGTGGCCTTAGGCTTCCTGGTTTCAATAAACCAGTAGTCTACTGTAAAATGGTTTTTTCTTCTTATGATAACTATGTGCACGTGGGTTGCGAATGATTTTCGCTTCATCGAAATCGAATTAATAACCGATATTTTTCTTTTAACAAAATGAACCTGAAATGGAGAAAAAGAGTGTAATTGTTTGTTAAGTGACCACTTTTAATCATTACTGTTGTCGCCGTCCGTTTTCTGACTTTGTGTTACTTAGCAGCAACGATTGATTGTGTTTACGATATTAGAGCGACAGTTTTTCCTTCATTTATATGGCTGTAGTTGCCCTCTGTAATTTTAAAAAGCAACCTGTCCGCTTGCACTTCACTTTTCAGCCATTTGGGTTGACATTTTATCCTTTTTCTAGGATTTAATCTAGTGCTGTCAAGAAAGACGGTATTTGTCTTGTTATACTTCAGGTAATATTGAAGTTTGCCGCAAATTATTCCACAATTTATCAACTTTCTGTTCTTTTATATTGGTACATGGGGTTTTACTTACATCTAAAAATCTTTTTAAAAATAGTTGATAAAGGTTCATAGGACTGCATCAAAGGGAAATATGCCTAGTCTGTGCAGGTGGGCGTTTTTTAATGATTATTTAACATATTCTCAAATTACTGTCTACTCATTACGTTACAGTAGACGTTTATTTACGTATTAAATGCTTTCGCGTGAAGAGGTAACTGGAACAGAAAAGGTCAGATTATAAGCGTGCATACTTCGCTGATACTGTAGACCTCCGCATTGATCGTCCTCGGCAGTGACATAAAAGCGTAAGCGCAATGAGTAAGACGATCACGACGACCGCCGCCAGGATTGCGCATAAAATGAGCCAGTGAAGTGACTTGGCTTCATTGGCGACTTCCTTTTCCTCTGGATCTGTCCATGACTTTGTATTTCGGTTAGTCCAGGCGTCCAACCTACTGAGCAGGCGCTCAAGACGTCTGGGAGATAATTTTCGCTCGTGCAGATATTCCTTTGGCAACTTTAAGCTGAGGAATCCCTGCCCGTTGGCTAAGAAGTAGGGAGGGAAAAAATTAAGCCTGGTTATTCGCTTGTACAAATTCCTCAATAATTATATACATTCATCACCTATATCACCCTAACGGGCGAAATGTTTTTCTAATGCAAAAAAATAGCGAGTAAACTTCTTCAAGTCACTGAATTCAAGCCGTAGCCACCAACTGCCTCTACCTTAAGCTGGGTAAGGTTTAAGAAAGCAGTGGCTACCACTCTTGTTAAAAGGGGCTGGTCGAAAGGCACCCTAGCACCTATGCGGGCATGCGACACTGTCGAAGAGCTTCAAGTCTAATCTGATAGACTACATATAAAAGGACTTATGGTTCTCTAGAAAGCTCCCGGTTCAACTTCCTCTCGTCCTCTTGCGCATTCAATTTTCCCAGAGCGTTGCCTTCGTCACGGTTCAAGTTCTGTGATAGTGGGCCACCAGAGGGGCATTAAGAAGAAGTCTGCTTATGACTATAGAATGCGGAGTCAGAAGTTGGGATTTCAATACACTGCTATGTATGAAGGATATAATTAGACACGTAGCTCTACATGCTGTCCCGCTGACTGGGTAACCTAGAATGCATTTACTTTCGAGGTACATGTTAATTGTGTATAAATATGTTTCTAAGTAAAAACCACTTAATATTTTCCGCCTTTTTTAAATCATGATTCAGCATCCACAAAGATGTTGGCGTTCAAAATAACATAAGATTTGCAGTCGGCTTCCTCTCCAAAATCAACTTAGTAACATAAACAAGTTCATCTCTACCATAATTTTTTTTAAATCCGCTGACCGCGCTGTTTATTGTCTACGCGTACGTGCACGTACTGTGTACGTAAACTTCCTGTCAGGATATTTCCGCATATTTGTGATGCCTGAAATATCATTTGGTGCACCATAATATATCGAATGCGCGGAAGGTGACCTAAAGCAACTATTTCAGAATACGAGTAGTCAGGGCAACCGTTATTTAAAAGGCCATAAAAATAGGGTTTCAAAATCAAAAAAATCAATCGAGCAGATAGAATTGCGTTCAAAAGATCTTCAAATGTCAACTAAAGCTGAAATGCTGGCATCTGCGTCTTTCGTACGTAAACAAGCTTTGTTGTGGTGGGGGGGCAGTTTGTGTGTGTCACGCTTTCAGTCACCTGGGCCCCATTCCAGTATCAGATAACTGACCGGCTTGGACAGTGGACGGGTGCCTGGATGAGGGAAGAAAGAGTGAGGTCGACTCTGAATACCCTTAGCCCACGGCCTATTGGCGTAGTTCCCCCACTACAAACAAGCTCATGTGCTTTTAAACTATGATAATGCACTGAAATTCATGGTTTGGAAGGCTGTCAACTGACAAAATAACTCGTTCTTCTCAAGACGAACAGACAGGATGCATGGCTGTCTCAGTTTCTGAGAAAAAACTTGTCCATCCTGTGTGGACCAGGCCTGTTAAGCACGCTCGGCGGAATGTTGTCGACCACTATGTCCGACTCCGCCTCCGGTTGTTTTACCACAAGGGTCCTGATGGATAAGTGTGGAGGGAGTGATATAGGTGCCACTAAATCCTGTTAACATTATAAATAAGTTACGCACAAGTCACCGTCCTTGGACCCACACAGTGGACATATTCGTTCGTGACAGGTGAATTGACATTTTTAAATACGTCACGGATTTTCAGGAGGTTAAATCGACGAGAGGTAGGCCAACAATGACCAGGATTCTTCTTTCGAAATTAGACTATAAAAAGGAGATTGAAGTTAAAAACTGCAGTTCTCATTTTTTAAATTGCAACCAACATTATCTGCATCTGAACTTTTCAACTTCATACGTGACGTGCCTTGTGAGGTATGCGGTTTCTGTCATTACGTCCAAGGTCCAGGCTTCCATAGATATTTCGTTCCTTGAAGCTACACAGCATCGCAGCAACCAATTTGCGGAATATCTCTGGGCTGTGGATTACAAGCTGTTTTAGGGGTAGTGTCATGGAAGCCTCGAAGCTGCTATCAACTACATGGGTATGAAGTAATTCAACCGACATCAAATTTTAATCGAAACCTTTCGACCCACTGTCCTTCGATGAGTGTTGATATTATTCTTGGGTTAAGATGGAAAACAGTCATTGCACTGTAGACCATTTGGGGAAGGCCGGGGACGCACTGAGGAATCAGGTCCCTTTCAGGCGCAAAAAAGGCTATGAATCGGACGTCTGCATCCTCGACTAGGATGCCTCCTTGGGAGAAGCTGAGTTTTTTTTCCCTCTGTAAACGGCCAAGCTGACGGGAGCGAATGTTGTGCCACTGTGCCGCATGAGCTAGTGAGGCTGAACTCCAAAGTTTCTGTAAAGTTTTGATAAATAAAAGCCATGTACTGAGTACTCTGATGGCCCTGAACCGATTTGTGAGATTTGAGCGCCAGAGAAGTTTTAGACACGGTGCTAACGTGTATTGACACCACGATAAATTTTAAATCTCTTAAGAATGCAAAATGATTTGTGACTCTTTAGATCGCTTCAGGAGATTTTCCCGTACAAACCCGGATTTGATTCACACAAATAGAAGTAGTAGGGTTTGTACAGAAAAACGGGCAGCTTGACAGGCATGTTAGGCTCCCGTTATGGAACGAAACCGCAAAAAGGTTAAGTAAGGCGACCTGACATTCAGGAGGCCTGCGTCGAATTTTTACACTTATTACTGAAAATATCCCAAATAGCGAAGATGGTTAAAAATAACTGCCTTTCACTTCAAGTGTGTTTATTACAGGCCAAAATTGCATCTTACGGCTGCCTGTCGTTGTTGAAAGGAACGTAGTTACAAATATTTAATATATTTATGGGTTTCCTAAACAAAAACAAAACTTTTTGGTGCATAAAAAAATGTCATGGTTTTAAAACAATCGGGAAACACAGGCTTTTTAAAATGCTTGAATACCTGTACACCCGTTTTTCGGGTGTCTGTCTATCACTTCGGTCATTCCAGTGCGTCCAATGTGCATTTTAAGTCGTAAATAAGTTTTTGCACAAGCTAGCCGTCTGACCCAAATCCCTGAGCTGTCTTGGTCTTTGCGCAATTTATTCTTGTATTTATTTCTAGAAAGTCGGGCTGCGACGTTGTCCACTATTGGCTTCAATATGTTACCGGTGAATGAAAAATGGTGCGCAAAGAACACACGAGTATGGATCCTTTCTCCATAATCATCATAATTTGCAAACCGATAAGTAACTAGTGTCTGAGTATGTACGTGAGGTGGCTGCTCCTTAAGATGTCTTCAAATTCCCCAGTCGACCATTGAGAGTTACAACAAGATATTTCCAGAGCAAGCGCATCCAATGATGAACTATTCTCCAACTTCTATATTTTCGTCCAGAGGTTGTGATACGTAACACCACTGGGTTGTTGTTCAAGAACTACCTACTTAATTTATTTGGGTAGGTGTGTCTTATTGTTGTTTGCTTGGCAGTAGGCCAGGGAAGGAGTATGCGTTTAGGTTTGGGATTTCCTTTGGAATTCTGGTTTTAAGGTTAGGTTTAATGTTTTGTGTTAGGGTTGCGGATTTCGGCTTATGATATATAAGTTATGGGTTAAGGGTAGCAGGTTTGAGGTGTTAGGTTTAGGGTTTGATTTAGGGCTTTGAGACTACGCTTAGGTTTAATGTTGAGGTGTTTGGGTTAGGGTTTTCGGGTTAGGGTCAGGGAATGCGATTAGCGTTAAGGTTAAGTTTTCAGTGTATGGTTAGTAATTTGGGTGAGGTTAATTGTTACATTCTTTGGGTTAAGGTTAAGTTTTACTTTGAGTTGGAGTTGAGGCTCTAGTTAGGGTGTTAAGGTCAGTTTTAGAATTACGTTTAGGGATTGAGGTTTGGGTTACCAACCTAAAGTGTCCCCAGTGAGGTTGCATAACCTACTCATGCCGTTTACATGAAATCAGAACTAATGAATAAAAAGGTATCGAACACAGCACGGACTTTCAAAGTAAACGGAGAAAACCTTATTGCAATCTGAATTTTTAATATTTTGAGTGGTTTGTGGACATATAAGCTCAATAATAGTGTCATCTCGCAATCATTTTCGCTTTCAGCTTTTTTATTACCCTCCTGTTCGGCCTTATTTGATGATAATGGTTATCTTCCTTGACTTAAGGCTTTCCCTTTTGTCAGTGGCGCAAATAAATGAACATGGTTTACAGACTGCGGATCTATGACTAAGCCCCGTAACCAAACTCAAGAAACCTCGTTAGATGTTTATTTGGTAGCTAACACGCAAACACACGTACATCTAACCTCATGTAACCGGAGCCCGCAAAGGAAAGCTGGGCCTTCTATGCGAGGCTAAATGATTTATGATCCCCTAGCCTATTGTTTACATAAGTGGTTAAGGCAGTTTCTTGTCCAGTAAAGTACCCGTGGTCTGGTGGATCCACAGGAGGTATCCGTTAGGCCGTCTATAAAATTGTCATAGGGCTCTTCCTACGCTCAGCACGTGTCCCTGTCTGATGGCGGCGTGGCCTGGCGCCTAGTACGCTGGGAGAGCGAGCCGACGAATGGAGTGGACAGAGGCTGTGGCGCCACTGATTTTGTAAACAAACGTCCCAGCACTATGTGTTGCTACCCCGGCCGTTGCAGTCTGCGCACACACCCACACACGGCCACTGGAGCTCCCCTCACCTACCCTCTTGATGAATGGCTCTCCACGAAGCAGCGCCACAAGTATGACCCATAGGGAGTTGCGTGATTATATGCAAGTCGTCTGTCTTTGTGCAGGTGGAAAACCTGCAGCAGAATAGAAGGGACCTGCGCTGTGTGAGCCCCACATGGTGGGGAGTTAAGGTCGAGGAGTTGGGGAGCGGGAGGGAGACAAGGCTTTACTCACCCTTGGCTGTTCGGAAAACGAATACTGGCGAGACGGGGCTGAGGCCATGACGATTTTGGGAGGTCATTCGTAGAAAGTAGAGCTGTCCGGGTCGCAGAGCACGGATAATAGTGGAGTTCTGGTCACCGGACACAATATGCTCCTTCCACTGCGCATTGCTCTGGTAGATGTTGCGGGTCAGGTAGACGCGATAGGCAATCATTACCCCATCTTCCGGGGGCGCAGTGGACCAAGTCACTAGAATGGCCGCGTCTACGTCGCTCCTCTCCGAGTTTCCATTGTGCAGATCGTCCGGAAACCAAGGATTGGTCGTGTGTGTGGGCATTGGAGAAAGTGTGTCCGTGAAGTCATGCTCTGTGCTGACTTTGTTGATTTTTATGAGTCCAGGTGGATTAAGTGGACCTTCAGGCAATAGGATAAGAAAGTATTTCGAGATAATTGAACGTGTCAGTTCCTCGGCGGTGAAAATTCTATTTGAGTCGTACTCACACCACCTGAAGGCTCATTTGTGTCCCCAACAAGTGCCAGTGCACATTGCTCTAAAACTGACCACTGGTAGGAAATTCCCAAGTTCTGCGTATATTCCATGTTACATTTGAAAATCGAAGTCGGCAAAAACAAGTTTTCGATAATTCATTATCAGGCCCATACTTTTACATAGATAATGAAAATATGAGACGTTGACAGGGTTTATAAGTGTTTTATGGTTAACAAACATCGTTCCCACGTCACCCGCATAGCAAGGTCAGCATGTTAAGGTCCCTGGGACTGTGAGAGGGTGAAGGTAAGATAGGGTGTGAGCAATGTTCATAAGTTGAGTACAGGGAGTGAACATCACTGTCAAGTACGCGAAGTGGGGTGACGTGTGATAACCACTTGAAGTCGGTATCAGTCATGGAAGAGAGAGAGAGAGTCTGTACAGCGGCTGGCAGCACAGCACTTGATTCGATAGCCATACAGCAACCACCGCAGCTGTTGCTAGCACCTGTTGACATAGGCCTTTATAGAAGTTGGCTGGTGTCTGGTAAATAACCTAAAAGATTTATTTAAGATCGAATCTGTTATTGGTGCGAGAGTAGGGCTATAAATCGATCTGGTTTCATCTCTAACTATCTAGACAAGGCGCCTCTTTGTACGACCAATGTATCCCGCTCCTCAGGAGCAAGAAGGGGAGTCTGTTTATAGCTCCCAGGCGTAGGAGAGGGGAGGGTGTGAAGAATGCGCGCAGGTTCGCCGCGGGGAAAGAGCTCGTGATTCTTATCGTCAGAACTTGTCTTTCTAGTTCATTGGTTGCCTCCACTAGCAAAAGACAGTCTTATTAACACGTCTTGCTTCAATGCAGTTGTGGTGGTAAGTTTTCGGGTGCACTGCCCAATATTACGGAGGATGAATCTCTCTGGTATCCGTTTTCGTGTTTTTTGTCCTGCAGCTGCTGGAGCTCGGCTTCAACAGTTTCCGGAGAGCAGGTGTGTCGCACTCTAACCGCCCGATTAATAATTATCGAAAACATGTGTTTTCCCACTTTAGTCTTCAAATTTTTAAGTCTCGACCGCATAAAGGGTTCACTCTCGCTTCCGTTTTATTCCTGCTCGTCGTCTACCGGCCGCGGCGGACATTTTTCAGTACCCGATCCCTATTTGAATCCGTCGATAGTTGGTATGCACTTGCTAAACAAAAGGGACTCATGCAGTAACCAAGATCCGGGTGAGTCTTGAAGTAAACGCTGAGGGTCGGTATTGGTCAATCGGCATAAGGAATGCTGTCGAAGCGGATGAGTGACTTAGTCGTGCATGCACCCCAGCTCATAGTGAACATCAGACAGCTCAAGTTTTATCTCATTCAACCAAACTCTGCGTCCGAGCTACGAGACGCGCTTCTACTCGCGGTTTAACTAGAGTTCTTCCTAGGTATCCTTGTGAAATTTAAACATATTCCCTGATTTATGACGGCTTGGTTGCTTTGAGGGTAACCAAAATGCTACTAGCTACCAGCATGTGTGCCTACCCCACGATTGTGTTTTCGAGATGGGAACCTCTATTTACGGAATGTAGAAACCGGTGCTGTCGGCTGCCAGAAGGCGGGTTTTAAGGAAATGCCTTAATTCCGGGTTTCAGGCTACGGGCTGAAAAGCTTCCTGGCACAGATAACTGTGCGTATGCGGGCATGTTAGGTGATCGCGTTGTCCCATAAGGGTGGCGGCATCGCAGAGACATGCAGGGGGTACAGACGCCGAGCCTCTGATAAACATCACATTGCTTCGGGTTTTTTGGCCGGTGTTTGGCAGGTGTTTCTTGTAAGAGGAGCTTTAGCCGGTGGGTGGGTAAGTGGGTGTGGTGGGCTGCTGTTTGGACGGCGTGTGTCAACTCCTCACCGTCACTGACAAACGCAGTTGTGCAATCCACTGGAGAGAGAAAAGCAATCCGATTGCGCACTGGGACGGCGGTGGCATGCGGCACTAACTGCTCTGTCTAAAAGGGCGCGAATGCGTTTTGCATACTACCAGTAAGTGATTTGAAGTCTCTTGAGCTACATATGAGTAAATGTCACTCGCACAACAACAACTTGACAAAGGGAGTATTTTATAAACTGCCAGTCTCTTGAAACTGGACTTCAATTATCCCCTGGCTATTGACTACTTGACGTGGAAATAATGATGCCAAAAAGTTATTTTTTTATGTTTTATTTTGTTCACCGTCATATTTTAAGGATGCTGCTCGCATATTTTGACGTAAATGAACTGCTAAACCTAATTTCTGAGTTACAAAGTAAGGAAATCCGCAGAGCTGTTTACGCCTGGTGTATGCAAACAAATAATTTTATCCTCTGTCTCTATGCATGCTTTTTTCAAATAGCACACTCAAACACCTAGATCTTCGTCTATTTCTGAAGATGATTTGCAGACTCATTGTGTTGGATACTTCGATTGATGTGTTGGAGGTAGAAGAAATATTGGCCAGTAGTTTAGCGTTCGCCGATCTGGGGAAGGTGTTCTAGTGAGGATTTTAAACATACACGGAGCTCTCTAAAATTTAATCCTAGAAGCGACAGACTCCTAGGTGCTAGCATAAGGTCTTTTTTCGCTTACTCGACAAACGCAGTTGAATTATTTTGTTTGTATTTTGGCATTAATTACCTTACCCTGTTTGATAGTAAAATCAGGGTACTCACAAAGATAGCCTAGCAATATTCGTGTACAATGTGGATCATGCAGAGCTTCTGCAGTCTTTTCGCGACTGTCTTCTGTGATTGCAACTAAGATGCCAGCCACCAGTCTTTTGATAATTGCAATTACAACTAACTAACTGTATGAAATGACTCAATTAATAATTCATCGTGACAATAATCTTATGATTGCTCCTTTCGGCGCTTTTGCCTATAAATAATTCGCGGTTGCTGTACTTGGATGAATCGCTAACAATGGTTCAAACTTCGTACGCAATAATGCCTCTTAAACTCACGTTGTCCAAGCGTTTCAAAGCCCTGCACCATGCTCCATTCACTTGACTCCAGAGGCGACTGACTGTCCTCGGGAAACGTAGCAATGGTTGGCAACGAACGAACCGTGAATTCATAGGCAGTTTCTGGTCGCAGACGTTGCAGCAGGGCACGCGAGGAGCTCGCGCCCGTGACATTCAGTAGCTGCAGTCTGCGTGAGATGGCGGACGAGGGTCCGTGGCGGAACGTACTCAGCTGTTCAACCTGGTAGTATTTGATTTGAAAACCCGCTATCAGAGAGCGCAATGTAGACGGCGCGTATTCCCTGAAGGGCATCGGCAGCTCCCAGCCTATCTCAGCATGGGTCTGCGCCACACTGTTGACGCGCAGATTCACGGGTATGGGCTGGTGGCCAGACATTGACGGTTCTTCTACAGAGAGAAAAGAGAAACCGACGTTATCTAAACAGGCCGAAGCTGAGTAAGCGTCGAACAAAGTGCAAGTCCGAGCAGCCCACGGATATGTATCTTCGCTTATTGATAACCATATCACGTGCAGTATACAAGACAGGAAAAGTTTCGAAACGTGGTATAAAAAGCTCGTACTGAAGAGGTGCTCACAGACCCTACATGATCTTCTGTCGGCTTTGTTCGGACTAGTCAAACTCACGTGAGAGAGTTGCCCATTCATGTTGATGTATTGCAAAATGGGATGGGAGTTTGCTAAAACCCTCCGGACTACTGGTGTAGAAGACGGTCGCACAGTGTCAGGCAATAAATAAAGTGCAAATTTCGCCGACAAAGACAAAGGAAACAGGACAAGATAGAGTAATTATGGGAAAAAAGTCACGATTGAACATTCCGATTATGCTTATGTGAAAAATTGATTGCCTGTCACGGTGAGACCGTCTGTGTGACCTCCGGACTAGATTTCAGAGGCAAGAAGGAAACCAGGTATATGCCGTCCCGTAATCCGGTCAGGGCAGGGAATGTCATTCCCATGATAGTGTTCATCTCTTTCATGTGGACTCCCAGTCCGGATGCACATGTCCCCCATGCCCTGGCTTCTGTGTAGCCGTTGTGGGCACACAAGGCATCATCTCCAGTGCCCACAGTGTGGCATGCATACGAGGAGTGGGAAACCCGGAAAACCTATGACGTGTTGAGTTCTGTGCATAAATCTATCTGTGTTTCAATCATACTTTGGAAACATAGCCGATTGTGTGATAAAAAGCAGATGGAAGGCGGTGGGGTAAATGGGAGCAGGAGGACGAGGGGACGAAATCATCATAGTTTAAAACGGTGCTAACTTTGGCACCATTTATGTTAGTGATTCATTGTCTATTTCCTAAACTGTTGTCGGGTTCAAAGCATGATCCACTGGAAAGCGATGATTAGTTCGGAGGAGGAGGAGGAGGAGGGAGGGGGAGGGGGGAGGGAGGGAGGAGGAGGAGGAGGAGGGAGGAGGAGCGAGGGGGAGGAGGAGGAGGAGGGAGGAGGAGGAGGAGGAGGGAGGGAGGAGGGAGGAGGAGGGAGGGAGGGAGGGAGGGAGGAGGAGGGAGGAGGGAGGGAGGGAGGGAGGAGGAGGGAGGGATGAGGGAGGATGGGGAGGATGGGGGAGGAGGAGGGAGGGATGGGGGGAGGAGGATGAGGGAGGATGGGGAGGGATGAGGGAGGGATGAGGGGGAGGATGAGGGAGGGATGAGGAGAGGAGGATGAGGGAGGGATGAGGGAGGATGAGGGAGGATGAGGGAGGGATGAGGAGGAGGAGGATGAGGGAGGGATGAGGGAGGATGAGGAGGAGGAGGATGAGGGAGGGATGAGGGGAGGATGAGGGAGGATGGGGAGGGATGAGGGGAGGATGAGGGAGGGATGAGGGAGGGATGGGGAGGATGAGGAGGGAGGATGAGGAGGATGAGGAGGGATGAGGGAGGATGAGGGGAGGATGAGGGAGGAGGGAGGAGGAGGAGGAGGAGGGAGGAGGGAGGAGGAGGGAGGAGGAGGGAGGAGGAGGAGGAGGAGGAGGAGGGAGGAGGGAGGAGGAGGAGGAGGAGGAGGAGGGAGGAGGAGGAGGAGGAGGGAGGAGAGGAGGAGGAGGGAGGAGGAAGGAGGAGGAGGGAGGAGGAGGAGAGGAGGAGGAGGAGGAGGAGGAGGAGGAGGAGAGGAGGAGGAGGAGGAGGAGGAGGGAGGAGGAGGAGGGAGGAAGGGAGGAGGAGGAGGAGGGAGGAGGAGGAGGGAGGAGGAGGAGGAGGGAGGAGGGAGGAGGAGAGGAGGGAGGGAGGAGGGAGGAGGAGGAGGGACAGGATGGGCAGGAGGCCAATGAAAGACCAGCCACCACACGCAGAGGTTGTCGTGTGTTGGCTGTCGGCACGAGCATTTAGAGGAAAATTATGGCTGTCCCAAAGGCGGCGCCGATACCGCCTGTGGATACGTGGAATCGACACAAAAAAAGAGTGCGCACCCAGATAGTGAGAGCAACCAATATATTAATCGTCCCAACAACCGCTTCTCAAGCAGGGCACGAAGCACCTCCGATGGACCGGAATAAGCTGGAGCACTCCCCTTGGGAAGTTTCCTCTCTGTACCGCAGCAGCTGGCATGAACGTGGTCAGCGGGGTGGTAATCTCCTTATACTGGGTCATAAACACGATTGTGGTGGAGTACTACTCGCCGTGGCAACTTATTCGTACCCCTGGGACTAGGTGTAATCCTAACCAACTGCGCACACATCAACACGAAAACTGGCCCTGTCAGCATCCACACCACTGCAGTGGCCGGTCAGGAGGGCAGGGGAAACCTGAAGTTGACAAGAGTATCTCATGGGGACAACTACCTACACTAGTGGGCCTGAATCTTCAGCGCGATACATCATTGGGATGTATTCTGTACTCGCTGTTGTCAGTCGCATGCCGGAGAGAGATAGACAAGCGGTCAGTATGTGTTTCCACTGCGTCCGGTATCCGTGGCTAGATGAGGGAAATGTGACTATCTGGAAGGCGGGCAAAGATCGTGCGCCCGGCGCGTACGCGTATGGCAATGTTTTCTCTAGTAAAACAATTTCCAAGACTACCTATGATTGATTTTTCTGCGGGTCTCTTCCTTTATTCTAGCCTTCTAGTTATTGAAATTATCGACAAAGATGGGTGTTCGCCTTTTCGGTGGTTGCGTTTATTTTTTTTTAAAAAAGTTCGATTTCGGGAGGATCGAAAAGCTAGTAACCGCAAACTTTTAGAGTTAAACAGCTATATTGAAATGCTTAACTAACAGTCATTTTTCAGACACATCTCCCGGATTTTAATGCAATATGCCCTCACACATCGTAGACTAATTGCGCCGTGAAACCATCGTAAGAGTCGAAACTAGGCCATCGTAAATAAATACCGTTTGAGGCAGGAAAATAGCATTCATGACTTGATACGTAATATGTAAGGTCGTCTAGTTGGCTTATTGATCATTCTGCGGTCTCACTTTTCAGCACAGCTATGAGCCTTTATAAGATCATTTATCGCTGGCCGTAACCGGCATGGCGCCGTAAGCTAGTAGCACACCCATTCAGTTAAGAGCCTGACGCTTATCATCACTATACTCTTTACTGCCTAAATCATAATAACTTGAGGAGAAACCATTCTTTCTGAACTCCCACGGTGCTAATGGTAAGCTACCCCAAAACAATTTTGCTAGAGGGCTGAAAATAAACACCAACTAACTGTCATGGAACAGTTAGCAACGCCTGGTTCAACTTCCTTTGGTGCGGTGCCGCGTAAGGTCATGCTTTCAAGTTAAAACTGATTGCACATATATTTCCCTGGTTTCGAAATGGCTACATCTCATTTCACTTTCTATATAAGTTAGTGGTATCGTGTTAGTTGCACGTGGATCAAAAGTGCCCCTGTGGAGATGGTGCCAAATAATGAGTACGGATAGCCCTGAATGTTGCCTCACATTGGAGGGGGCAGGGCGGAGTTAAGTCCTTGTTCTTTGAAGTATTTTGCCATTAATAAATACTTGAATATCGTGTTGGGTAAGGCTGGCCTAATCAGAACACGGGAATAGGAACGTGCCGCCCACCTAAGCTAGGCGGCATTGTGATAAAATTCAGGAAGGCTATGTTACTCTGAATCTTAACCCTAAAACTAACCTTAATTTAAATCTAAACTGTAACCTTAACATTAAACCTACCCCTACCACGAACATAAAACCTACAGTAAACACGAACGCAATCATTCACCCTTAACCACATCCTGACCCTAACCCTAACTCTGACCTAAAACATAACCCTAAACTTAGCTCTAACCGTCAACTGAATCCTAAACCTAATTTCCCCGAAATTGGGCGCAAATGTCGAATGCATTGCCATGAGTAGGCAGTCATACCAGTCATCCTTACGTTGTTTTCGCTGTGTGATCACACTGCAAAAACTGAATTAATATTCATTTATTGTTTACCGATTAAGCATACCAAACCAGACCCGACTCCCATAACCCTCTAGTGCAGGCGGTTTTCTGGAACAAAATATTTGCGAGTTAAGAAGCCGGCGAAGCCACTCTCTTTGCTCATTCAGGCTTGTGAAGGTGGTTCCCCTCATGATTGAAAAGATATGCCCTTTCAACATTTGACACCTCGGAGTCAGTGGCATTTTATAGTTATCATCAGGTTGCTGGCCACACAAAGGTGGTAACTGCACGACGGGCGGCAGTTGCATCCTCATGCTGCGTGTAATCACGGATAAATATGTGCTTCCGATACCAACTGTTGTTCATTAACATCGGTCTTGTATGACCGGCGACAGTCCGGTTTTCCGTCCAGCTGGCATTTTTCTAGCTGACCCTCGGAAAGACAACCTTTTATTCAAGCCTTTTCAAAAGGCAGTCATTGACATGGGCTTATGGGCATAAGGATCGTGGTCGCGGGCTACCGGACATCCTGGCTGACCCCATTTCGAACGGACTTGGCATGAGAAACCTGACATACCTTGGACATCTGCCCACACTGAAGGGGAGGACGAAGAGGCACCAGTCTTGCCAGCGCGACAACTGAAACCACATTAAGTCAGTGACTAAGCCCAAACTTTTACCCCCCTCCCCTCCGCCGTCAGCCCCGACACGTTCATGCGCACGGACGCGGCGGGCTCGCCCCAGCAAACCACCCACAGTGGCCTGCCATGACAGGTGGAGCGGGGGAGTTCGGTTGACCTTGTAAGGGTGTCATAGGGGCGGGGAGGGTAGGGTATCGTTTATCAACCCCAACGCATGCACAATAATTTGGCCTGCGCCGCATACCGGGTAAATTGAGGGCGAATTTCTCTCTCCCCCCAACAGCCCGGTTCTCACCCTGCCACTCGTGAGTGTGCATTTTCTCTGCTTGTCATGTGTGACGTAGAAGAACTTTCGTCCAGTCACTTTTGCGGCTGTCGCCTACGCGCTACTTTATGTGTGTGTTGTGCCCCTTAGACCGGCCGCGTGGTAGATGCGCTGGACTAACACGGGGACCAAATCAGGCTGCGGCAGGCGTTATTATTCTGGGATGCGGTCCCATAACCAATGCCAAACATGGGGGGTGCGCGTGCCCAACATGGGCTCATGCCGCAACCAGTTTTACCACTCTGTGGGAGATGCTTCATCTGCGCCCGACCTCACCTCCGGTCTCCTTGACTAGGTCTTGACACTGGGTACAGACGGATAAGGGAAAAGAGAGTGCTATAGATGCAGTGCAAGTCTACTATCACTTAAAACTAATTTGTGCACAAGTCAGCGTCCCCGCAGCACCCTTCTGTGGAGCATACGGTGGGCATCGTCGGATTACGACGGTCGAACTGACGTTTGCTTGTGTGTCTGTGGGGTGTAGGGGGTTTAGATCAAGGAAAGGTGAGTCCGGACATTTCTGTTTCAAACCCAAGTCAGTCACCTGAGACAGAATTAGATAAAAGTAATGTTTCGTGCACGTGACGTAGGATTCGAATAGCGCACAGTAGTAATTAGCCGAACCATTACCCTTAACCGATTCTGTCTATAATGATTGAATTTAGTGTGAATCTGAGACGATAGGCGAGCAAACCCTTCCTTCAAGTAACAGGGGCCCGAAAAGAGTTGCCCGAATTGAGTTGAATATTCGCATGCCAGTTGTGTATAAGTAACGAAGGGGTGTAGGGGGTACTAAGTAGGGGTAGCACCACACTGCTAGCATTTGGTCGCAGCATTTGTCACGTACAGGTGGTGAATGATCCTGTGGCCGCCTCCAACTAGTACCCAACTCTCAGCTGTGACTCCTTGAAGCTGAATTCTACCGAGCGGCCAAAGTAACCCCCGTCCCCATTCCCCCGCGCCATAATCTCCGGGCCGCTCGGGTGAGTACGCTCACACCAACAGCCTGGAATGTTCATTCCCTTTTAGACAATCAGAGGAGCAACCGGTTGGAACGGAATATGGCACTAGTCGTTCGGGAACTGGAGCGCTAAAAGGCGGACATTGCTGCTCTCAGCGAGACCCGATTCTCTGAACAGGGTCAGCTGGAGGAGGTGGTTGCCGGCTACACCTTATTCTGGAGTGGCCGGCCAAAGTCAGAGCGACTTGACGCTAGTGTCGCCTTCGCCATCCAGAAAGACATCGTGGGACTTTTGCCCTGTCTGCCGCAGATTATATATAATCGCCTGATGAGCCTGCACCTGCCTCTTCGGGGGGACATGTTCGCCAAGATCATCAGCGCCTACGCTCCCCCATTGAAGAGCTCTGATGCGGCGAAGGAAAAATTATACGAGGACCTGCACACACTCCTGGCGACTGTGCCGAAGGAGGACAAGTTAATCGCCCTTGGTGACTTCAAAGCCCGCGTGGGGACAGACAATGCTACCTGGCAGGAAGTTATATGCCCCCATGGTCTCGGTTGCTGTAACGATAACGGCCTTCTTCTTCTGCGAACCTGTGCAGAACACCGTCACCTGTTGACCAGAACCTTCTTCCGCCTTTCGACGGGGGAGAAGGCCACGTGGATGCACACTCGATCGCGGCGCTGGCAGATGCTGGACTATGTTCTCGTCCGGAGGTGAGATCGACAGGACGTGCTGGTGACAATGGCGATCTGCGATGCAGATGGTTGGACAGATCACCGCCTCGGCATCTCCCAGATGAGCCCTAACGAAGGCCCAAAAGTAAGCGATTTCCATGTAAGTTAAATACTCTTTTTTTAAAATTTGCCTGCTAATTATTTTGCTTTCAGCTACCAGTTAACCCAGAAACTACAGGATCTGCATGCTCCAGATGAAAACGCCACCGTAGAGACACGATGGTGTCAACTACGGAACGTTCTACAGTCCACTACCTTCGAAGTCCCCGGACGCGCATGCCGTCAACAATGACGACAATGAAGCCGACATCAGCAACCTACTCGCGGAGAAGAATCGCCTATACAAAGCCTACATGGACCTTCGGACTGACACCACCAAAGCAGTTTTCTTCAGATGCCACCGCCCTGTACAGCAACGGCTGTGTGAGATGCAGGACGCCTGGATGGTTCGAACGGCTGAGGAAATCCAGGCGTATGCGGACCGAAATGAAATGAAAATCTTATTCAAAGCCATCAAGGTCATCTACGGCCACTGTATCAAGCGAACCGCACCACGGCTCAGCTCTGATGGCACAACACTTCTGATGGAGAAATCCACATTTCTGAAGTGCTGGGCCGAGCACTTCATAAGTGTCCTTAATGGCTCATCAGCCATCGCCGAAGCTGCCATTGATCAGCTGCCTCAAGTGGACACGAATAAATACATGGAGCTCCAGCCTACCTAACGGAAACCATCCGGGTCATGTAACATCTTTCCAGTGGGAAAGCTCCGGGAGCTCACGCAATCCCACCGGAAGTCTACAAGCACGGTGGGCCCCGGCTGATGGCAGAACTCACAACACTCTTCCAGGAGATGTGGCGCCAATGACAAGTTCCTCAGGATTTCAAAGACGCAACCCTCGTTCATATCTACAAGCGGAAGGGGAATCGGCAAACCTGTGATAACCATAGAGGCATCTCGTCGCTCAACATCGCCGGAAAGATCTTCGCCTATATCCTACACAATCGTCTGAACGGTCATCTGTGGCTTCTGATGACACCGAGGAACAACCGAGACGATTTTCGCCACTCGTCAGCTACACAAGAGAAGTGTCAGGAGATGCGAACCCACCTCTACACTACCTTCGTGGATCGGACAAAAGCCTTTGACACGGTGAGTCGCGACGGACTGTGGAAAGTCATGCAGAAATTCGGCTGTCCTGAGCGGTTCACGCACATGGTGCGTCGGCTTCATGACAGGATGACGGTCGCGTCAGACAATGGGATGGTTTTCGAAGCATTCGCAGTGACCAACGGGATAAAGCATGGTTGCGTACTGGCCCCCACCCTCTTCAGTTTCATGTTCTCTGCTATGCTGATAGACGTCTACCGTGATGAGGGCCCTGGGATCCGAATCGCCCATAAAACTGCATGGGCACCTTCTCAACAGTCGGCGTATGCAAGCCCCAAGGCGTGTGTCTAGGACTACAGTCCACGACTCGCTCTTCGCGAACGACTACGCCCTTAACACCGCGACGAGCAGGACATGCAAAGGAGCATGGACCTCTTCGCCGCAGGCTACGCCAATGTTGGATTAAAAATCAGTACAGCCAAAACGATTTTCATGCACCCGCCGCCACCCAGCGCGGAATACAATGCTTCCAGAAGCAATGTCAACGGCGCTCAACTCAAAATGTGGAAACCTTTGCTTATCTGGGAAGAACGCTGTCACGCAACACGAGATTCGACGACGAGGTTGCTCCACGGATCTACAAAGCCAGTCAGGCCTTCGGCCAGCTGCAGGCCCCCGTGTGGAATCGCCACGGTATTCACCTGAACAACAAACTGAAGATGTACAAGGCCGTAGTCTTGACTACACGCCTTTATGGTGCGGAGACCTGGACCGCCTACTCGAACCAAGTCATGAAGGTGAATCACTTCCATCTCAGCTGCCTCCGCAGAATACTGAAACTGAAATAGCAAGACAGGATCCTGGACACAAAAGTCCTGGAGCGGATCGGAATCCTCAGCATCCACGCCATGCTGAGGCAAGTACATCTGCGATGGAGCGGCCACCTGGTGAGAATGGATGACGAGCGACTACCCAAACGAAAAAGGGCAGCCCGAAAGTCACAACCGCCCCGGATCAACACCGCAAATGCCCAAGCCCTGTCAGCGTGTCCATCCTGGCAACGCAATTTCCGCGCGCGAATCGGCCTGGTCAGACATCTTCGAACGCAATGCAACAACAATCCCACAACACAAACCTCTGCCACACCCGCCTTAGACCCAACGATGACGAGCACCCCAACCACTGATAACCACTTCATCGATGCCCCGTCGCCCACGATCACCGACATCATCCTCCCTCCCCCAACCCTAGCGCCGATCACGGCGACGAACACCACTTGCCCCACTCCCACCACATCAGTGGCCACCTCCGACAACCTGTTACCTGCTATCTCCACTGCCCCTGGTACCAGCGATGGGGACTCGGTGCTAACCTGACCACATTGTGATCACACCTTCATCTCACACATCGACCTGGTCAGTCACTTGCAAATCCATCGCACAGAGACTGGCGAACCAGTGCCAGGAGCATCAACATATACCCGGCAGTTTGACCGTCGATTTTGACGAGGTCCACCGTATGCTCCACACCAGGTGGTGCAGGGACGGTGACTTGCACGTGAATTAGTTTTAAGTGATAGTAGCCTTGCGCTGCAGCTACCGCACTCTCTCCTCCTCCCCACCTGAGCCCGGTGTCAAGACAGAGTCAAGAAGACCGGAGATGGGAGAGGGCGCAGGTGGCTGGCGCGGCCGGAGCCGCCCCTGGGCGTGCCACCACACCTGGCTTGGATCCCACGGAGTGGGAGTGCCATAAAGGCCACATTAAGAAGGAGCCATTGCAACCTGACTCTCAGTCCACCAGTCAGCCACTCCACACAAAACACACATTGGGCTGACCATGTGGTCCGAGTTATCCCGTCAGTTGGCAACCATCCAAGCCACGGCTTTTAGCGCACTGTGATAGTTTCAAGCGCGTCAGATTGTTTATAGTGAGGAAAATACGCTGAGCTCTCGACCTCACTCTCTCCCCACTCCCCAAAAATCAGACCACTGTCCGAGCCGGTCAGTTGTCTGATGCGGAAGCGGCGCAGCTGCTGGTGACTTCGTCTACGTGTACTACGTACACGACCTGGCCCCCACAAAACACAAGCACCAGGATTTCACACAACAGGGGGTTGAACGGCTTACATCTCACATGTGTGAGATAGCCAGAGGTCACGTTAAGAAGTAGCCATCGCAGCTTGACTCTCAGACCACCAGTCAGCCACTCCACACAACACACATTGGACTAACTGCGAGGTCTGAGTGTAGTTGTCAGTTGGCAACCTTCCAACCGCGGCGGTTAACATAAACCCACCGCACCCCACTCAACTGTCCACACAGCCCACGCACACTCACACACGCATGGGCCTATTAACTTCAGTTCAGCATCGAATTGCCCAACCGGCTAGCCAACCTCCTAGTCGTCGGCGAGGATGCCTCCGTGGAGAACCGCTGGTGTCAACTAAGGGACACGGTCCAATCCACCGCCCTGGATCTCCTCGCCCGTGCACGTCATCAACACCAGGACTGGTTCGATCACAACGACGCAACCATCAACACTCTGCTCGCCGAAAAAAAAACGGTTGCACAAAGCCTATGTCGGTCGCCCTACCGCTGCAAAAAAGACAGCATTCGACCAAAGTCGCCGCCTTGTACAGCAACGGCTGCTGGAGATGCAGGAAGCCTGGACGGCCCGCAAGGCTGAGTAAATTCAAGGATACGCGGATCGCAACGAATGGAAGAACTTTTTCGCCGCCATCAAGGCTGTCTACGGACCTCTCGTCAAAAGAGCCGTCCCTCTTCTCAGGGCTGACGGAACGACCTGCTCACTGAGAAGACGCAACTCTTGGAACACTTGGAATACTTCCGAAGCGTTCTTAACCAGCGCTCCACCATCTCCGCCGCCACCATCGACCAAATGCCTGAAGTGGAAACCAACCCCGACATCGATCTCCTGCTCTCTCTCCAATAAGCCATCAAAGCCGTACAGCAACTATCTAGCGGGAAAGCACCTAGATCAGACGCGATCCCTGCTGAGATTTATAAGCATGGCGGCCCCCAACTGATGAACCAGCTCATAGCGCTCTTCCAGGCGATTTGGTGCCAAGGACAGGTCTCTCAGGATTTCAATGACGCCACAATCGTCCACCTCTACAAGAAGAAGAGGAACAGCCAACTCTGTGATAACCATCGAGTAATCTCGCTGCTAAACATCACCGGAAAGATCTTCGCCCGGATCCTTCTCAATCTTCTGAATTGTCACCTACAGCAGGGACTGCTCCCGCAAACCCATCGTGGCTTCCGGTGGCACCGTGGAACAACCAACATGATTTTGGCCGCTCGCCAGCTGCAAGAGAAGTGTCAGAAGATGCGAACCCACCTCTACACAAACTTCGTGGATCTGATGAAAGGCTTTGACACGATGAATCGTGACGGACTGTGGAAGATCATGTAGAAATTCGGCCGTCCCGAGAGATTGACTCACATGATGCGTCAACTCCACGATGGCATGATGGCACGTGTCATAGACAACGGAGCCGTCTCCGAGACCTTCAGAGTAACCAACGGAGTGAAGCATGGCTGCATCCACGCGCCTACTCTCTTCAGTTTTACTTTCTCTGCCATGCTAATGGACGCTTACCATGACGAAGGGTCCTGGATCCACACCGCCTATCGGATGGATGTCCGACTCCTCATCAACGGCGGATTCATTCCCGCTCGCGTGTATCCACAGCTACCATCCACGAACTTCTCTTCGCTGACGACTGCGCACTCAATGCAACGACAGAAGGAGATATGCAAAGGAGCATGGACCTCTTCGCTGCCGCTTGCGACAACTTCGGACTGCGCATCGACACAGAGGAAACGGTGGTCATGCATTAGCCGCCGCTCAATAACACCTACAACGCAGCTCGCATCAATTTCAACAGCGCTTAACTGAAATCCATGGATCCCTTCCCGTATCTGGGTAGCAACCTCTACCGCAGCACCAACATCGACGAGGAGATTGTCCATCTACATGCAGCTAAAACGACTGCGCTGGAGTGGCTACCTTGTGAGGATGGATGAAGAACGACTACCCAAACAACTCATCTACGGAGATGTTGCCACGGGTTCTCGTCGACACGGGGGTCAAGTACGACGCTATGAGGACACTCTGAAGACTTCGCTGAAGCAACTGCAGATCAACCCAGCAAACTGGGATGACCTCGCCCGGAACAGACCGGCCTGGAGTAGGACGGTGAAGACAGGGGCAGTAATCTACGAAGCAAACCGGATGGCTGCCGCCAAGGTTAAAAAGGCAGCACGAAAGTCGCCAGCGTCCCGGACCAACACCGCCAATGCACAAACCCTTCCAACATGCCCGCGCTGTCAACGCACCTTTGACAAGTGAATCGGCCTGGTTCAACATCATCGGACGCAAAGCAACAACAATACGACTACTTCAACTTCTGCCAACCCCCCATTCTCTGGCACCAATTGCACTGCTCCCACCAGCATGTCGACAATGTCCCAATACTCCTCATATGATACTTCCACCATCACAGCCATCATCAACTTCGTCACTACCGCGAGCATCGATGGGGGACCGGTCCTAAACTGTCCTCTTTGCGACCACACATTCACCTCACGCATCGGCCTGGTCGGTCACTTTCGAATCCATCGCACTGAGACTGGTGAACCAGTGTCTGGAGCACCAACCCATAGCAGAGATCACAGCATCCACTGCCTCCCCGCCCTCACGCATTCACTAATCGCATGGGCCTATTCGGTCACATGCGCAACCATGACAGTGGAACTCACCGCAATGTCGACAGCACCGATACTACATGCACACCCTCAGTTCCTGCCATTTTCACCGCCATTGGCACCACAACTACCACGACCGTAATCCCCCCCTAGACTCTCCAGATTTCTCCTGCCCACACTGCGCCAGCAACTTCACACACCGCATGGGTTTATTAGGTTACATGCACCTCCACGATAACCTGCGGTAAATCACCGTAGAATAAACCACACCAGCGCACACTACCTCCAACAATACATGCACAACACCCTCACCGTCATTATGCATCTGAGAATATAACGATTTCCTAGAAATCATGGCTTGGAAGGCTGCCAATCTGACGCTTATACCAGACCACGCCATCGGCCCTGTGTGTGTTGTGCGTTGTGCGGATGACCAGTGGACTGGGAGTCAGATGGTGATGGCTCCTCCAAATCCCCTGATTTTGTGAATCCTGGTGTATGCTTTATGGGGGCCAGTTCCTGCTGTGGCGCGTGACGACGGGTACGCCGGCAGGACAGCCAATGCGTCCACTCCCACATCAGACAACGGACAGGCTCGGACGGCGGCGTAGTAGAGAGAGTGAGGTCGACAGTTCAGCGAATTTTTTCCTCGCTATAAACAATCTGACGCGCTTGAAACTATCATGGAGCGCTAAAAGCCGTGGCTTTTAAGGTTGTCAACTGACTGGATAACTCGGGCCGCGTGGTCAGTTCAGTGCGTGTGTTTGTGCCCAATGGACGACTGGCAGACTGAGATTCATGCTGCAATGGATCCTTCTTAATGTGGCCTTTATGGCACTCCCACTCAGTTGAGATCAGAGCTGACCCTCTGTTGCGCCGTCGTGTTCATGTTTGGTGTTGGATCGCAGTGTGTGGGTCTGCGCCCTCTCCTATCTCCGGTCTTCTTGACTCTGTCTTGACATCTGGTACAGGTGGGAGGGAGGGGTGGAACAGAGAGTGAGGTAGATGTATCGCAGGTCTAGTCTCCAGCGCTAGTCACCATCCCTGTACAGCATACGGTGGACATCGACAAAAATGACGGTCGAACTAGCGTGTGTGTGCCAAACTTTACTCAAGGTCACCCGGGGTGAAAAATAGACTTGCACTGCGGATCAAAAATAAGACAATTTCTACTTCCCTCAACTAGAGGACACGAAATTAGGAGGTGGTTCGACTCCTTCTGACAGCTCACACTTATCAGATTGCTTAAACAGTGTGTGAATTTTAGCCTTTTCATAGGGCATGCACTCTTGGAGTTCAACGTTTTTTTTTTTCCACCGTAGACAGTTAATTTGACAAGTGTGCTGGGTTTCGTGCGGTGACAGATCCCGATCCCACGGTACATGGATTCCACTGAGCGGCGGTGATGCCCAGGAGTGAAGAAGAAAAGCAAAAATCTACACTCACCCAGAAGGTGGGTGCATTTCTCGCCGACGGCTCCACTGGAGCTGGAAAAGTATGTATTAAAAGGCTTTATTGATGAGCCCAGGAAGAAAATTGTGTATTTTTATCTTCTTGTGCCCACTGCATGCACACCTTGGGGATAATTAGAAATTTCGAGCTGTTTCGGTGGAGATAACTGATAAGTCAATTGTGTTATGCATAGAAGCTTAGATAACAGCGATAGCCTCTTACCTTCATTGTGAGGAGCCGTCATTGTTACGGTGTACGCTGCGGACCCCTCGCCGCCAGGCACTATGGTGATTATTCGAATGTGATAATTGGTGCCAGCTCCTGCAACAGAAGAAAGGACGTATTCAAACTCAGTCATACTATATGACAGTTCGACTGTCGTTAACTACGCGGCCCACCGTGTGGCCCACAAAAGGGTGTGCGCAGGCATGGTGGATTTCACGTGAATTTGTTTATTATAATAGTAGACTTGCGCAGCATCTACCGCACTCCTTCTCTCTCTCTTTTTCTTCCCCCACGCACTTGGGCCTGGTTTCAAGGTAGATTCGTGAAGGCCGGAGGCTGGAGGGAGTGCAGGCGGCCGGTTTGGCACAACTCCCCCCCCCCCTCCTTAGTTGGGGCATTTCCTATGCGTGGAAATCCTCAATAACGCCTACCGTGCCCTGATATGGCTCCGTGGTTGTCCAGTGCATTTGCCGCCTGGTCCGTTACAGGAGCACAAACTATGTAGGGGCGTGGTGTGCGCCTACAATATCGGTTTATGCCAAAATGGTTCGGTGGCCTAATTAACAGAGAAGACATATACCCCAAGTACAGTGAATGGTTTTCTTGGCTTTGATGGTCAAGAATCCTCCCTGAGTTAAGAATGATAGACGGTCTTTACAGTTTACCCTGAAACTCCGATCTAGAGCCTCGCATGTGGTTGCGGAGCGCGGAACTACCTGGAATGGAGAAGTACTGCCGGCGAAGGCTAAGTGTTGAGGAATTAAGTCAGTTAGAGACCCAGTGGCATCGGGTAGCAGACCGATGTAAACGCTGACTTGCCGAACTTGTTATAAACTCCAAATATGCTTTCAAGTTCCCGTCCATGGGAAGCTTGAGTGAGGCTATTCGGGGATTTTCCCCATCATTGTGTAACGTCCATGTAGGGTTTTCTCTGTAGACAGCCAATTAACGATACAAATCCGAGCTCGCTGTCAATCCAGTGCGTGTTTGTGTATAATGGTCGGCTGATGGACTGCAATGGCTCCTTCTTCATTTAGTCTTTCTGGCTTCGTGTTTAGGCCAGGGGCGTGGTGGCACGTTTAGGTATGGGGTTCAGCCCGCACCAGCCATCTGCATCTGATCCCGCCTCTGTTCTTCTTGACTCTGCCTCAACAGTGGGTGCAGCTGCGAGGGGAGAAGAGAGGGGTAGATGCTGCGCAAGGCTCCTATAGCTATAAATTAATCCACGCGCGAGTCATCGTCCCTGCTCCCACCATTTTGTGGGACACATGGTGGCCAGCGTCAGAATTGACGATGCAGTTGTCGTATCAGGGTTATAAAGAGATAATAGTATAGTAATGTAAATGTGATGCGAGCGAAATAGAAAAGAAGGTCTGAAAGGAGCTTATATATGTATGAGCATATTTTGAAGCACTAAAAACAGTAAATTTAGCCTATTTACAGTCGATATAAAGCAGCAAACACTACTAGTAGACTGTCACTCTTAAATGCGAAGAGGTGCGCAGAAGACCACGAGGATTGCGAAGTTGGCTCTAAGTAATCAACTAATCACCGGAAGTCATTCTGATTATTCGTACACATTTTGCCCGGCAATGTTCTACAAGAAGCCTATGGCAGCCGACGTTTCCAAGTCCTGACGTTGAGCACGTCACGTGAGTTGGTGAACGCACAAGAGTTTCCGTGAGGGAAGAGTAGCACAAATGACTGGAACGGAGGTGGATTGAAGATGGCCAGCATTCAACCACTCTTGCTCTCGCTTCCTGTGCGAAGGGCACCCCTCCGGTTCAAAACACATGCCGCAACTTAGTCGCCTCAAAATCCTCCAGTTGGCCAGGCAAAGCTGCGCATATAGGCCAAGTCAGACTGTCTGAGAATATCCATCGCTGACCAGGCAAGTGCTACCCTCCCCCCATGTTATTTATTGCCACTGTCTTATAGTGGAACCCCGAATAACCAACTCGTTGGGTTATGATGTAGCTACGAGAGACTCCACCACCTTTTTCGTGCTGAGTAGGCGCGTGACTCAGTTAGCCTCCACATAACCCGACCGATAATATGTTCATCGACAATTGGACTATACGGCAACAGAATAATTTCGTTCGTAAAGAACCGACACCAGGGGCATGAGAAGAGAGGTAATTATTTGTGAACTGAACTACTCATCCCTGACTGCAACCTGCCCAACCTCTTCTGAATACATACAACTGCTTGAATGGAGCAATTAGATAGGGATACGATGACTCATTTTGCTCAACACATCATTTGGAAAAGAAATTATTTGCCCATTCTTCGTCCTAATTGACAACGGAGCTTCGTGTGTATTGACATGATAACTAATCACCATGGGATACCAAATAAATTAAACAAACTCTCCCCCCCCAACTTACTTCAGTTTTGTTCTAATCGGAGAAGTAACAGGGAGTAGAGTAGTGGGCTTCCTACCATGGGCTCCCACACAGCTTGGATTGCAACAACAATGTCTCAACATTAACGAAGCAGGATCCTGAAATGCTGGAGGCAGATACCCCACTCGGGCTAAAGACCAGGTAACAATCGTAGCGAAGCTGTCATAAATTATGACGCTATTGTCAGGTTAATACGCTAATTATATCTCTCAGTTAAAAATATTGTATTTATACATATGGTATGATTTACCATAATTATAGCACAGGTATTATCCACAGGTCCAGCCAGGCGCTTCGCCGATATCATGACGCTGCGTCAGAGAGCTGCGAGGGGTTCGGCTTATCGGTGGATCCCCAGCTTTCCCCAAGTGCTTTTTAGTACATAGGGCTGCATTTAAAATTAACTATTCAGCGGCTTACGGTTACCAATAACAGGAGAACATATCACATCATTTTTTAACATGAACAGTCTAAGGAAACGATCGCTGTTCCATTTACGCACGTCAACGGGAAAAAATATTCCAAACAGGTTCCGTTGTTTGGCATGATCGCAGACGGGTGTAACAAGCCCAAACAGCTCGACCACGCGTGTTTTTCACGATCTGGTCCCCGTTGCATGTAAAAGGCTTGCACTAGGGTGGCTCCGATATCGCTCAGGTGGGGATGTCATAAATTTCCCACATAGAAGAAGCCACTGCAGCCCGACGCTCAATCATCCAGTCATTCCATTATACTGATCATGAAAACAGCAGTACCCCCTCAGTTGGCGACTTTTCACGTTAAAACTTATTCTCAGGCAGTTCGTACCAACTTCAATCCACCACAGTAACCACCTCCAAGGACCCCCTTCAATCCCCAGGAGCGAACACAATCATGTGAGAAGTTAGAAGTCCAACGTTCTAACCATTGTGCGTTATTTTGCCTTTGATACTGGCCGCTGTGGACCTGCTGGCGGGGCTCACAAAAGAGCCTCAAGACACAAAGGGACAAATATGTCCCGTAATGAGATCGGTATGTGTCCCGCTACCACTGAAGTTTGTAATCGGAAGAGACCAGATGCACAGACATGCAGGAGGCGGTTATCGCCAGGTAGTTTTGTCCGTGAATGAGACGCCTTCCTTGGAAATACTCTAGCTATAAAGGAGAGACCCAGGCGAGTGTGGTAGCCTCAATGGCAGGCTTTCGTCCAATGCTAATTCAACGTCGGGTATAGCATATCAGAAATTCCCTCGACCAGTTCGGTTCATGGTACACATTTGTTTAAGTGTTAATCATCTACCTTAACCGAGTTCTTGTAAAGCGTCTACATTGGCCTGTGGCCTGGTAAGAAATTGGTACCGGTGAAGGACAATTTAGTTTTTTTGCGCGGCAATCTGACCCGAGCCGTTACTGTGAAAATGACATTCAGTTAACTACAGGTGCCTAGGTAACGGGAAGGTTTTCTGGAGTATTATTCGGTAGGTTGACTTTTCCCCGATAGTAAGCTGAATAAGAAAGAAACCTCTTTTTGTAAAGACCAAATGCTGTCTCCTGAAAACTCGATTTTTAGTAGCTGCGCATTTTCAGTGCTCATTGCCAATGTTCGATTGAACTAAGTTTACCTTTTTACAGCACGCCATCTTTCCAAAAGGCTCTGAATTTCAAAAAGAAATAAAGTTGGGAAAATAACTTGCTATTGAAAACTAATCTAACCCAAGTTACTGGTTAATTATGCCTTTTCGGCTCCGCTCAAGGCGGCATATCACTGCAGAACCGACGAATTGACTTCTCCGTCAACACCTTTATGTGAAATGAAGACAAAATGACGCAACTTGTCATTACAGTTGGCTTCATTAAACAAGAAAGTTCCACAGTTAGAAGTGATGCCATCTACTATGCATGCTTGTTGAATCTTGGGAAATTCGCTCCGGAGGTACATCGTAGCTGGGCTGTGTCGACTGTACAAGGTGATTTAGTGCAGTCCGTAATCCGGAACTTTTCTGCATAATCAAATAACAAACGTGGACTTTCACAACCCGGGTAGCGATAACCTTCGTTTTACGGGTAGCAGTCAGGTATACACCGAGACTTGGAAATCAATCCTCACGAAACATCCGTGCAGTACTTACAATAATAAATCTGACGCGTTTAAATATGCTACGATGCACTAGGTGTCATGACTTTTAAAGTTGTCAACTGAAGGGATACCTCGGGCCCCATGCGAGTATTTTGGAGTGACTGGAGGACTGAGAACCAGGCTGCAATGGCTCCTTTTCAATGTGATCTCATCGGTATTCTCATTGAAATGAGGCCCAAGTCGTCCTTATAGAAGCCTGATACAGGTAGTGAGGGAAAGGTCGTGTACGACACGCGCAGGCGGGCCATTTAGCTTTGCCAACCACGGCCTCTCCTCACCGCCGCCACCCACCTCTGGTCATCTTGAAATTGTCTTGCAAACGAAGCCTAGTGGGTGAGGGAAGAGAGTGTGCAATAGGTGCTGTGCAATGGTGTCTCACTATAAACAAACTCACGCACAAGTCTCCGACGATACACCCACTCTTGGGACATGCGCTGAACGTTGTCGAACGGTCCGTTGTAGGCCCGTCAAGCCGAAAAACATTTTTGCAATCACACTTTTATCACGTGATGAAAGAAAAAGTAAATTGTGTACGTTTAAAATGAGGAAAATCCTTTAGGTGCTCGAAATAGTGGTTGCTTCTTGTATTCTTTTAGTTTGTCAGAGACACGCAGCAAGTAACCAAAAGACGACTAAACCATCCTCACAGTTAACAGGGCTAAAAGCATGATGGACAGTGAGCAGTGATGGCTTACGCAGTCCGCGAATTGTATGTCTTGTTAACGTGCCGCTGATGACGTCTTCCGCCGGTCCCGGAAACTTTTCACCCCAAAGTACCCGAAACATCACGCCAGGCAGAGGCTGCTGAGCTGGTTCCAGTTCTGCACCAAACTCCTCCCCAGCGGGAAAGGGATACATGGGTCGCCACTTCACCAACCAAGAGAGTTCAATGGCGCTTTTCAGACCCTTCCCTCGAAAATTCAAAATCTAAAATGGAAATTAATAACACATTCAGTTTGGAAAAGAGCCCTGGAATCCCGTTGCATGCCTATATTTTAATCTCCAATTTCTACCCCACGCCCAATCTAAAATATTCACGAAACAAAATCCTTCCTTGCTCATATCATGACAAACTCAGTACGAAGTCATGTTTTACCTACTACCAGAGCTGTTAGTTGGTTGGTATCGTATAAGCTGGATGAAATTGGAACGTAGTCACCACACACAGACCCCACCAACTATGACAGAGACTACGAGACAGAGAGGGCTTCCTAAGCACGCATGGGAAATCTACCGTAAAGACCAACTTGAAAACCCTTGTTCCTTGAAATACTTTCTACCTAAGCAAAAAATACTACTGTTGTTGAAAGTTCCTAGTATATTTGGAGCAACATTAAGGAAATTAGACGGAATGTTTGACGTCAGTCCTATTTATCGATAAATCTAAATGTTTTGAAGTCAGGTGAGCTCGATGGGAGGGCAATAGGCTTCCTTCAGGGCTGCAGGTTGTCAACAGGCGTAAAGAAAATATGTGGAACAGTTACCATTATAAACATCCCTACAAATCCATAATCCTCTAGCGGTGACCGTACGCTATCGTTCCCCTTGGATTGTCTGTCGCTCCCTCCATTTATCCCGACATGGCCTCCAGCAGCTCCCCACCTTTTCGAATGGGCAGACACCAGCAATGCGAATCCTGTTCCAGGCAAAAGTTTGTCCAGTATCCCGGGTAGACATGGCTACTTGGTGGACAGGTGGGCTCGGCTCTTTACCAACAATTGATGTTCATGAATGCATGTAGAGGCAACTTTGCTACCCTTCCATCCATATATATATATATATATATATATATATATATATAAGCTTCTCGAGGCTCCCCAGACCAGCATAGAGGTCAGGCGCAAAATCTCAGTCAAGTTGGCACGCCGGAGGGGAGAGGAGGCGAATGGAACGGTCAGGCACTCGAGACAGGTTGGTGTAAATGCCAGACAGAATTTCGTCCGCCTTCTGTGCACGCCTCAGGCACGGTAACAAGGTCAGTGGTCTACGAAGATAAGGACGTCAGTTGCCGCCATATATTTGAAAAAAAGACAGAATCAATCGACCCAAAACTACTACTCTCTGGGCCTATAGCACCGAAACGGCCCAAAAACTGTACGCATCGAGTCCAAATGGAATCACCGACTGCTGCCTTTGCCATGTAAATCTGCCGAAATCGGCAGTGAAGGACCGAAAGGGACACTTAATTTAAACGTAAGTGTCGGCAGAAAAAGATACGTATAAGTATAGACTGAACAGAAGCAAAATGTTACTAGGATGGTGGAGAGTAGCCGCACGCATGAAAGCCAACGTGTTCCGGACGACAGACCGAGTTTGCCTAATGCAGCTGTTGGAGGTCCTGATTTGTGCAGACATAATTGCGCGCAGTTATCAATACCGAATAAGCCCAGCCTTATTGTTACATGCACTCATTACTTTTCCGCCTATGGACGGCGCATCACTATGGGAGCGCTACCAAACACTCTGTACTGGAGATCCCAGGCACAGCAGCAGGCCTGAATTCCATCAGGCAAGCAATGCTACTGCTTTGACTGCGCAGACTTATTCACTGGAAAGTGGGTGACACTGAAGTTTCTGACGCACTTCTTCTTCTTCTTCCTAGCATGGTTTTGGGCTGTTGGGAACGATTACGGCTGACAAACCTACAGCCTGACCATCAGGTGCCTGCCAGTGACGCAAGCACGGCTTGCTTTACCTTGGCCGCTAGAATAACCCTCACCCCTGGTCCACCAAGTCTCCTACCGAAAACTGTGTCATGGGAAATGTAAACCCCAGAAAGAACGGCGTGAAAGCTTCCCTCCCCAAATTCAATAACCCAATCCGAGTTGATATTGTGCTGACAGCCAACGCAACAGGTATGATTATGGGTACAGCCGCCAATGACATGCCCCGAGCTTCGCGTGGGAATCACCAGTTTTGCGGTTGACACTACCCTTTCTCGTCAGCTTTTTTCACACCGTGTTGGATAGTTATAACACTTAAACTAAACCTTGCTTCTCGGTATTGAGGTCATTTCCGGCAAATCCGCTCAATAGCTTTGCCTGCAATAGGCACAGCTGCTACTTACCTCTTCTGGAATGAGGAAATTTTGGACGTTGAAGTTGACTCCATCGCTTTTGGTGTCGCCGGGTTCAGGCTCTTGCAGGCCCTCTTGGTCATAATCAAGGTCATCAATAGGGAATTCGGTTGGTTCGAAGGCCTCCAGGTCTAGCTCACGCTGTTGTCCCTTATTGCGAAAAACAACGGCCTTTGAATACCTCCCGAGACCAGCTCTATTGCTGGCACATATTCTGACTGAGTACTCAACACCAGGCATCAAATCTGAAGAATAAAGAAAAGGGTGTTATTCAAACGAACTGTTCATATTCTTTAATTTTTTTCCTACTAGTAGAATGCTGAACGTAGTGAAGCCCGATTCGGATTTCTCCATGGTTTCATAGTGTCGGACACTTGAAGTGACCCGTGACTTTTACCAATAAGGACATTTAAGAAGGGCATGACCGAAATACGGCCACCCTCAGCAAATTATGCGTAAATACCTGCTATTTAATTTCATTGTGTAAACTTTGACAAGTGGTTATCGATCTCGGTAATCATAATTTCGGTAGTGCGGTAATTTCTCGCTATATCACGCTTCGACTTTTGCAACTTCAAGTTATCGCAGATTTTATAGGCAAACATACCTAAATATAAATCGCGGATTTTTCACGGATTCGTTACTGTATATTACAGTAAATATAGTTAATTTTGTATAATAAGTTATAAGAATGTGCATATAAGAATGTGTACATTTTTTGTAGCACCTATAAAACGTGCTTACATATATAATTTCAACCCATCTTGCCTAATATATAACTGGTACAACTGGGTGAGAAAGGTTTGTAAGAAGGTGGAAGGACTTCGAATATGCAAAACTAACTATGTAATAAATTTTTTACTTTGCGGATTTATACCTTTTGTGGGAGGTGCTAGAACATAATCCCGCAATCGAGGACGAATCACTGTGTTCTCGCCATATTTTTTCCTTGGAGTACAATGGGCAGGCCGACATTTAGTTACCAACACCGAAAACGATACTCTTAAACGTATTTGCATCTTAATTATTTGATTGGCGGCAACGTGTGCAATAAAGCCGCAGGAAAGGAGACTCTGGTAACTTTATACGGCTCAATAATGGGGAGTTACTTCTATTGATATGGTGGAAAATCGGTGCACATTGAAGTATGGTCATACGGGTAATGTTCAATACACAAATGCTTCTGAGATCAGTTAGAAAAGCATATTTTTGTACACTTGGTTTGATATGGGATGAAATTATTGGGCTTCGATCTGCTGGTACCCTTCTCTAGGGCAGTACGAACGGCGTTTAGCGGCAACGTGGCATTCACATTAGGGGTGACCGCGGGCTGGGGGGAGGATGATTTCAGGGGAGTAGCCATCTTGCGGTTTATCCTTGTGAAAAATGCTACCGTCAGTTCGATCGTCTTAATCCGACCATATCCACTGCAAGCTCCACAGACGGGTGGTACAGGGACAGTGAATTGTGGCAAATTAGTTTAAAGTGATAGTAAACTTGCACTGCATCTACCGCACTCTCGCTTCCCTTACCCGTCTCTGTCCGGTGTCAAGACACAGCTAAGAAGACCAGAGGCGGGGTAGGAAGCAGATGAAGCATCTCCCACGGAGTGGAAGAGCGGGGTGCGGCATGAGCCTGTACCTACGCGTGCCTATATTGAGCACGTTGACTCCTCCATGTTCGGCATTTGTTATGGGACTGCATCCCAGAATAATAACGCCTGCCGCGGCCTGATTTGGCCCCCGTGTCGGTCCAGTGCATTTACCACGCGGCTCTTTAGGGGGCACCGAAAATGCTTCCAGCAAGTATGAAAAACACTGAAACTGTCGATTCTGGCTTTTTCGCCATCGTCAGCCTGTGCCACTCAGCAGCTCACTGGAACAGGTTCAAACCTAGGTTAAGTTATCACTGGAATGGTCAATTTCGGACTTGATAGCCGTTAACAGCCAGTTTGTTCCCAAAGTTTCTCGGCAAAGCGCCACGAAGACCAGTTGCTTTCCCGCCTGCAACAGCCTGCAGCCCCAGAGTTCTGAATTAAAATGAAAATGTCCACTCCCGTCCTGCAGTCCAAGTCGATCGACAGATACCACTCTCCGGTGCCAAACCACAGCTTTAGTGGGACAACAAAAAATGTCACAGCTCCGTAGGTGATCTCCTGTCTTCTCTCAAGTTGACTTTGAGCCCTCTGTCGCTGAGCCTCCTAGTGATACCAGCCATTTCTGTCCGCATTAAACGATTTTGCCTCTACTGAGACACGCATGCGAGCCCATTTGGTGAGACGGACAAAAGTGGGCAAACAGCAGTATCAGATGTAAACATGCCAACGGATATACTTGCTCCATAATTTCAAATGACTGGACATTTGAGGGAGAGAAGAGGGGATTTTAGCAAAACTAAGGAACACACTCGGAGGAACTTCAGGTCTATTTCGTGGGAAACCTTGTCAGGCTACGTGGAATCGCAATTTCACAGTCTGTTCGAATAAAAGTGTGTCATCCATTCCAATTGTTTTTTAAGTCACCTGTGAGAATTCTAAGAAATTGCTCCTGTACGAGTCCAGGTATACAAAGAGCGTCGCTCATTAGTAAGTACGCCACATGCCATCCGCGGGGAAAAGCGTGTTTTTACCAACAGCTAAACACTTCCCACATGCAATCAGGATTTTATAAAAATAACCCACTTGTGAAAGTGATTGCGGCCCTTCATTGGTACCGCAGTCTGAATATAAATATTTTAGTTGCACACGGTAATAAATAGCCCCCGTATGGGAAGTGATCTTGCGGGAGACCTATTCCCGTGTCCTAACCTTAACCTCAACTGGAATTTAGCGCATAACCAGGTGTAATACCGAGCGACGGGGGTTCTTATTCTCGTGTCCTACCAATATTTCCTCCAAGAAGCACAAAATCTTAGACTTTTCTTTAAAATTAACAGTTTTAAAATAAAATACCATCACTCGCCCCACGGACACCTAAAGGTATATCCCAATGACGTACTTCTTCACCTAATCCAATTGTATACTCGGGCAGTCAGTTCCAGTCTCGTGAAAGCGGCATCACACGGCACTGAAAAAGTATTTGCACAAAGAAATCAAGCGGAGACACTTTCCTGACATCTCGGGGTCCGTAAACGACTCCCAGTGTGGAACTGCAAGTTTGTTCGCGGTCCCTATGACCGCAGGATGCGGCTGGTTGGCTCTGAAGACCTAATCAGGTCGATATGCACCCACCTCTTTGCTGCAGTAAGTGTACCTTAAAACTTTGCGTAGCGCAGCAGTCATCGGCCATGGATGGTGCGTGTGTAATGTCATGCCAGATCAAACAAGTAAAACCACGTCGAAGAGAAACTACTTAAAACTTTAATCTGTGTCTGCTTTTGAGGAAGCAGATTACATGCGTTTTATACAGATTTACCTTCACCTCTTTTTCCTCTGTAATCCTTTGGTGACTTATATGATACGGCCGCTGTGACCAACATATAAGCCAGGACGCTTTGATTCAGATGGATTAGTCTGTTATCCGGTTGAGGCTGCTGGCCCTCGAAGGAGTCCTACTAAGGGCATATGTGTTGTTCGATCAAGCATTCTACAAGGTGCAACTGCCATTTCTGTTCGAGAGAAATTACCCGAGGCCCTTAACACGCTTCCACTCAGGAGACTCCTTCGGATCCAGACGCTGTATCCGTCCATCGAAGATAGTTTGGGTTGAAAAATATTATCGCAAGGGATCTTTTTTCCCATCTTCCGAATCAGTTGCTCAAAGCCGTGACAGTCTGTATCCCAGTTTCGGCAGGCGTCAGCACCCGAGTAAGACCAGGTCTGTGACAAACTGCCAACTCCGATGCGACAGCAAGGTCAAAAGAATCGCAAAGCACTCCGTGTGGGCTCTTCCCTGTAGTAATCTATATGCCTTTGTTGATCGACTGAGTTGTCATCTGGCCCAAATTGAGAACGTAGAATTCACGTCGATCTTAAAGCAATCGACAGATCACTTCATAAGACCTGGGCATCGCACAAGCCATCTTTAAATGTTTCCCAGCGTCTTCGTATTCCTCCCCCCAGACCTTTTTTGCCCATGTCGCGACGCATGGGTAATAAATGGGCATTGTGACTTTCGCTCGGGGTGGGACTGCATGGGTCAGCACTTCGTGAATGTTGGTACTTTAATCAACAAACCCATTTCGCTTGATTCACAGAAAGCTGTCACTGTGTTTACTTCTGTCCATTAGGGCTCTCGTTCGCAGGTAATGCGGTATGCTGGTAGGCCGCACATGTCTAGCGTCAGGTCTAGCGTCACAGAACCAAGACTAATGTTGGAGAGACTGACAGCGCGAAGCGGTTGAAGCATGTCAATCCATTGAGGTCGAGAATCCTCGCCAACACCATCCAATCGCATAATCGACTGGGTTCTTGAACGCGCGTTGTCAGACTAAAATGTCGTTGAGGAGACCATAGCCTGTCTATAGTTGCCCTTTCCTGTTTTGGGAACATTGTTTTGTGTGTGAACTCTTTCAAATCCGTAAAAAACTGTGTCCAGACAGGCGAGAAGAGACTCAAAGTGAGTTAGTTGTGAAGTTCCGGACTTAGCAGATAAATTCTGCTATCTACAGTCGCACTGTCGGCCGCACGACCGAGCTGAGGACATTGGGAATCAGATCAAGCAAGTATAAGATTGTCATCCGAATCTTTTAAACCATCTGGAGTCAGCATGAGGACATGTGAACCTTCTCAGAGGATCCCATACACCTGGAGGTGTATGGCTTATGGTACTTGCGTCTCCATATCCGAACCTGACTGTCCAGTCATGTCTCGAACAAACGACTGGTCAGTTGCAATTTCCTTGCTCGGTTTGAAGGCAAAATTATCCAGAATCTCAACTCGCTGGAACCCGCATTTGACTGAGAAAGACGTCATGACAGCTAACTGTAGGGGTAGGTGGACATACGGAAAGCTGGCCTCCAACGCATCTCTAACACCCCAGTTTGCGTGACTGGCACGTCCAATAGCTCATTTTCACCGCGTTTGCAAGGTTGAGCTGTCTGAATCAGTCAGAATGAATGTTGTCACAAGCACTGACTCAGCGTTCAAGCGCCTTTGTCCAATATTTTATTCCATACCACCTGTCAAGTGAGCCGGGAACAGTGGTCAAACGCAAGCTTCGAACCAGCAGCTCAAGCCTAAACTTCATTTTCACAAAACAGAAAATACAAAGCCAACAAACGAGTTTTGCAGGCCAAAAACCGGGAAAATGTATCTAATAGGTGTCCCTATATCGAAATGCACGGTGCTATAACGCTAAAAGGACCAATTTTCGCATTACTCACAAGCTTGAATAAAAGTACAGGCGGGAGATTTGACACTTGCAGGTAGAAGAGTTCGACTTCAACCCGAGAATGCTTCCGTAGCCCGAAAAAAGCTATAACTCTCCGCCGAATCAGTTGGATCGGACAGAAAAATTAATCATCTCAGACTTGTGCTAAGTAGAGTTGAACTCCAGACGACAAACGTTGATTAAAACACTCTAAACGATTATCCTCCGCAGATAAGCAGGCACTAGCTGCATAAATTGATACTACTTGGGAAATCTGGAATAACCTCGGCCCTATAAGCTTTACCGTCAAGTGGTCTTAACATGATGACCCACAAAAGACTCGGCTTCCAGTTGTGATTTGGGGAGATGGCAATCTGGGCTTTTATGAAGCCGAAAATTAGGATTTAATCCAGCAAATAAAGGAGTTCGAACTCGCTAAAATATCAGAATTAGCACAAGTCTTTTTAGATGAGTTTGCTAATCCTGCTCAGTCCAGATTCGTCAGGCTAAACTACAGGCATGATAGGCTTTGTATCATCTAACGAAATGAGGTCTGATTAGCAGGACAGTCAGCCTTCTTATGGGAAAAGTTACCGCTCCTGATGCGCACAAAATAACATCTGAAGAGAAACTGGGTTGTTACGTTTATCCAAGACGCTAAGCCAGTCACAGACAGACCTACCAGTAAGTGCGCAGCTTGTGGCATTCTTCTCAACTTTTATAATTTGGGATGAGTCGTAGGTGGAGTTGAGCTCCAGGTTATAGTAGAGGAGAACACCGTCACATTCAATGTCGTCTGGAATCATCCATGAAACCTTGGTCATTTGTGCGCTAATGACATCAACACTAACCTGATAATTAAGAGGGAAACAAAGATGGCGTTAGAAGAGGAAGGAGTGATAATAGGTAAAGCAACAGATGGGGGATCCGTCTGCGGTTGCCTCATACACTGGGGACAAATCGGGGTACTGCGAGAGTGCACTCTGAGTAGGAACGAATCTGCTATTAAATATTCATCCATACAGTTTTAAATGCTGTAGATTATAAAAAAATACCACCTCGAACACAACTTCACGTGTTCTGTTATAATTTACCTCCTTGGTATGAAACTCGAACGACGCTTTTAGGGACTTTGAGAAAATACCATCTACGGATCATACTGTAGATGGAGCTCGAACAGTCAGGGTGACACTCCGAAGACGAAGATATCACAATGGCGTCAAATCAGTCCTGTGAGAATAGTGAAATGAATACTTAATTTCGGAAGGCTTAAAAAATACTGCTCATTTAGGCAATATCGACATATGTGAGATAGAACATTCCACTGACTTAGATAACTTCGGGTGTGTTGTCGATCACTCCTCTGAGTTTTGTCTCTTTTAAGGCAGTGAATGTAGAGTTCTAAAGACCCGTATCATGTAATGGAAGTTTTGGGTGCATTAGAAAGTGGCGCGTTGAATAGGTGCTTGTCACAGACTGTGAGCAACATTTGACTCAAAATTCCGTTCGCGATTGCGGATCGAACAAGATTCTTCGGCGTTCAAAATGGGTTCACAGTTTTGTACATGCGTTTTTCTATAGGGGATTTGCAGTTCACAGTTCAAGGTTGGACACATAAAGAGGGCAAATATACGCCGTACAAAAATGTAAAAAAATGTTTATCTTTGATTATTCAGAGGACATTAGAATGAATTCGACGACAAGAGAAAGAAGATTCAAAAAATATCGAAATCGATCTGTCTTTTTCCATATTTACGAAGTGTGTTTCAATGTCCAAAAAAATTCTGGCTTTTTTTGCCACACACCTAGAATATCTCGCGGCACACGGTTTGCGAATAACTAAACCGGACTGCGCTATTAGAGAGTCAGCTGAAAGTATTCCAGACACCCAATTGATGCATGACTATAGTCAAAGCTTGCTATCTTCAATTTCCATTATTCATCCAATTTTTTTTTATCAAGCAGGTCTTTATAATCTTCAGTCATGTTACCGTGGCCAAACACCATTCCCGTGAGACTTGATTTTTTTGTGAAAATAGCCCAGTTACCATTTAAATTGCTTCAGAAATAATTTTGTTTTCGACACTAGGCATACTTCTTACGATGTTGAATGACGGGACACCCGAATAGTATTCCTTTCATAGTTTCTAATTCAAGACAGGTATGGAAGTTTGTGACGGTGAAGTCTTGCCAAATGTCACGCACATATTTTCACAAAAAATCGTTTAAATCGAAACTCATGTTTTGGCTCATATTTTTGCAAGCTTTCCTGAAGAAAAGTGAGGCACCTTCGGGAAGCATCAACAAGTTAAGTGCAACTACGCATTACCTAAATATTTACTACTTCTGAGCATATGCGTGGCAGGTGGTTGCCGAAGTCTCAAATGAGACACGATGTTCTAAGCGGAGCATCCCTGTAAATACATCGAACGCATCTATAAATGTACGTTGTGACCTATTAGTGTTCTGAGGACCAGGATATGCTAGAATTTGAAAAGTTGTTGAGAGTACACGAGCGGGAAACAGTTATTCCATGGCAGAATTGAACTGTCGTGGAAACTACCGAAGACGAGGCGCGATATGGTATGCAATCTACTGAACATGGCCACGTAATATGCAGCATGGAAGCTAGCGCAAGCAGTCATATGAAAATTGCAATCAATGCTCTCCTTGCTGTCAACCGAGGAGTGATAATTTTCCAGGTTGAACCTGCTTATCAATTATTAAGCATAATGAAGATTAATCGACGTAATGGCTACAGGGAAGAGGTCGGAATAATCGCTGGCACGAAAACGAGTGAAGTATGATCAACCCAAGTGAGCAGCATTTTCGGTTCCTCGGCAAAAGGGTAGGGCCAAAATATTGCTGAGCGAAAATGCGTGAGACGGTGACTAATTGTCAGTTCATGCAGTCCGTAGTCAGGACTCTGAGTGTGAGCACAACTAACGTCTTGGATGCACCAGTTACTTTGTGACTCATTGGACTAACTGTCAGCTGACTAAAGTTCCGAATCTGAGCGGTATGCATTTTTGCGGCCTCATCTATGAACCCCTTCGAAAACAATAGAGGAGGGATCGACCGCCTTCAATTAAATTTCATCACATTCGCCCCAACACTTAATATAAACTGCCCCCTCGGCCGACGGAACGAACGTATGGACAAATTTGGATGCTAATCGTATGACTACTAGAAATACCTTGATAGAAAATGTGCAAAATCTATGGACCGGGCTGACGCAGGACTTTGTATTGACGCATAACATGAATAAACTACAGCCATACAGCAAGGATGGGTGAAATACACGAAAAGCTGTTGGAAGTTTTCCAGGAAAAAAAAACAAGACTGGACGAAGGTTTCCCGGGAAAATGTCCTTCGGGAAACCTCTTTTTGTAGGGAAGGACAAAGGAAGAGTGTGCTAAGTGTTTTTAAGATGCCATCTGAACAATCGGAAGGGACTTAACTCTCACCCATCGCAGGGGAACACGGGAAGAAAATAACAGTTACTCAGATGCAACAGGGCAGTAGAATTTGTTCAGTATAAGCTAAATTTGCTCTCCAGGTCTCCGCTGGAAGTTGCCTTACAGGCCCTCTCAACCGCGGCCTCAATCCTACCTCGCTACATCCTGTCGTAAAAGGGACCCGTGGACAGGCCTCCTATCTCAGTTTTGCGAAGAGGGGGGGCGCCTTAAACCCTTCTACCGTGTCCCCCCGCTTGTGTCAACCCCCAGCCCTCGTGGCGTGCTCTTCAGGGCAGAAAATGTTCGTACGCACCAATAGACGGACTGTGCACCACCGCACGCGACCTTGATGTGGACAGCACGCGTCGCCTCCCAAACGCACGAGACAGCCAGGTGAACTCACTTGTCCGCAAACGCGGCATCTCCTCGTCATCCTATTTTAACAGTTCACAGAACCGTGAGAACTAGGCGGCGGTGACAGGCGGCAACGGGCGCCCACGCGCCCTCCCTTCCCCCCTCCCTCACTCTCACTCTCTCCCTCTAACCACCTCTAATGCGGCCGCCCGACTGCCGCGGTCCCGATTGGTGTCAATGGGACCCTTGGCAGGCAAAGTTGTTGGGGGGGGGGGGGGGGGGGTCGCATGCCGGCAGAAATTTCAACACGGGTGGACTGCGTACCCGCGAGAAAAGCGACACTGAGTTCCCCTTCTCAAGTGCGCATTTGAGGTCCATTAAAAAAGAAAAACCGCCTTAGAGCGGATTGACCGGGGTGCGGTAATCGATCCAGAGTAAACATGTTCTCTCTTTGTTTAGGGGAGCGCACGTAAGTTTATCGCCCACACCGGCACACAGAAACATGCTTTTGGGCGGAAGTGCAAACAAAGGACTGCTGCACAATTGGCGGGAGCGTGGTAAAAGTCGGGATGAGCATTACGATATGGTTTTCTTCAATATTAGTCAAACCTTTAACACGTTTTTTCGGTACGCAAAGGGCTTTTGAGAAGGATGACTCCGCAAGCAACCAACTTGGCCAATTAAATTGGCGATCAAGTGATGACAGATTGCGCCCTCCCGAGGGCCCAACTGAGAAGTTTCAAATGGAGCGATGTATAACGGGATTTGCATGGCATCCACCCCACTGGCAACACGAACAGAGGCCGTCTGCAGACCGATGTTAACATGACGACTTGTTTTACCCATACCACACAGATACCGGCCCGTAGATAGACACTTTCTTGCCTTCGAATAAGGTATTCAGATGTACAAACGGCTCTTACAATGCATATTTATAAAGGAGTATTGTGCGTTTACCAGAAAAGAATAGGCAGCTGGACGATTAAATTAAATACTTTAGGATAAAAGTCAAACCTTGGAAAACGATAGCCCATCCCCAATAATCGCACGACAAGATAGTACTCATGGTTCACGCTCAAATCCTGCATCCGACAATGCGTGCGCTGACAAAGGGAACAGATGCAAGTTTATTCGAGACTGTCATGAAAAAAAAAACGTTTTTATCTAAGGATAACACCGCTCACGTCTCAATCAACTGTTAACAGGAAACAAACTATAAATCGGAAAGGTGTAATTTTTTTAGTTCGACTCCTTTATATGGCCTTATTTTCGCCTACTGTAATCCGCCCATGAAATAGGTAAGTAGTCACGACGGCGGCTTTTACAGCAACCGGTCCTCCTTTTCTCAGACTTCTGAACCCGAATGAGAGGAAGTAGTCAAAGAAACTGGCGATGAACTTGTGTGCAGAAACGGATTTTGGAGTGAAGTTCCGTCTAAGCATCCCACAGCACAGCTCGTCGCCTCCGAGGTCTATTGAAATGGTAACCAATGCTGACAGGCTTCGCCTGCTTTCGTTCGCCAGGGGAAGCGGTTACCGGCTTCTTAGAAGTTCCAGATAAAACCAAAGTGTCGGGCAGTCACAAAGAAAGGACCACCTCATGCAGTTAGGTATTTGAGGAGATGAAAACCGGAGCTGTCTGAAATCCAAATAGTTTAACGGCCTGAAGGAGAAGCAATTCGTGCTGCAAATATTCGCCGCAATCCATAAAAGATTTCTGCGTGGCTGGTAACGTTTAGCTTTAACCAAGCAGGCTGTTATTCGTCAGGTCCATCTTGTTGGGGTGACCCGACTAATAGAACCCTTGTCTGCAAATTAATTTTTGGGGGAAGCTGCGAAATAGTACGACGCTTCCTTAAGTGAAGGTTAGAAGATATGTTGCAGTTTTGGTTTAACAACTCGGCTCGAGGAGGCCGATAAATACCCACAAGTAGACTGGATGAACTAAGAATAGAGACCCTTGTGAACAACGGGACCAAATTATGGTTGAATACTCGAGTTTTAAATGCAGGATGCTGGTATAGCTGGTCTGTTGAACAACTACTTATGATTTTCAGTAGGCGTTTGCCACCTTGCTGATTGCAAAAAAGTGTATCGGCACGGCCAATCATTAAAGTGATTAGCTGGCGACTCCAAGTCTAGACCAGGTATTATTCACCCAGCGCTACTTAAGAACGAGCCATCAACACCAGGTTGTGTGCTTTCGGTTACCGTTTGTTAGTATTTGAAATATACTGGTAAATGAACGAGGTCCAGACTAATTAATCAGAGGGGACAGAGACCAAGAGGGTAGAAAACAAAACATATTGCTTCCTGTAGGGGCTTCAGATCGCGCTATCGATAGGGATCGTTTATGTGACCCCCAGATGGACAGGGAAAAGGAATGCCCAGTAAAACATGTGACTCTGCGCTAAATTGCAGGCTGCGACTAAGGTTAGGATTGGTGCTAAGGTTGGGATTAGGGTTAAGCTTCATGTTTACGGTTTTGGGGTGGGAGCAGTGTTCGGGTTAGGACACGGGACTAGGTATCCTTTCTGAAATTTAGTGCAATGCCACCTGTATTAGGGAGGACCCTAGTCCCCTGTCCCGTCGGAGCGGAGGCATATAAAGGATTCCCGCCCAGCATCGCTACGTACCTACTCTGCTCATAAATCGCTTCGCCATCCCTCGACATTATAGAAACTGAACTGCATTTGGTCTTCTTCGTAGATGACCCATGCTGAAGGCCAGTCACGAGTCCTCACGAAACTGAGGGTGGGGCCTCAGAAGAAGTGAAAGCACCTTAGAAAAACAAACTGGTCACCCAACCCAGGGCTGAGTCACGCCCGGTCGCCCAACCCGAGGTCACAACGGAGGGCCTAAGGCATGGTCACTACTGCATTTAGAGATATGGGCCTGCCTGCATGTGCGTGCGTGCGTGCGATCGCCAACCCGTGGGGGGGGGGGGGGGGGGGGGTGGAGGGGCCATCGCGTTGGCTGCGCTCGCGCGTAATGGCCATCAAGGTCGAGAAGTAGCCGCGGTGGCAGGGCACGGCGCAATGAAGGGGTCAGCGACACTTTGCTGGCCAGACGTGTGATGGCGACCCTAGCTAGTGGGGATGACGCAAATTTTAGTCATCCGCTTTGTTGACCAGCTGTCCGCTCGCCCACCTTAGCCTAGGAGGCGGCAAGCCCGACCCATCCGGTTTTTGTAGTCGAGACCCCACGAAGATGACCAAAGTTTATCTACACGCAGGCCGACCCAGGTCCTCTGCTACGCGTTTTTCTCCGGGAAGCAGGGGCCAGCTAAAAGTGCAGACTTACCTTGCTCTGAACCATGAGATAATTGTGCTTGCCCAAGCTATAGGTGCAAGATCCCGCGCAGAGGTTCTGCTAAAGATTTTGCTCATCATAATAACAACAGCCTCCGTGTAATCGGGCGATTGCAGTTTGCTTCACACAGCAAACGCCGATCTCCAATATCGTAAAGCACTGTTGCCTCGGCCTAAGGAAAGGCGAGCAATTTGGTTTTAGTGTCTGAAGGTTACCAATTAGCGCATTCTACAAGAGACGCCATTTCAGAGGCAGCAAGTACGCTATATGCGACCCCAATCAGGGTTTAGGTCAGTGTGAAAAAAGATCAGATTAGATGGCGACTTAACCGTAACTCTATCCACTGATGTCACGTCCCTTTTTAATTCTAGTCCGCAGGACCTGGTAGTCGAGACTATTGGATTACTCCCGCAAGACAAATACGATGAAACGGAGAATAACCTCGGACAGGCCCAAATCCTTCAATTCCTGAAGTTCTATCTCAAGAAGTACTTCAAGTTTGACGTAACAATCTACGGTCAGGTGAAGGGCACGCCAATAGTTTCGCCGATGTCAGGACTCATCTCCGAGGCGGTTTTGCAACGGTTGGAGTCGCTGGTCTTCCGACACCACAGACCGAAATTCTGGGCTTGGTATGTGGATGCTACCTTAGTCATCATCAAACTGGATTAGGTGCTGACATTCAAATAAAGTCTCAACGCCGTCTTCCCGGACATTCAATTTACGATGGAGGAGGAATTAAACAACCAGTTGGCCTTCCTGGATGTCCGCGTTTGCCGCAAAGATTGTGGTGGTCTGAAAACCAAAGTGTTCACGAAAGCAACAAATACGACACAAGTACTGAAATTCAACAGCAACCACCTAATAAGTCACCAACGCAGTTGCGTAAGGGCGCTATACAGGCGCGTCGGGACGCATTGTAGTGAAATTTAAATTGCTGAGGTGCAATATCTTCGACGGGTACTGAGAGCGAATGGCTACCCGCGCAACTTTGTCTACCAGTGTATAGGCAAACAACATAAGAGACCAAACCGAACCGGCCCTAAATTCTGGCCTCGGAAGCCGTCAGCTGCCTTCTCACTCCACTCGGGGTTGGGGTGGCACACAGGCCGGATGCAACCATCAGACGCCGAGTCATGAGACCGAAAGACCCGCTGCCACGGCAGGAACGTTTGGCTTCGTTTACCGGATCGGGTGCAGTTGTGGACAAAGCAACTACTTCTGAGAAACCGGAAGATTACTCCGGACGCGAATGGCCGAGCACGCGGTTGCGGTGAGGAGGAAAGACGCTGCCTCTCAGGTTGCAGCTCACTCGACGGGACCTGGACATATTTTCAAACTTGATGAGGCCAAAATCCTCGCAAGAGGTGATAACCGCGTGAGCCGCGAGCTGCTTGAGTCTATTAACAAGCGCAATGAGCTCGCGTTCCCATATTCCGTGTTGAGGCATCGGATGAACAGGGAAATGGGTCACGCGGGGAGTACGTGCGTGCCCGACAAATCCAATGACAGTGAGCCAAATTGCCGGGGCATGGATGATGAAATCATGGCGATTAACTACTCAGACGCGGACGACCAAGCTATCATCGCATCAATTACGACCTCCAGCGTTGCTCTCAATAGCTGCTTATTGTAGTACGCATGTGATTGCCTGGCCACTACATACTATAAATACTGCTCACCTTGTGCATCTATCGCCCTTTATGCTGCTATCTCTGATGCTGGGTTCGAGAGAGAAGCCGAAACGACAGGCCACTAAACAGCATGTTCCAGTGATCGCCTCTTCATCTTCTTCTGAGCTACTTACTGGAACTCGCCTGTTCGCCTGTTCCATTACAAATAAATCCAAAATAGCAATTCAGGGTCTCTGATAAGTCATAGCAACAACGATTGGGTATACGACGCTTTTGCAAGAACTCACGATAGGTTGAACTAAAATTTTCCATTCGATATCCAACGGAATTAGTTACTTACTCAGAAGGAGAATGCTGATCCTTCGACAGAATCTTGTCTTAATTTGTTTGAGCCATCGGACACTTATTGGAGTCCACCGTCAGAGATAAAAGTGGCTCAAAATAAGCGACAGTTATAGGAGTAGGGACCAATCACCCATTAGTAAAGCCAGTCAGGAGATGACTGCAAAGGGCTCTGTATGCCGGCTGCAGGCCAATATGTCGATTCAACGGATCCTCATAAAAGGCTCAGTGTTATGGGGACAGGAACCGCAATGGAGTGCCGTTAAAGAGGCCTAACAGCAGAATACGGTTGTGCATAGGCTACTCAATGGGGTTAGCGACGCATTAGAAGACTATGATTACCCTTTGTCAAATTGACATTAAATTTATCTCAAGGCTCCTATTTCCGTGTCCTGTTTAGGCAACATCCTTACCAAACGCTATTCAAATGTCGGAAAATGGACGAATTAAAACACGGAAGCGTCCCCAATAAAGCTACTATGTACAAGTTCCGACATTCTTGTCAGTTAATAATAAACTAAAGCAGTTATATTGCGCTATGCTCTTTTTAAAACTCAATCGACTGACAATACGTGCCTGTGTCCGCAACTGCGGATATCAGTGCGTAAAATGGCTCGAGAATACTAGTCTGCACATAATTATATCGTGTTCATCTCCCCCGGAACTATGCTGGTTGATGGATTATGTCATGGAAGACGGAACTTTGGGATGGGGTAAGCGAGCTGCCGAAAGCCGGTTGGCCAGTTTACTGCACATATTTACTGAGTATGGCATTTGCTTGCTTAGCTAACAAATAACTTGCATGCTTTAAGTTTGACTCAGTTAAAGTTTTATCAAATTTTGATCAATATGTGTGAAGGCCATGAAAACATTGTAGACTTAGTAACCCAATTTTGATGTCTGCTTAAGTAAAATTTTCAGGAAAAAAACAGCCAAGGAACTTTTAAGGAGGACCAGATCCGCTTATCTGTTCAAGGACACCTTCAAAATTGCTTATAGAGAGAGTGCATAGTGCGAAAATTTGGCGCAAACAGAAAGATCTTTCTTGTTCAGCAATGTTTTCATCCATTCCGGAAAACAACGAACCGTATCGAGTGTTTTTGGTGCGAAGACCCTCTTCGTCCCATCGGCCCATGCGGACTGAAGCGCATAATTATTCCATTTTGCTACGATCTAGGTAGAAGTGAATTCAGTTAGTTTCAAACTCGGCTTTCAGAATTATACCGTAATGTATCACTGAGCTGAAAGGGTCGTTTAATTTAACTGAAGTTTACGCTGGTATTCAGGATGGGACAAGGGGTTAGACGCTTGTCTGTGAAGGTGGCCACTGTCCCCTACTCTATTGTCGCTGACTGTCCTCAACCTCTTTGGCCGCTACAATATCTGGTAGGGATCGCTTATATGCTTCCCCGACAGGACGCTTGAATAGGAACCCCTCGAATAGAGGTAGCTTTGTGTCAAAGTCCATGGAAATTAGGATTTGGGTTACTTTTATGGTAAAGTTTAGGGTTACGGTACGTTCAGGGTTACGGTAGAAGTGAACAGGCGAGTTCCAGGAAGCAGTTCAGAAAACGAAGATGCGATCGATGAAGCAAGAATTGTATTGGCCTGACGTTTCGGATTCTCACTTGCACTCATCATCAGAGACAGTCGCAGAAAAGAGTTATATTTAGGGATAGGGTAACGGTCAGGGTTATCGTTAGCGTAATGCTTAGGACACAGAAATATGTAACCTTCCTGGAATTCGGTAGATGACAAACTGTATTAAAGATGGGAGACGTTTATATTTCCGTCTGCTTTTGGGAGGAATAGGGGAGCATAAAGGCAATTCTGAATCTACATATTGTGAGTTTATTTATATTTATCATGCAAGCGTGTAAAAATGTTATTTTATTTTTGCAAAACATAAAAATTTTATTCGTAAACTGACAGATGGAAGTCTTTGCGTGCTTACGTCCTTCGTGGTCTTGAAACCCTGTGAACGCATTTTTGTCCTTTGGAGTAGGAGGAGTAGGAGGAGTAGGAGGAGTAGGAGGAGGAGGAGGGGTAGGAGGAGGAGGAGGAGGAGGAGGAGGAGGAGGAGGAGGAGGAGGAGGAGGAGGAGGAGGAGGAGGAGGAGGAGGAGGAGGGAGGAGGAGGAGGAGGAGGAGGAGGAGGAGGAGGAGGAGGAGGAGGAGGAGGAGGAGGAGGAGGAGGAGGAGGAGGAGGAGGAGGAGGAGGAGGAGGAGAGTCAATGATATTGCGATCTCGCTCAGCGTGCTAGCGAGCTAGCGCCGCCGCGTGAGAGGATCAGTGAATCGAAGGTTATCAGCGCCCCGTTTTGAACTTGACCCCGCTGACGTTATGTTAGTGCAAGCAACAGTCAACCAGTGCAAAGCCCCCCTCTCAGCGGACAAGAAGGGGACTAAGGAAGTTAGTGAAAGCCCCTCCTCTCTCATGCTAAATAATGGCCGCACCGAATAGGCAAACAACACATGTGCTACCGTCGTCGCCGCCGCCGGCGCCGCCAAACGGATGTTTACCATCTCAAGAATACGCCGTGGGGCAGGGGTCTTGGTGCTATGAGGTTCGTGCATATCTGGAGCTCCAGTTGGAACCTGAGCTGGACCGCGTGGCCTCCTCTCCCACCCCTTCCAGTCCGATGAGGGAATAATATGTTCGATAAGGGAAAGGAGGACTGCCGCTCACCTTGTCTGGCGGTAGGGTGGGTGGGATCCCAGGCACCAGTGGGGAGGACGACAAGCTGGCTGGGGCACTGCGCTCGTCCTCTGACAGAGCAAACACATCCACCCGGTAGAAGGTGTCGGGAATGAGGCTGCTGAAGTAGGCCGAAGAGTCCGTCCCGAGAACTTTCATGTGCAGGCTACTGTTACCCAAAGACTGCAGTTTTCGGCATTTGCGCGCCTGAATCTCCACAGAGGGCGTCAAGTTCTTGAGAATTATCCTAGGTGCAAATAAAAACGGTGTTAAGGAAGCCATGAAACCACAGTCCCGAACATGAAATATCACAGTTATCAGCTAGAAGTCTGGTTTAAAATGAAAGTGAATGGGATGTAGTGCAGTAGCTATGCAAGGAATGAAAGCAGTCTGTCAAAAGTGCTGCCCGACTGTTCTACTGTTATTGAAGGAACATGGACAATCCATAGGAGTATAAGAAGGAGAAACCGTACACAATAGGTGACGTATCTCACGAAATAATAGCTAAGGTTGTGAAATATTATCTCAACTAGTAGGGATTACTTAGGTGAGGCTGTTATATCAATTATCATATGACATAATTCCAGCATATGTGAGTCATACCACGATTCCGGCAGCTTGGAAAATGACTTTGATTAATGTGAGATGTTTCCGTGGCTTTTTGATATCCCGATAAACCCCAACTTCGTTAAGATAAAGCATGTAAAAATTAGCCGATTCATTCTGTGGCACCTGACGTCTTCGCCACATTTTCCTCGATTAAAGATGTATTTCGATTTCAAAAAGACTTTTCAATTCCTGACGAATTTTGGACCGGATCTGTCGCATCCCTCGGCTTTATAGTTCACGGCAGACAAGCTGAGCACTTCATTTTCAAGAAACGTATACGTACCTCCTCATACAAAAGAGGTCCTACGGTGCTCGTAAAATGTTGCACTTGATATGAACCACGCATTAAAAAACGGACATTTTTTATGTAAGTTAAATAGATAATTCACAGTTTTAGCAAGTCTCATAATAATAAACCTTTCTGAGACCGGATGATACAAATGCTTTAAAGCGAGCAATTTTATAAAAGATAAATTTGCTGCAAATGCCGAAAAGAAAAATTATGTTAACCATGCTTTCCAAAAGCTTTGTTTGGATTTATAAAAGCATCGTAAATCAACGGAGAACCTTCATGCTACATAAATAGGCATGTTTAAACATTTTTTGTAGCTGGCAAGAGGGATCCTCATTCGAATGCCGGCATGCTGGTCCAACTGAAATATCTTGAGCATGTTGCACGGTAATCATCATTACAGTCTCATTTAAGTGATCCTTTCTAACCAAGATCAGATTTCACAATTTTCAGTAAGTTCCAGGAGATACGCCAGCTGTTGTAAACTTGGGGAGAAATTGACCCCCTGAGTAGTTTTCATACACAATTTGGGCCAACCAAATCACTGAGCTTTTCTTTTAGAGAAATTGACAGCATTAAAATCGTAGCCGTCACGTTGGGAGTGACTCAATGCTCATTGGTCAATCATCCACGGCGTGAGACCAAAACGTACGCGGCCGACGATGGCAAATTGGCCAGACATCATCAGCACAGTTTCTCACCACATGAGCTTTCAGAAAGCAACATTTGAAACCTAATTGAACCTCAAAACAAGGTGTCGGGAACCACACTTACTCATATGTCTCTGGAAGGACCTGAGAATCAGGAGGATACCAGGAGATTTTCAGGGCGCCCAATTCGGTAGGGTCAATTTGAAGATTTGTGGGTGGTTGCAGTTCTGTAATAATCATAGAAACAAGTGGCAGTAGTAGGATGGGACAGATTCCTAGGCTCTGGAATAAGAGCACAATTTTAATGAATTTGCCCACATGCCAGTCTTACCACTACTTCGAATTCGGCGGCTCATCGGTGCCTCGCTGGTTTGCACGAAGGTTGAATTCCTAAAAACATAAAAAATATACACAAAATGCGCTACCTTTGAATAGTTTGTTTTCCCCACTCTCCCGGCAGGCGAAGAGAATAGAAACACCCTTGACCGTACTACAGTTGGCATTATTCCAAATTTCTGGAAGGGTACTTCCTCCCGTCTTCTAAACCCGACACTAACTGTAACCCGAATTTCCCTGGAATTTAGCGCCAAACCACCTGTTTTATAAGGATGGTGTTCCGATTCCTCGGTCCTGCCAAGCGGTGGGGAAGCGTGCTACGCAAATGATCCCTACTCCCTATGCATTTGATCCAGGTATGATTATTTCAATTACAATACATTATGAATTTGAGACAGCTTTAGGACCTTTTGCCTCGATGACTGAGAAGACGTTCCAGCCACCTCCTGGCCGTCTCCCATTTACCAGGTTTAATTAAAATTTCATAGTACGAATGCAGTGAACGTGTTTTTCGATGTTTTTTTTTGTAAATTCCGCACCTTTTAACATTTATCTTTCCTTATTAGTTTTATACATTCTGCCCACTAAAATGACCTGAAAAAAGGTTTGCAAACTAAATACTTTTAATGTATAACTGAACCGTTTGTAAGGGCCTCTGTCGTGTACTCCAGACCTACTGAAGGAACGACCAACAAGCGCTCTAGGCATCATCTTGTCTGCACAGTGCCAGTTCAAAGGAAGAGATAACGAAAGAATACCCTGATTTTATGATCTAGACCTGCACAAAAACGACCGAAATTCTCGTCATTTCCCTCTATAATTATCCCAGCATCGTGTTCATCTTCAATGATAATATATTATACGGATGACAACTGAATTAGAAAAATCGTATCGGCTTGCGTGGAAATGAAAGAAACGAGCTGCAATTGGATTTGCAGCTGCTCGATTGGGCGCTCCGAACGAAAATATAGTAAATAGTTTGGGTGGATCCGAGTGTACTAAAACGCTGTTACAATCTTGTCTAAATTGTTCAACCACTATGCGCGTAGGAAACTTCGATAATGGAAGAACACCCGTCGATCGGAGATGCGCATGCAGAAGCACTGCCTTGAAGAGACTAATAATTGCCGTGGGAACAAATTCCTTTTGTAGGGTTTACGTTGAACGTCCTGAAAGAAGATTTGACATCGGAACTATGTCCTGACCACCGAATCGTTATCAGCTACACAACTTGTGTGGGCAGGCGAAATTGCTTTGCAGATCATGTATCAATCGGTAGTGAGATGTTGGTTATCAGTCTGACCCCGAATTCAGAAGGCAGAGTGGCGAGTAAGCCAATTGCGGGTGGTTTTTTTGTCCGTTTGTTCGTTGCATCGCCAGGAGACAGCCTGCTACGCCTCCAGAAAACCAAACAGACTCATGAGATGAGCACAAAACCGAACGCTTCATTCCGCACTCATAACCTTCAATATATTTAAAAAGAGAATATACCTACTGATAAGGAAAGCGATTCAAACAAACGACTCAGAACGCCTGGTATGGCCGCCCTTAACAGGATAGGGGAATAGGAGCCGCGCCGCCCATCTTAAATAGGTGGCGTTACGGTAAATTTCAGGATGGGTAAATATATCCGTGAGTTAACACTTATACCTTAACCTTAATCCTAGCCTTACCCTTAACCTAAACCCCACAGATAACACGATAATAACCTTTAATCTTAGCCTAAACATGATCCTTGCTCCAACTCTGATATTAACCTCAAACTGAAACCCAACCCTAACCCTCGCCTTAATCCTGTCCTGTTTAGGCGGCGGACGGGGATTTTCAGCACAAGTTGACTTACCTGAGAAGAGACTGATTGTATAAAACCGTTGTTTTTGCCTCCTCCATTGCATTGACGGCCACTGTTAAGTCTTTCGAGGAAAAGAAGCAAGAAGAGAATACACGATGTCAATTGGAATTCACCAGGAATCTCAAGAATACCTTACTGATAGTATCAGAACGCTAATATAGGATTTTCAACCACGACCTATGATAACCCGAACTGCGTTAGGCCTTTACCAGCATAATACGGCATCAGAGTTTTGGACTAGAGACCACTCATGTCGGAGAGTTGTTAGGCCACTTAACGAGGGGGAGGGGAGGGGGGTGAGCAATGCGTTGGCGCGTAGCTGCCACCCCTTTCTGCTAACCGCAAACACAGCCGCCCGCACCACCACCCCCCCCCACACCTTTGCGACTGATGAGAGCATGAAGTGTCATTGATCAGGTGGCTTAACACCATTAGAGTCGCGCCAACCATATATGGGGGCCACTGTTGCTTCAGGACGGCCTGTGGTTCTGTCGGCATCTGGCTGGCTGAACCCCGGCCACAACCCACCACCCCCCCACATGACTTCTCACGGATTGACTTCTGCTGATAGATTGACTTCGCCAAGAACAAACTCAATCACCAAATACGAATGGCTAGGAGACCAGTTAAAAGGATACACGCCGTCTGACCGCAAATTCGATTTCGGCGGAGGGCTCTCGGACAACAGCTAGCAAGTAACTCACCCTTGACAGGGGAGGATAGCCCGACGAACGTCCAGGAGAGACCTTGACTCTGGGGGAGCCGGGCGCACATTTGCCTGCATACTCAGCAAGTTTGAAGTCACCTTCAAAATCACCCGAAACGTACGACAGCTAGCACCCCCAGTACTTTTTTGTACGTTCCTTCTGTTTTTTTTTACGATTGAGTATCCGTGGCAGGAGGGTTATACATTTTTAAGTAATATACATCTTACTTTCAGAGAAAATCAAGCATGGACCAAGTTTGTTAATGTTCTACTCCGCGGTCTTTACGTACAGTGCTAAAAAGGCTACCGATGCCTTCAACATCTGTATACTTTTGAAGAAGTTCAGTCGTTTGCATATTGCTTGGAAGAGCTCATATGATGTGATGTCTCTAAAAGTCGCTCGTGGCATCCCCATGGGTAAACCGTCCATCACCTTCCTCACCTCTGGCATGCATAAAAGCGAAAACGAATCAAGGTTGCTTATTTGGTGTAGTTTGGAATACCCGGGACCCGGCCCACCGGTTCGACGGCAAGGTATACATTATCAGCACACACACACACTCGTTGTCCCCCACTCAACAGCAAGCACAACGATGACCGGAGGATATCTACCCTCTCAAACACAGCCAGGGCTCTCTACGTATCACCTGCACATCAATCCCAATTCGGTGACGAGGGCTATTGTCCACTAGGAGGAGTTCACGGTAAGGATGAATTATATGGCCCCCTAAACGGGACTCGAGAACGGGAACAGCCCGCAACACTAGTCCCTTTGTGCCAACTTCCAGGGAAAAAAGGGTTAGGTTTTTGGCTAGGGTAAGGGATTGCTTTACGGTTAGGGTTAAGGTAAAAGCTAGCCGTATGGTTGGGGTCACGCTTTGGACTACGGTTTAGTTTTATGCTAGGGTTAATGCTAGAGTTAGGACATGTGAATACTTACCCTTCCTGAAATTATATGCAGACCCAAATTTCTTACTTGGGCAGGGTCTCCATATCCCCACGTACCGAGTTGACTATCATGGGAAAAGTTCGTTAAATATCCGTAAATTTTAAGGTATTTTGATATCTTACAGGCACGGACTGGAAGAATTGCACGGTTATTGTATAACCGACTTTCAACCAAACATATGGTAGTTTCTCTTAATATATATGGTTTTTATTCTATAGTGTACGATATGCATTGGGAATGGCTTTGATCAGAGCTCCGTAATGGTTCCTTGGTGCTTTTTAATGTTTGCCTTAGAACTGTATTCCAGTGTCTTTGACTGGGCATTGAGGGTCGTTTTCCGCTTTCATTATTTACTGATTGCCCACTTAGCTTGGCCGGCCTTCCTCACTGCTCTCATATATAAGCATCAAGTCGTCTGTCGGTAGTTGAGAATCACACAGTCGGCACCACAATCTTGCTTCTTACATAGTAAAAGTGTTTTTGGTATGTTAAAAAAATTATTTATTTCCTCAGACTGCTGCCTACCCAACTGCCTGAAACAGAATGCTTTCGTTCCACTGTTCAAGAAGAAAGTATTCCAAAATGAAATGATCCTGCCACCAGAGTTCCTGAAAACCCCCCTAATTTTTTCAGCTCTGATGGAAAAGCAGGTTACCGAAAGCTGCGAAAAAAGTGCCCCCACGGTGTGCACTCTCCTCCAGAACTTACCGTCCGAAACACAACAATTCAAAATCAAAGTTTTCGTGAATTCATCCAATTGTGCGATTCTACTTTTACTTTACGTATGCCCTATTTGTCTACTGTCCGGTTGGACTGCGGAAATTGAATGGAGAAAATGAGAGTTTTTAAGCACGAATTAATTTTTATTATTGCTAGCATATTTTGCGAAGGGATATGACGCATTGTTCATGTGTCCGGAATGAGGTTTATACACAGTTTTGTCCCTGAGACGACACGAAGTGGTTCTCGGCCTGTGCGCACAACTTCCTTGTTATCACTGCAGACTACCCAGTGCTTTGGCGTGACCCCCTCGAACTTGTTCTTAAGATCTCTAATCAAAAGTCTGTGAAAAGTGGGTTTTTGCTAAGAAATCTGTTAAACTACTCGACACTAATGTCAGCTAGAGGTTGGTAGATACTCGTTTATCTGAGAAGCTTTCGGGAAACCAACCGACATGCTAAAACGGTTGCAGGTATGCTCTTGTGAAGTGCACTACGCAGTTGGCAAACTAGATGGGGAAATTAACAGGTGAAGGGAAAAATGGCCACAATTTTTGCATTGTAGGCCACAGTATTTCCTTTTCGATTATTGGGTTTTTAAAAAAGAGCTAAATCAATAAAAAATAATTGTTCAGATGCGCTGTAGGTTGCCTCTGTGGAATGAAAAGGACAGCTTTGGGGGTGGACAGACATGCCTCTTCGGTGTTAAGGAGGTGCGACCGCAAATCCAACTGCCTTTACAGGATCATACATTTCGTTGTTACAGACACTTTACCATTACCCTGAGATTAGTCAATAGCTGGCACTGTCCAAAAAAATCTCTCCGGTTTTGTGGTAATCGAATTTGACACAACTGCACACCGAAAGACCGCATCTATACGCTAGAGTTAAAGGGAACTACACCTGCCCGGAAAAACAACAAGCCAGAAGCCTAGCCTTCCCTCGACTTAAAACCAACAATTTGCAATCGGTAAGCCTGTGCTAAGTCAGGGCTGTTTAAGTTCCATCATTTAGCGTACGAACCGACACGAACGCCTTTTAGGCTTGCTCAAATTTTGCCTGTGGGTGCAACCCCTCTATCACCGGGCTTGTCCTGAAAGGTTACTGCGTCGTACGTTAGGTCGGACTATGTGCTGTGTGGGTAGAATAGTCGTTTTAGAGTGGAGCAAAGTCTGCCGACATCGCCTTCGCGATTCCCCATGGAATGTCTGTTCAGCCCCCACCCTCTCAGCAATAATGCACACGTCACCTGGTCAGCTAAATAGCGCTAAAGGCATCATCACCACATTGAAACACGATTCGACAAATCCTGTCTCCCAGAATATTTAAACCTTACCGAGCTTTTGCTTACCGCAAATCTTTAAACAGTAAAGCGCGATAGAGTACGATGCACACTTGTAAGTCCAACTGATGAAAATTTTGGCCACTGCTGATCTTACTCATTTTGAAGGAAGAAAGGCATCACGCGGTACGAGAAACCCCTTGAAATTTAGCGCAAAGTCACCTGTAATACGTGGATACTTATTCTCATGTGCAATAAAAGGGAACATTTGAAAGAGGACAACTTAGATGTTAGTGGACATTTCGCTTACCTAGAGAAACCACAGCGTAACTCGTTGTTGGTAAATATACTCAGTAAGGTTTATTGTTTACAGAATGCCCTAGTTCTGTTGCAGTGGCCTGCTGAGGAGGGTCGTTGAGCTCAAGGCTCTATACCAACTGTGATGCATTACTTTAATTTCGAGTAGTGTTGGAATGTTTGATCTGCAATTTGTTTTCAAGAGTCACTTTGGGGTGGAAATGCAGTGAATACGATTGGCGTCCCAGGGTGCACTAACTCAGTCCCTTGGTAGTAGGATCATAAATAGGTGACCTTCTACCAGACTGGAAGGCGACCGGCTTCTATCCAGCGATTGGTGTTCATCACGAGTGTGGCTGATTAAGTGAGCCTATCAGACCCGGTTAACCCCAATTTTTAGTACTTAACAAATTTCCTCATTTAATATTTCATATGCTATTTAAAGATCTGAACAAAGAGGATCACCAAACGCCCAGGATTGAGAAACTGTTGCTATTTCGACAATGGCAACTGCTGATCGCTATGGTGAAGATCAAATGTCACCCAACTAATTAACCGCAGGAAATTAAACATAATCTCCCCACCTCCCGAATGTCGAGCGTATAAAGACCCAGCCGATGAAGGATCACAAAGGGCAGATAACGGTTACTTAGGATATTGTGCGAGAGAGATAGAGAGATGTGGCAGTGTGCAGGGAAGGTGTCATCTGGAGGTAAATATAAAGGAGCTTTAAAACATGACCCGGATACGCAGCAATGCTGCCCAGAACACTTTAACTTCATGCTCCTTGGACGAATTTTGAAGCTAGTTTAATCAGACCGAAAAATCTACCAAGAGAGAAGAGGACATAAAAAGTGGCAGCTATCAAGCGGACAACATTTTCAAAATGGCAAAAGCATGCAACGCGTCTCAAAAGACTTTGTATAAAACCCCTTGTTATAACTAGAGTCGGGTGGTGATATGTTGATTCTGGCGAAGAATTTTGGCTTGGAAATACTGAGAATCTGGAATTATTTTACATAAGCCTAATTTTTGAACCGATCAGAAATATAAATTTCAGCTATTTTGGCATGTAAACTCGTTTGGTTTAACCGGATATGAATGTCGGTATGGAAAATATTATAATTTTAAGTCCTTGGTCTATTTTTACAATGAAACAATGCATTTGATGTATGTATGTAACACTCAGACTTACCGACTTGGAAAAATAACAGATATAGGATCGCAAGGGCGAACGTGAAACTGGCTTCTAATCTGCCTGTGCCTCTTATTCCAATTCGGACGGCCATAGTTGTAAATCCTGATCTATAAGTTTGGATTCAACTAAATGGGAGGAGAAGCGCAAATTATTCGTTTCCAAGTTCATACAAAGGAATTTGTGTCGGACTGGGAGATAAACACCCCACATAGTAGCCGCATACACCGTTTGATTGTTGTTTCTGATGGTATCCACCGTCTGGCCAATAGCGCATGAGCGTAGACTTGGAAAGCATCTACCACACTCGCTCCTTCTCTTACACCTGGCTCTGATGGCAAAACAGTCAATAAAACTGGAGGCAGGGAAGGGCACATAAAGATTGGGTCAATACAAGGAGGTCGACACCAAACACTGGATATAAATTGTATGCCCCACTTCTCATGGTCATTTATCGATGTTGCTACCCAATGCACCACCTTCTCTGCATCGTAATCGAAGACAATAAAAGACAGACAGGACATTTGAGTCGATGATTCATGGTCCTCGGACGGTGATATTAATTAAAAGAATGACAAATGACGCCAGTCCAAACAGCTCAGCCGGTAATTAATAAGTCCTTCAAATATGGGGTCATCAGGACTTCCAGTAAATAAGTGGCCAATAAGGATGTTTAATGGGGCACGCCAGCTGTCATGCATGCAAGAGCAGCAATAAGCGTCATTAGAGAGCTAATAATTCAGACTTTGGTAGCCTCCACTCAATTGCCTCTTCCACTGGCCCCCAGGCAGGCAGTTTAGAGTGACTATCAAACGATTTTGGGAAAGGATCAGAGGGAGATCTTGAAGAAATACCCACAGTCCTTTCTATTGACAAATATTTGCCTAAAAGATACGGTTTGTATCAACCCCCGCCCGTCCATAACTTCGAATGGGTTTTTAATGCATATGCACCGTTGAAATAAGAGTGATCATACTTTCTTCCCTATGTTTAAAGAAAAAAAACGTTTACAGCTGCTACTAAGTCATCAGCTATGTTAAAATATGTAAAGTTGGACTAATGAAACGTAGTCATTTGATCGGCTGCTAATGAAACACAGGGGAAGCACAATAGCCGGGTCCCTCAAAGCTAATTTTATGATTGCTTTTCAACAATTATGGGTAGCGAATTTTAGTTATTTTACAAACCCATGATTTTTGTCCATTTGTTCCCTCTTCCTTAGCTCCTGTCCATTTGTTTTCATCGTTCAGAAACGCGGCGGGGTCCGCGGTTTATAACCCAGATAGAGCATCCTTCTGTATGCCGTCCCTTCGGATCGGTTGGCTAGTGTGTGGTGTCTGGGGGCGTTGCCATGGAACACCCGCGTTGTTTACTTTTTGGCTTTTTCCTTTTTATTCGCTCCTTTTCCCTCTCTTTATGCCCCTCCCATATAACTACCCATATAACCCATATATAACCCATATAACTAAGACTGAAGGGCATGACTTAACTATCTGTACGGGACCCGGCTATTGGGCCTCTACCTGAAAAACTTCCACAGACTTTCGCTTTCTCGTTGCGTTCTGGAATACGAGGTCAGAAAATGAACATAATTACTCATATCTTACTCTGGTTTCACTGTAAAGTGTAACATAAATACTTTGTTACAGTGAATTTTTATTAATTTTCAGCACAAATCCATCCACTGACATTAAGAACACAATCTACCACTCCATACTGTAAATTTTGGTTTGCAGTGCACTACATGAATTAGAAAAAGGTGGTTGGAAGTTGAAAATAGTACATTGTCCGGCGAAAAAGCGACAATCGGATGGCTAAATAACACGCAAATTTATAAAACTGGCGAAGAAAAACAGAAACTCTGATATTTGTTGTGTGTTAATGGCTTGCTGGAAATAAATGCCTTCGTCTGCTGATCGTATTTTCTTGAATGCTCGGCAAATGGAAGCAACACTGACTGACTGAAAAGGGTTTCGTATGTGGGCCAGTATGTGACGATATCCAATAAATATTGGTAGCCTGCCAAAACCTCTGTATAAAGGACAAAAGTCTATCTAAAAAAAGAGGACTTGGAAAATTTGAAAAAAAATGTTTCCTAATTCTTCTCTAACATGGACAGACGTGAAACTAATTTTTTAACTTAAATTTTTAAGGGCACAATGAATTTGTCAAACATGAGGAGTCTCAAAGCTTTACCAGAATAGTGTTCTTGAAAAAATCAAAAGTCAGCCCTGACTTCACTTTTATTAAGCCGCAACGATTTCTTAGTTAAATTTGCTGATTCGCCGTAAACTCTAAAATTATAAATTACGAAAAAAACAATACAATGTAGGTAAGTAGTATAAATACGGAAATACTGTCCATGTTCTACCAAATACTTAATCTGGTAGGGGCTGCTGATTGGATACGTACATGCTTGCCCGAAATAATAACTCTTTCAGGCTGCATGGTAAAATAAATTATAAATAACAATGCATTTTCAAGATTTCTTTGAGACGCACGCATACTTGACTTTTCGTGCAAACGTTTGGTAGTTAGAACTTCGAGTTCAAACATATTAATTTGCAAGGAAAGCGCTTTATCTCTTTTATAATGCCCAAGTGTGCGATCGGTGTGAAGTGAACAAAATATATTTTATTTTGTAAAGCATATTTGATGTAAGCACAACTGCTAAAGGTTTCAACAAAGATCCAAGCATCTCATATACACTCCTCGTGTGCGTATTCTACCAAATCGTTTTTATATTTTCACAGTATTTAGACATGTGTTCGTCGCAGGCCTCCGTAAAATGTGCCTTAAATCTATATATGATTCTAACTGATCACTCTACTATGTTCCTGACAGAAAAAATGCTTATACTGTTTCATAATACCTGAACAGACGCATACGGCGTGATAAAACAAATTCCAAAATCGCTTGCGATATTACCATACTGATTTTTTTTAATGTCCTGTAACAGACACTCCAGACCCGGTTTTGCAGATACCAGTGGAGGGCAATCTCGTGTGAGCAGATCTCCGCCTACCGAATCCTGATAAGTTAACGTTTGTAAATATTGACAAACATTTGCACCGTTTTCCTGTTACGTTTTTGTTTTGCTACGCTGCCAAAAGAGTGTTCTGTTTCCATATTTCCGTTCAGTTTGCATTTTAATTTCTCAACGTATGTTTGTATCGTTTTTCCGTTTCTATCAAGCTTGTTACGTTACCAATAAACCTTTTTTTATATAAACTATTTTCATATCATTTCGAATATTCAGACTACACATGACTCCGCCCGTTCTGAGATTCATTAACTTTTAGACAAGATCCCTGAAGAAATGACCTCCTCGGGTGTTAAACCAGATCACGTATCTACCCGCAACTACCGGATTCCCACTACCTTTCTCCGGCCGGACGCTACAATGGTGGCAGCGGTGGAGTGGAGAGGAGCACACACATCTCTAAAGCACTGAGGATAGTGCTGCAACTCAGGAGGGCTTAAGTTACGCACTACTAGAGTGAACAGGTTGTTCAACTGGAGTGTAAACTCGCTTTGACGCGGGCTCAGGATAGGGTCGGAGTGATCGAGCATCAGCAACGATGCCGGTTTCCTTTCCTCTATCAAACGCTGAATCCCGTCACCACAGTTATCGCCACCGCAGACTGTATCGTTTGCTCCCGCTCGATGCCAGCACACTCACGTTTCATCCCTGCCCACAGTGCTGCAATCCCCAGAGATAATCAAACGGACAAGGTGAAATTTTCTCACTCAATCTGGGACAGATCTGCATGTAACGCTCACTTCCCTATCATCTTTTATAACCTTTTACGCATCTCTATTTTTTGATTATTAGAACACTTTTCCTACATTTTGCTGTTTCTTCTAATGACCACTGTATTTGTGTGATCGGTATGGTGCTTAGCGACTCTGTTCAGTACTCACACGGATTGAAAACAACTGCAGCTGCTTTATGGGCCCGTGTACGTGTTAACTTTGAAGTCATCGGACGTTACAGTGAACTCCACAATTTTTTTTTCATATCCTAACGATCTACCTAACCGCAAGAAGAACCGATCTAGATCACAAGTAGTTTGGTGATATGAGTACCTGAATCGTAAAAATTTTTTTCCCTTACCGAGCCATATGTCTTGAATTTGAAAAATCTGTCACGAATTTGTTGTATTTCAGTGAAGAGATGCTGTATTCTCTTGTTTATTTCCATCCCTTATCCTTATCAATTTACTGTGCACATATTTCCAGCCATGTTGATTTTGAACTGAATAACAGGGTTCCTTACGTTTTCGTACGCCACTATTACCCTCGACACAAAGCGAAATTTTTTTAACCACCCGCTGCACTTAACTCTCTCGCCTGCTGATTTCTGGCCTACCTGCACAGTTAGAACAGATCCCCACACAAACCTAATTTTGCAAGTTGATAATTATAATCCACTGTAATATAGTTTACCAGTTTTTACTAATGTTCAATCTTCATAAAAAAGAATCACATTAAAAATATGCACAAACTCCATAAAGTTTATTACGGCTCCTAAATCGATTGCAAAAATAGTACTTTTACTGTTGGTTTAATTAAAAAATAAGCATAAGAACTGTCGTCAAAAATTAAGCCTAGTAAAATTTTATAATTCATAGTAAGCCAGAATTAGAAAGGCATTAACCTACAGAACAATGAGGCTGAAAGCTACTTTATTGAGAACTGCGCAACTTATGTTGTTGAGACGTCTCTATAGCATATAAATACGGAACCTTGTACAAGATTTTTTATTCAGAAGAGAGATTAAGTCCCATGATTTGCACGAAAAATTTTCAAATTTGTGTCGGATTCTTCAAAAGGGAGTTACGGAAAATCCTGAGATAACATTGTAAACCCACCGCCTCGGACATACAAAACAGAAAACTGGAATATTTGAATAATCACTGATTAGCACTCAAGGTTGACAGTGCTCAACTTAGTCAAGTCAAACAATGGTCACTTCACGTCTCTTTATTGAGGGCACACGTATTTGTTATTCAAAATCCCTTTTCATATCCGGATTCCCGTTCATTAGAGCTTAACATCGAATGCAGAAAGATAAAACAGTGTTTTTACTATTCAACAGGATTTGCGTACTCATAAAATTTCATGGATTTCAAAACTTAGGGCTTCTTACGTGAAATCAGTGCACACTGCGCCTCCCAAAGATTCAAACCAGTAAAGAAACCATCGTTCTTAAAATTAAGGCATTGATTTTTTTTGTAATTTCAAATTTACTAACATTAAAATAATTAGATTTCACTAAAAACCTGAATTTAAGATAATGGCTATATTACAAATCAACCAAATATGGCCAAATATAAATGTGCATGAGGAAGGGAGTGCATGAAACTGGAAACTAATTTAAATTGTAAAAAATGTACAGGATCAGTACTTCCTACTCTGTCCGTTTGCATTTATGACAGCACAAAATCTATCTGACATGGAGGTAGCCAAGTTATCGATAGTAGTTTGTTCCATGTAGGTATGCAGCACAAAATAAAGTTTTTCTTGCATCAAAAAACCTTTCTTTGCCTTATGCAAGTTTCTTTTGTGAATTGCAAGTGGTTTTTGACTGGATTCAAGTCCGGACTGTTAGCAGGAATAAACATAGATTGCAAGTCTAAAAAGTTATATTATCATTGTAAACGTAATACATTTCATATATATTTAGGGCAATGAACTGAAGCATTATCCTGCTAAATTATGGTGTTCATTCTGTGTCAATATATGTTGTTATAGCCGAAGGCATCGTTTTCAATTACGAGGAACACCTTGCTGTTAATAGTCTCCGTTGTCGAGTGCCAGATCGGTCATTCTCCAAATTTGAGGGCCATCCAAACCATCAGACATCGGAAGTTCTTGAAAGATACTGTCGAAATAGTGCGTTCTCGGTGGAATTTTTCCCGAATATTCCCATCTGTGTCGAATTTGCTGGCTTATCTAAAAATAAGACCTAATCGCAGAAATAAATGGTCTTCCAGAATGAGGGCCTGTAATCAATGTACTTCTTAGCAAATAAAAAAACTTCTGTTATAAGTTTCCTTCTTAAAAACGTCTTGATTGGGGCATTTGCCTGGTGCAGTTCACATTTCTGCACTCTTTTCCTGGTTATTTTCATTCGCCCATTGATGCCCATTTTTGAATGACCTTTATTGCATAAACATTCTCTGTTCGAATACCAGCTCCTAGATCCATATTATCATTCATCCTTTGCTCATGGGTGTTATACCAGATAATGACCCCTTTAGGAGATACAGTGTCAAGAGTCACTTTATCCTCGACCCTATAACTCGGCTCCCTCTTTATTGCTGAATGGGCTGGACGCTACATAACGTCTTTTTTTATTCCTGTGTCTGAAGAGATTTCGTTATCCTTCGATGAGTGTGGTCTTTTGGAATCTACAAAAAGATCCTTTCTAGGTATATTTCCTAAAACGGGTTGATTAGTATCCTGTTCGGTAGACATCATGCAACATAAAGGTATATGTACTTCATATGTAAGAGGATGGGATGTGATAATGAAATTTTATTTGTAATAGTGATGGAAATATAAGGATATCGATAGGGTAGTTAGAAAACGCCAACAATTGATAGTTAATGATAGGGAGTTGGTTAGAAGATGGACAATTGTTTACAGTTGATTCCGAAGTCGTCTCCTGAGGACCCGCCGATCGTGCCGTGATTGTAGACACTGTCTCTAGGGAAACCAAAACAGAAAACCTGCCAACCAACCGTTAAAATTGTGTGTGGTTTGGCGATTATTTGGACTTAGTTGGACTGATGTCAAAAAGGTAGAAACGGGTTATGCACATGAACCGTTCAACTGCAAGACATTTCAAATGCTACCAGCCAGTTATTATATTGTGTTTGGTACTATTCGATTGGTTATTGACTCATACAGGTCAGAAAATAATTTGTGGACGATTAATCTCTGCAAGCTTATTGAGGATATATACTCTCAAATTGTTATTAATTTTCCTGAAGTTATCGTTACTGTCGGGATGATTGCCAAAATAATTTTGGTGTCCTCTGTGTCGAGTCGTGGATATGAAGATCATAAATTCGAGCTTCGTCTGTATATAGCAGACAATAATGGGTTTAGTGAAGTTATGTTGGTATTTACTGATGAAATTATTTTTAGCATTAGAAAGGTTAGCTCATGGCTTTGATAAGAAAATAAAAACGGAAATTTATGATCATCGGACATTTATGCATTTATGTCGAAATTTTTATGCATATTATTTTTAGTGTCCGATAGGTCAACTGGTAACTATGATAAGAAAGGAACAGATTACATATTTAGAATTATGGTGCGTTTATGAATTTTTTGTGATTATGCGATATTCAAAAAATTGTTTGTTTCTAACATGATGTTGATTTTGTAATTGGCGGACTCAGTATTTATAGGTTTATTAAAGTTATGTTAATTATTGTTGCCAACATTAATTTTTTGTGTTGGGTGGGTCAAATCATGGCTTTATAGAATAGGAAAAGAATTGCGGGGATGTTTATGACTGTGGTCGAATGTTTATGTATTTATTGTGTTCATAACATATTTAGGCGTATTTTTCGATTGAGCACATGAGGTTTCCGGCGGTTAGTGACACCAGATCCCTTTCGGCCCAAATTATTTATCAAATTATTTAACTGGCTTAAAAAGTGTAATTTTTGGTTTTTCTTTTAAATTCTATCCAGTAAAAATTCATCGTCTTCTTTAAAACATTGCAACGCTCAGACTGAACAACCGAAGTAGGCAGTTTGTTCATTTCCTTAATCACCCAGTGCACTTCCTGTTTCGCGTAGTTTGTGTTCAATTTCTTTTGGTAACCTTGGAGATTTTTCATTTTTACCAATTCAAAAAATTGGCCATTTGAAGAGCACAGTCAACTCCTCTTACAAGTTTGAAGGCCAAGATCATATCCCCGCTGTACTCTCTGTAAGAGAGAGGAAACATGTTAAGCATTTCTGTTTGGCCCTCATAGGGTATTCACTCTAATATACTGACTAGTTACGTCACCTTCCATTGAACTCTCTCCAAAAGAGTGTAATCTTGCTTCGTCCAGGGGTGCCACACCTGAACGCAATATTCCAACATGCGAACATAACGTTCTTCGTCAAAATTAACGAAGGATCTCCTGATTGCTCTCAGGATATGCATCGTTTTCTTTGCTATCGGAACACAGTGAGACGATGGTATGAGAGAGGGTGTTATCCAAAAATAAAGTCTTTTAAGATAATTTACCTTTTTGAGCAAGTGACATCTGATGAGGTACTGATATTAAAACCTCATCAACCTTCTTTACTTAGGCCGTAGTCGACTGACTTTGCACTTGTTAAAGTTAAGTTTTAGTAGCCACTCATAACACCACTTTTGCAAGCAATCCAAGTTATTTCATAAGCTCCGCGCATCTCCCGGTTTTCCAATCGAAGTTCATCACTTCAGATAATCAGCAAAAATGACCTTCTCGCATGTCAGATAATCAAGACAGTCGTTCAGGTATACGAGAAACATACTGGGAGCCGGAACGTTCCCCTGCGAAACCACTGTGAACGATTTCTCGGGGTGAATTGGTGTCACCAATACAGACACGTCTGTGAGGAAGTTGGACAGCCATTTGAGTAGGCTGCCAGCCAAATCCATTTGACGGAGCGTCGATATCAGACGTCTATGTGGGACCATGTCAAAGGCATTGCTGATGGTAATGTAGACCGCATCGACTAAAAAACCAAATTCTAATGATTTCTTCCAGCTTTCCATGGATGTGAGCAGGTTTTTGAGGCAGGATCGACCACTTCTTAATCTATTTTGAGATGAACTTGGCAAGTATTTCTCTTCAATATGCATCATCAGTTCCCTTTTATAATAATAATAATAATAATAGTTGTATTTAATACCGGTTTACAGGCATTGTCAGATGAAATATTCAGTGGGTAGAGGCTGGCAGTGAAAAAAACTCCTGAATATATATCATTATAAGTGTTTTTCCTATTTTCATGTTATTCAGGAGAAAAAACTGCCGCCTTAAGGATGATAGCAATTCAGATCAGGGAAGGGCTAACACAATTGCAGTCTGTATGCAGTCTCTCTGTCTTTGCTAGGAACCGGGATTCTGCCTCAGGCAAGAAAGCATCCGTGTACGGTCGCTCACTGTCTGCCGAAGAAGTCAACGGGTGCAGGCTGCAGAGACGGTGCCGTATCCCTCAAGGTAACACCTGGGATCGAGTTCAGATGCCGCGCACTCCGTCGAACAGGAAAACAGATTCTACCGTGTCGGCGCCAAGAATTCTTGGAAACTGTTCTGAATGCAAAAAACTAGTAATGGTAATCTTAAACAAAGAATAACTCCGCTGGACTTTTATATTATGGGGAAGTTTATTCAACATGGCCATGGCGTTTACCGAAAAGAACCGTCGATACTTAACTGTGCGAGCTAATGGAAGAAATAAAAAGACATTGCGATGACTGCTGCGCTGAGGATGGTCAAGCTGCCTCACAGTGATAAGGGGATTAAATTTACGATTATTCAAAAGCTTAAACAGCAAAAATAGTCCCTTCTGCACTCGGCGAAACCATAAGGGATCAATGTTTACAAGCCCACAGCGTTCTTGATACGACATATTACGGTGCTCCAACGATAAAATTCTTTTCGTGAAGAAGTGTTGGACCGATTCGATGTTCTTCCGTTCGCTAGCGCGCAGAAGGCTTAATAGAAACGAGCAGTATTCCAGGCCAGGTCTAACGTACATTTTATAAAGGCGGAGTCTAATATCAATAGTTTTAAAATTTCGGAGGATAAACCCGGCAGTTATGTATCGTTTCCATTATTTTGCAACAAATCCTTGTGAGCCTGACTGATCCGGAGCTATTTTGTGATATTCTCTTTCCAACTTTAGAGATTGGGTTCATGTTGGCTAGCTTCCACTTGGTAGGCAAAACCTCCACCTCCATTGAACTTTAAAGATCTCGGAAATCAGAGAGGTCAGTTGGTCACTGAGTTCATTTGGAACGTTTGTGGATATGCCATCGGGGGCAGGTGATGTAGTGGCCTGTAGCTGTTTCAGAGTTTTTCTTACTGTGTCTGCTGGGAATGTCACACTGCTTAGTTTATCTGAAGTGTGGCAATACTTTGTGTTCTTCCTCGTCAAAAGGCTGTTCTTCTGTATATACGGACAAAAAGAAATAGGATAAGCGGTTGTTGTTTTCACAGTTATCGGTAAGCTAGTTTCCCTGATCATATTTTAGTCAAGTAATGGAGTCCTGACTTCGGTTTGCCTTATTCACGTAAGCAAATAAACTTTTAGCGTTTCTTGGTATGCCCTTGCCTATTTCGGAATCAAAGGCTGATATTTTTTCCTCAGAAGATTTCGACACCGATTTCGCTGTTTCTTAAAGCGGAAAAATGTTCGGGTTATTTATATCTGCCGTATGTTCTCCATAGTCTCCTTTTCTTCTTCAGATTTCTTTTTATTTCCGATGTCACCTTCTCGGGTCGGGAGACGCAGGATCTCCTTTTAAGTGGACAGCAGCTCTATATGAACGGCTGAATCAAGTTACTTAAGAAGAACCAAACTGCATTTGGTTTAGTTATGTGTGCAGGGCTTCAGTCTAGCTCATTCAGTACTTCTTTCATTTTGGTATACTCCCCTTTCCCTAAATTTCTTTCCCTAATTGCTCGAAGTTCTGGTAAAGAAAAATGACTGTAAACCCAAGCAAAAACGCAATGATCATTTCATTAAAGGGGTGCATGAGAACTTATTCCAAGGATACAATTGCCATCTCTTCCAAGAATGAGATTTAAACAGCTCGACTGCTGCCAATTTCGGAAGCGTGTGTCTATTGTGACGCAGTGATTTTCAGAGTTCGTGACTGTGCTGTATATTTTGATGACTTCTTCAAATTGGCTGAGAATCAATATCTGTGGGGTCATCAGTTTTAACTGCAGAGAAAGTAGGTCCATACAGATGTCCGACGAAAGGCCTTCTCACAGAGAGGCTTTGGAGCATGAAATGGTCTCATTGACGCGGTGGTCGTTTCAGAAACTCCTTGAAAATATAAATCTAAACTAGATGCTCATTTACTGAGAAAGAACTTCAAATTCGGTTTAAAATTTCCGAATTCCAAGGAATTTATTCCTTTTGAGATTTCGGTCTACTGGACGCTTTTGTGGACTTTACTTATTAGGCTTTGAATTCCACTGGATATTCGCTTCCTCCTCATAAGCTTGCTAGAGGGCAGCAGCGGAAACGACCGATAGCCTCCTGTAAATTTCTCGCCAGCAGCTCTACTTGATCTTCCAGTCTACAAAAACTGAGTTATTTCGATCTTTAATTTATAAAGTTGCTCCCGCTAAAAATTTCGTCTCACAACGTTAACACCCTTAATCGTTTTTGGGATCTATAATGGAAGTCAAAATATACCTTCCATAATCGTGCAAAATACGTAAGATTGCCAAGGTTCGAACCAGGACATGGGTGTGCGCGAAATGATGGTGATACCACTGAGCTATAGCCACATGCCAAACCTAATGATTTAAATTTAAGTGATGGACTAAATAATATTCATAATATTAATGACTACACTTCCGAAAATATTTCCTTAAAGTCGCCTCCCACCAAACGGGCCAAGACTAATAAGTTTGTTGAATGTCAATTAAGTGGACAAAGCGTGTGTGAAATGCTTTAAACTTATTCCAAAATTGTTTCCAGATTGACAGGGATATGCATGGGCTGAGGATCAAGATACAGAAATTGAAGAAACTTACTCGCATTTTACCCAAAAATAAGCAGTCAGTAACGACGGAACATGAGGTTGAGAAACGCACATGTGCATACACAGCTTCCTCAGCCATAACATTGAATTTGGAAGATAACGCTGCGTCTACAGGGCTTGCGGAAGCCGTTAAACAGTCTGAAGTATCGAAAAAAGGCAACTGGCAGGGATCCCAGAAAATGAAGAAACGTTTCAGGCCATTCCAACAAAAAAAAACAGATTAAACCAAGGCGTCAACCCAAGCAGGCCAAGCCTAAGCATATGCCAAGCAAAAACCGCGCTGTCGAGGTCGCAACCGACCAAATAGCGGTATTATGCATAATCAAAAGCACATTTGGATAAAAATCGGAATGACCAAAACATACTTTCAGTATCTGCTCCACCATCGTCAGCAAACACTTGCAGTGCAGCTACATAAAGTAACACACGACTAACCAGTAGAAAATATAAACGAAAACAATTATTTTACCCTTGAAACCAACACTATCCCCTCAATTCCTCTGAAAACTAATGGGTTGCAAATAAACATTGATTTCGTTCCTACAAAAATTCGGAAACAGATAAGCTAACTTAATCAATCACACTCAGCTGGAACCGACAACATCCCGAATTCCCCTAGTAAACAGCTAAGCAATTTTCCCCCTTTGTTGAGCAGTGTTCTCACTTTTTCTCGAGCATGTTTTCTTTACTGATTATTGAAAAGCCTATTTTATTATTCTAGTCTTAAAATCTGGCCTACGATCGGATGTTCACAATTATCGCGGTGTTCATAAAACACCTTCTCTTGTTAAGCTCTTTGAAAAACTAATTGCCGTACAAATAACAGATTTTTGCATAACCAATCAACTTCTCAACTCTTCCTACAATGGCTTCTTACACAACGCTCTTGCGAAACATGTCACATGTATTTTCTAAATTAACTTACTTCTCTTCGTAATGATCATCTATCGGTGATCGCTATTTATTTTAACCTAAGTAAAGCGTTTGATAAAGTGCCTCATAGGAGACTCATAATTAAACTGGAAGCTTAAGGCTTCGTAGTGCTCTTACCGATTTCCTTACGTCATATCTACGTAATCGGAAACGAAAAGACTACGTGGAGTCCTCATTTTCAGCTGAGACCCCTACTTTCCTTCAAGGCACTGTGCTAGGTTTTCTTTGTCTTTGCTTACATTTATAATATTTCACCATCACTTAAACACTCTCAATCTTTCATTTTAGTTACTTTCAAGTCACTTTAAGTCAAATGATTGAGGGAATTAGGCTTTAGCCCTTGAGCTCCCTATTCACATTCAAAAATGAAAAACGAATAAACGTTTACCGCAATAACTCTGACAAATGAAAACGTAAGGTCATCGATATGTGTGGGCCAGGCATAAGCTGCCACTACTTACACAAGCTTCATTATATTAACAATAGTTTATCAGCAAATGAGTATCCAGTTTGCATTTAAATGTGTCAACAGTTTCTGAAAGGACCACCTCATCAGGGAGTTCGTTACATGCACCAACGACCCTCTGCGAAAAAGACGTTCCGACGGACGTCCGTGTGGACGAATTTCCTCTGCAGTCTAAATGAAGGACCCCGCAGATGTTCGTCTCAGCCAATTCGAAAAAGTCAGCAAATTCTAGGCACACTCGCAGCCTCTGATAATCCGGTAAGTTTGGATGAGGTCACCGCGAAGTTGCCTGTAATTGAGAGGAAAAAAGTCAAGTTCAACTAGTCTGGTTTCGTGAGGCAGCTGACTAAGATTCTTGAACATCTTCGGAGCCCTCACCTGTACTCGTTCGAGCTGTAGATAAGCCTTCTTAAACCACGGACGCCAGGCCTGGACGGCATATTCCAATGAGATCGAATAAATGCTCCGTAAGTTTTTCGGAATATTTCCTTATCAATCTGCACAAATCCACGTCTGAGCGCAAATAAAACTTGTGTTGCGCGTTTATCTGCCGGTACACACTGTGAAGGTGGTTTGAGTGAGGAGTTTATTAGAACACTGAGGTCCTTCTGTTCCTCAACAATCGAAAGGGGCTGCCCATTGAGAAGGTATTGGTAGGAATCATCCTCTTTACTGGTCTTTATGGTACGGAGTCTTAGGACAACACACTTCCCAACGGTAAAATTTAAGAGCCAACGAGCAGACTAGCTGCTAAGATGGTTGAGACTCTCTTGAAGTGCGTGCCTATGGGCATCAGATCTGATGAGCCTCCACAATTTAAAATCGTTTGCAAACATGACGGCACTGCAACCCAGGTCTTCAACACAGTTGTTGAAAGAAAAGTAATGGCCCTAAGACGGAGCCTCGGGGACACCACTTAGAACCGGCGTAGGTGTTGACTTCGAGGTATCGATGCAAACAGTTTGAAATCTTGCTGTAAGAAAATCTGCAATCAATTTCAGCAGCATTCCTCTTATTCCAATTTCAGATAATTTATAGATAAGAAATTTGTGTGGACACTGTCAAACGCCTTTTGAAATCAGTGTAGATGACGTCAACCCTACCAACTTCCTCGAATGCACGAGTCCATTGCTCTGTAGAGAGCAATAAAGTGGAAAGACAAGAGCGACTCTGTCTGAAGCCATGCTGGAGCTCTGAGAGTAATCGGTTTTCCTCAAGGAACTTCATGGTCGCCTTCTTAATTATTGATTCCATTATTTTACAGCAAATGGAGGTAAGGCTGACAGGCCGATAACTGTTGACATTAGATCGAGCCTCGATCTTGTGTATGGGTATATATTTGCTGCCTTCCATTCGGATGGCAGTTTCCCAGATTCAAAGGACGAATTGAATATATGCGTTAGTGGCTTGGAGAGTTCGCCTGCCAATTCTTTCAAGAACTTTGGCGGTAAATCGTCCGGACCAGATGACTTGGCTTCTTTGAGATTTTGCAGTTCTCGTTCCACGAGAGGTTCCGGGAAGAGTATAAATTCAAGCACTGAACCGGCATCTATAACACCGCTGTTGTCGTTTTCAAGCTGAAGTTCCGGTTCTCTAGTGAATACCGAGGCAAATAACCAACCAAAGAACTCGGCTTTCTCGCAACTTTCAAAGATTTCAACACCATTCCCATCCATAAGTACTGCAACTGGGTCCTTGTTTTTTAATCGACTATTGATATAATTGAATAAAACTTTTGGTTTATTTTCAGCCTGTTGAATAATTCTTGATTCAGAGCTTTTCCTTGCCCGACGGATCATTTTTTGACAGCATTTATGCGGGGGAGGAATTCCTTGAGATGCTCTGCTGCCTCTGTTTCACTGAATACCTCCCAGTTTTTATTCTTCTTCTTTAACTGCCTCTTAAGTTTTCTTGTTAACCAGGCAGGGCGACAGTCTTTTTTTGCACCTTCACTGGACAAAAGCGTTCAATCAGATCGAGTGAAACGTTCTTAAACGATTGCCAGTCATCCTCTGGTTCCCCTTTAAGCAAACAGTCCCATCTCATAGACATCAGTTCTTTCTTCATCGCGTAAAAATCGGCCTTCCATATTTTTGCTTACGTTCCGTTCTCTTTTTGCGCTGAGAATAAAGTGACTAATCCCACATCAGCGTAATATGGTCACTCTTACCGAGGGGAACAATAGGATACACGTAATTAATTTTAGAGAAGTCCTTCGTAAATACGAGGTCGAGGAAATTTACTCTCTGGTTCTCTCTAAATTTCGTTGGTATGTTAACCTTCTTTGCCAGAGCATGGTCAATAGTGAGATCCATTAGCTTGTGGCCAAAGGAAGTTGGCATACCATCAACTGTCAGATTTACCCAGTCTACTGAATGTGCATTGAAATCTCCAGCAATAAGCACATCCTGGTGACTTGCAAATTCCTTGAGCTGCACTTGGAATATAAGGGGGTCTGTAAATCATCAAGAATTGTAGGTTTTGTGAACAATCCTTTTTAATCTTTATTTAGGGAAATTCATATTCAAGGAAGATGGCGTGCACTCGTTCGATGGCTGATATACCTGTCCTAACGTATACGGCACTCCACCTTCATGTCTATGTTCTCGGTTTCTTAGAAATAGTTCGTATCGATCTATCGAAACCTCACTCTCCGCGATTTCGGCTTTGAGCCACGTTTCCGTATTGGCAATGACATCGGGGATTGGGTCTGAGACTAATGCTTTGAGTTCTTCTACTTTCGAATGGAGACTCTGAGCATTAGTATGAAAACATCTCAATTTAAACTGGGTAACTCCTCTTTATAGACTTCTGCTCACTTCGTGCGTTTGAATGCTAAAGTCTGTCAGTGCTTTCCGAGATGAATTTGTGTCCATCCCGCCCACATTGAGTTCTGATGAGTGGTCGTCCTCTGAGTTCTGGAGAGCGTTCCTTTTATTATTCGAGCTATGTACAGTTGGGTACTTCGTATTTAGTGTCCCACGTCTGTGTGAGGACCTGCCTTTATGATGTACGGTGTCTGCCACAAGAAAGACCTGTTCTTCACTTTTATTTTCCCGTCATTGATTTGGAGCCATTTTCCCTTTTTCTGTTCTCCTTTTCATTTCTGTTCTCAGCATCCTCATTTTGTGCTTTAACGTTGGTTTGTTATTCGGCTGAAAAAAGACATCCCTGAGTGAGTTATGGAGAGCCATTCTCCGTCCTAGGAGGCATGAAGCCTGAAGATCATTTTCAAGAGGCCTTGGTGATGAAAGTTCACGTGAAACACCCGCTTCCCCTAAACGGAATGCTTTGTGCATGGTAACGCATTCACCATCTTGAAGAATTGAATTTGAGTAAAAAATAAAAAAATAAAATAGGTTTATTGATTTGGCACTGCTTGGGTGCCGTCAAATCCTTAGAACACAGGAAAAAAACCTAAAAAAACTCCTCTTTTCATTAACAACTTTTGCTTTGGTTTGTTTGTTTGCTTAAAAAGCAGTGTTCAAAATGAAGAGTTTGTTATAAGAAAAAAACCTCTTTTCCAAGGTTCAGAAATAGCAAAATGTGAAGTTAAAACAGCTTTACAGAATGGGGATGAATGTATCAGGTAAGAATGGTTAGAGTCAAGATTAGTCTATTATTGACATTCGAGAGTATTCATTCGACAGAGGTATAAACGTCTGCGGTCGATTCGAAGGGATAAGTACTTCCAATCAAATGCGAGCGCAGTCGATTCCGGTGTGGGGTCTGCCGACTAATTATACTTATTTGACTGATTACTAAAGGTGAAAAAAGATTAGGAGCAGGAAGAGTTCAACGGTAAGAAACTTTCAATGCAGTCCTACAATCTTCATATTTGTATTATTCAATTCAATTCAATTCAATTCAATTTATTGAGGGAAATAGGCATGGGCCTTTGAGTACCCTATTTGTAACGTAAAATTAAGTGCGGTATACAGAGAAACCGTGTGGGTTGCCAAGGTACAAAAGGCAGTCATAAATTTGACAAGTGGTGCACGACTCTCGAGGGTTAAGATAAATGCCTCATCGCTCAGGCTCGTTGCGGAACATAAAACTGTCAAGGTTCCTTTTAAAGCTTTCCAGCGATGGTGACATCACAACGTCTTCAGGGAGGGCATTCCATGGTTTAACCACTCTGACAGAGAAGGAGAACTTGCGCACATCCAGTCTCGCCTGCTGGACACGCAGTTTCAATGGGTAACCTCGGAGATGGGTCGTGGTGGCAAATTCAAAGAAGTCCGAGAATTCCAGGCAACAATCCAATCCCTTCACAATGCGGAATGTCTGCAGGAGATCACCACGCATTTGCCTTTAACTCAAAGGGAACAGATTAAGATTCATTAGGCGGGTGGGATATGGCAAGGAGCTTTGACTTCTAACCATTTTGGTGGCTTTCCTCTGGACTCTTTCGAGGCAGTTCTGATCTTGAACTGTCCAGGGTTTCCAGGCGTGCATAGCATATTCCAAATGTGGCCTAATGAATGTTCCAAAGGTCTTAGCAAAAAGATCTTCATCGAAATCCAAAAAGGCTCGTCTGATGGCATGCAACACCGAAATTGCCCTCTTCGCCACTTTCGAGCAGTGAGACGATGGTTTTAAGGTGGTGGTCATCAGCACACCAAGGTCCTTTTGGGTTTCCACGTCTTTTAAGGTTTCACCGTTGAGAAAGTAACTTCTACTTTCGGCAGATCCAGACGGGTTGCCTAAGCGAAGTATTGTACACTTATCGACGTTGAACCGCAAAAGCCAATGATTCGACCACTCCTCCAACCGAGTTAGGTTGATCTGCAGTTTATCTTCGTCAGCAGGGCTCTGGATTACATTCCAGATTTTAATGTCGGCGGCAAACATTGCTGCTTCACAGTCGAGATTCCTGACACAATCGTTCACGTATATTAAAAACAGTATTGGCCCTAGTACTGAACCCTGAGGAACCCCACTCTCGACCGCAGCAGACCTTGACCTCTCTTGGCCGATGCACACAACCTGGCGCCGACCCACGAGGAAGTTTTCGATCCACTTGAGGAGGTAACCTCTGATTCCAATTCTTTCTAGCTTGTAAAGCAGTCTCTCGTGCGGCACAGTATCGAAGGCCTTTTGAATAGCCTTTTATATAACATAGTGTTCAATTATGTTTGATCTAGCTGTATGAAACAGCTAGTACCGTTCGTTTCATAAAGCTATATCAAAACCTAGGCGCGAGGCTCGTTGCGCATTCGAATTACGTAGAGCATAAATGATGTTAAAACCGGAATAAATATACTACTAACTAACTGAGAAAGAAATAGTAAGTTTTGCAGGTTGGTTTTTAAGCAAATTGTTTAAAAATCATAAAATTATATATAAAAATAACGATACTATCCAAAAACATTTAAAAATATAAAATTATCATAAATTTTTAAATAAATTTTAAAAATTGAAAAAAAGCTGCTTTTTAGATAATGGGTATATAAATCATTAAATTGAGAGCCCTTGCGCATAGCCAGAGGACATTATTTAAGAGTCTTGTAGGTCACTAACCCCAAGCTATAGCTTGCCCATAACCAGATGGTGTACCACATAACCAGATGATAAAATTCTTCATCTCTGTGTGCATTGCAGGTCGTCGTAAGATGTTCATAAAAGAACGTCAAATAGCTACTCGTGGGAGCTTCTGGCCTGAAATGGCTATCGCCGTCATCGGATTTGCTTGAATTCTAGATGCACGTACGGAAACTCATCGGGAGGACTCAGAATTGAATTAGCTACCGCCGATAGTAACCACCACGTTGTAAAACGCGTGATTCACGAAGTTGGCGTTATCAGAACCCTTTCGGTCCAAATTCTATGTTAAAGAACTGAGTTGAAAAATGTCCTATCTTATTCAAAAATAGATGTGTGGTATTAGTTACCAGATGTTGTTTGATTTTTATTTTAAATTCTAGTAGCGTTCGACTATTTCTGATAGAACTTGGTAGGTCATTCCATATTGTCGCATATCTTATGGAATAGAAGTTGGATCGTTGGGCCTTTTTGAATTTAGGAATTTTTATAATATTTTCATAATTTCTAGTGTCTCGGGGGCCGTTTTGACTTGTTAGTATATTAATTCTGAGAATATCTTGGTCGTGTGTGATTTTGAATAGAAAAGTGAGACCATTTTGGAGTCTTCTTATCCAGACGGGTTGAAGACCATATCTATCGTAAAGTTCCATGTATGCTCGGAAAATACCGAGGTAATGTTCTATCCTTTCTTTTGCAATCAGAAAAGTGGACTCGGGAGCCTCTTTCATAACTAGATTGCGTTTTCGGTGTAAATGTCTGTTTGGTGACTTGGTGCTCTGATGTTTTGATAGGGCATCAGTATCCGGAAGAATTCTACTTTTGTCGACGATGTTATTTAATTTTTATTTTATTTTATTTTATTTATTTATTGACAGTTTACAGGCAAGGTCAAAAAAATATATATATATACAGTAGAGGGTCAAATTGACAGTGAAAAAAACTCCTGATCGTTGTTTCATGTGTTTTCAGGAGAAAAACTGCAGCTTATTGAGTAATTAAAGTTCTGGACAGGGACGCGTTAACACAGGTGCCCGGTGAAGAACCTCTCCATTCAGTGTTACGGATCCGGTATTCTGCACCAGCAGGTATGTCGGCGGGCGGCTGTTCGCTGTCGACGGAGAAATAAGCCGATTGAGGTCTGCAGAGCCAGTCATCATTCCCCTCAGCATGAAGACCGGCACAGGATTCAGAGTCCGTGAACGCCATCAGAACCGAAGAGAGCTTCAACAGAGTCAGCACCCAAAAGTTTTGGAAGGTTTCCTGAATGTAGAAAACTAGTGACAGTTCGCGTAAACAAGGGATAGCTTTGCTGAATTTTGATACTTCTAGGTAGCTTATTCCAGATTGCTATAGCGTTTACCGAAAAAAACTGTCGGTATCTAACTGTGCGTGCCAAAGGAAGAAATAAAAATACATCTCGATGACTGGTGCGCCGAGAGTGGTCGAGGTGCCTCATAGATGTAAGGGGGTTAAATGTACGACTGTTTAGTAGTTTAAACAGTAAAAATAGTCCCTTCTGTAATCTACGAAGCCATAGCGTGTCAAGGCTTGTAAGCTCACAGCGTTGTTGGTAGGACAGGTTTCGGTAATCTGAATAGAAAAACTCTTTTTGTAAAGAAGTGCTGGACTGATTCTATCTTCTTTCGTTCACTACCGTGCAGAAGACTAAATACAAACGAGCAGTATTCCAGACTAGGCCTGACATACATTTTATAGAGGCTGATTCTAATTTTGACGGTTTTAAAATTTCTGAGAATAAACCCAGTAGTTTGGCGTGCTTTCGAGACAATCAGGGCGCAGTGCTCTGACAGATTAAGACTACTAGAGTATGATATGCTGAGATCCTTTATAACTCCGGGCACGTTTAGATTGTGACCGTCTATGCTTAAGTGGGGCTGATGGTTGTCGCAAATAACCATAACGGAGCATAACGGAGCATCAGTACGAGCAATGATTCCTAAAGTTAATGATGAACCCCTTTAGGAACTCTGCCAGTTTTTTTCTGCACTTGCTTCTGTATCAACAGCAGTGGATTCAACGCTCTCATCCATCGGTAAGAACGAGCTATGTTCGGAGTTCAAACTCATTTTTGTAAAATCATCTTGGCCTTTTTCAGCTTCGAATCCTTCGTCTTCGGTCCTTCAAATTTGACGAGCTTTTCCAACGTCGCCCTTTTTTGTATCATCCAGCAACGATGCTGCATGTGTTTGTGTATGTAAAGCATAACGCCTTCTAACTGAGCTGGATGATAGAAGTAAGCTGCATGAACCGGTTTGATCTCCCTTTCAATGAAAGGAAATGTCTGCTGATTTACTGAGCTCTGTAGACGCAATGTCTTTAAGCTCTACATTAGGTAATCTCGAGGAGGATATGTTTGCATACGTTATTTCTTTTGTTGGAATACTCGTTGCAACGGACGTATTTTTTCTGGGTGAACAATGAAACTTATCTTTTAGATCGGCTAATTCTTGTTTCAAGTTATTTATCTCTAACAAGGGGGAATTTCTGTAGGAGACTTAAACACCCCATGCACTTTTCGTCCTCATAGGTGATATTCATTACTGTAATCAAGCCTTTTGCCCGCTTGGCAGGAAAAGACGTAGTAACTGAATATCTGTCTTTGCCATCTTTTTCTGTTTGTATACAATATTTTTGTCAATTTTCTGTTTGAACGTGGCGGAGCAGTTAGGTGCGTCGCCACATGTTTTTTTCTGCGAGGGTTTGACCCCCGACCGCGACACCAATTTTTTCTCCGCGCAGATGAATCATGAGCATCTATGTTTTCCATACCACTTTCGATTCTATGTGAACATACTCAATTTATAAATGTTATTAAATAAATGGGCTAGGGTGCAATAATATTCAGCAGTCAGACTTCAAGAAGTATGCAACGACTCAGCCTTTGCTGAGATTTCTCCTTCCCCGATTGAGAGCAGATTACAGCAGCACACCGCTGATGTGAATTCTGGAGGTACGTGAAAGTTGAAGCTTGTATTTCTCGTATTGATAACGTCTAGGACGTGCAATAATATTTGGATATCCGCAGAATCGTCAAGTTCAAGCAAATAACCCCCAAATTTAGAGAATGAAAAATACACTCAAGAGTTATTACAAATCAACTTGTCTTCTACACTAAGGTAGAGACTAAAACTTCGTAAAATCCAAGGAGCTGCAATTCGAAAGCGATTTCAAACGACGTGCTTAGTGACTCTCTTTACATACAAACGCTGACGATTTTAAATAGGAATATTCGTACTCTAAATCAACAGCCCAATGGTGCTAAGATGAAACTATGCAGACTTGCGCGCTCTTTCCGCGTAGAGTTCAAAGTGCCAAAGGGCATTCTCACCTTCAAGTGTCGTTACATGTGTTTTGAACTTAATAGCTTACTAAAACCAGTTTTTTTAGTGCACCCCCATGAATGAATGTTCTATCATCAATGACTTAGGTTTAGGCCACACAAATAATTTAGATCGGTCGCCTCATGCCGATAGAATTACGGCATAAACTGCTCAGATTTTTGGCTTTATTTCTTATAATTTCTACCCTCCAGAAATTAAGACTTTATCGAATGTTTGTCCTCCCCATTTTTTAACATTGCTGCCCATTCTTTGGTTTAATGACCGAATCTAGTCATTCTAAAATTAAAAAGGTCCAAAGACATTTTAATCAGAAACCATTACCACTGCCACTTTCTACTACATCCGACTCCAATAGCTGCGTGTTAACTTACCTAAAATTTCTATTGTTTCGACGACTGGAAGCTTGTTTCTGCCTCCTTTTCCACCTAAATAATAGAACAAATATTCCTCGAATTACAGCACTCATCCCCGTTAATCGTCCGTACAACCTTCGTCATTAATCACTGAGTATACCTCCTCCTTTATCCCCCACATCTAAACGCTTTCTGTTCTTTGCTTCTTAGTATTATTTTCTTTGGAATAACCTGACAATTGATATTATGTTATCAAATATATATAAAGGTTTCATTAAAGTGCCCGTAAGGGCACTATCATTGCAAAAAATACCTTTAAACGAGGGTGCAATCGTGCACTGATAAGCTATGAAGAGTAGTTTAGCTTCTTGGCGATGACAAATGACACATATCTCTGTGGTCGAAAAATAGATTAGAGAGCAGGCAATGAAAAACCTCTGTGGCATTTTTATGCAAAAGGCATACGTTGAATGGTTTTTGTGTGTTTTTAAGGAGAATAAAACTGTTGCTCCTGGTGGAAAAACATACGCTTTATGTAGGACCAACATGCGGATAAGAGCGTATCAGAGTTCAAAACGCTCCTCGTCGTGGGAGAAATTATGGTACGACAAGGACTACATTTCACCACCACAGGTGTGATCCCAATGCATATCGACTGTCTATAAGCGTAACGGTCAAGAATTTTTTCCAGGGCAAATTTTGCAGACATCATCCGAACGTTTAGCGTCGAACGAGGAAGGACCATAGAAATCGTGAAGGTATTGGTTAAATTGCCAGAGAAGTGACCATCATACTCTCATTGCTGATTTCTCAGACCACTGACAGAGGAAACCAAAAACGATCTTTAGAATTCAGTGTAGGGTCGAAACAGGGGAAGAGGATAGGGCCGCAAGCAACACTGCCTTAAGGTGCCTCTGACGCGATGGCGGACGAGGAGAACCACGAAGATCAAGGAAAGGATTGGGGTTGGTGGTATTTTCCAATGATATACCAAATCAAGAGGGGACGAAACCGGTTGCAAAGATCGTCAATTTTACAAAAAAATAGGTGTATGAGAAAGAAAACTCATCCACGAGGGCATATATAAATAAATAAACATAAATTGTATATTTAAGACGCAGAGGGTTCATATCATTACAAACTTCGTATCGCGGTATAAATAAATACAAAGGATATAATTGCTTCCCTATGTGAGCAGCCATATGAACAGCAGAAATGAATATTATAGTAGGCATATCCCATTCAAACCGATTCGCCATTTTTAAAACAATAGTTAAAAATCTTTGGCATTTATGGTAAACTAGAAAAGAAGCAGTTAAAAATCTATGGTAAAATCTGGAACGGAGTTTGGCGAGCCGCCAATTTAAAAAGAGAAACTAAGAGAAAAACTGCTTCACTAAAAATGTAATAGCTAGAGTTGATGGGATTGGTACGATGCAATGGGCTAGTATTGTGATGTTGCTGACAACGTATGAGGGTTTGGAACGCTCCTTGTTGGGTGAGAGATAATACAACAGTTAGAACTACTGTTTATAACCATTATTGAGGTGATAGAGGAGGAACTCATCGTGGAAAACGGTCAAAACGAAGAGGGAAAAGTAGAGGTCAAAAAATCATCAACCAGATGAGACCTTACTGATTGTATAGTCCACCAACAAAGAGGCGAAAACATAAAAACACGCTACAATCATGAGAAAATCCCGGAGACCATCGTCAGGGTTGCAAACTCGGAGAAAAGTATCAAAATTGTCAAGAGTTAGTGATGATAGTTGAAAAGTAGGGGACGAAAAAGTGAATGCAAAGATATACTCTGCGGAGGATGGTGGAAACATTTTTAGAAACCAATATAATATCAAGGGAACTGCCTCAAATAGCGGGAGAACCCTTTTCAAAATCCAAAAGTTGCGAGTTTGGGAAGGAAACAGACAATAAGGACTTTATGTCTTCCGAAGTTACATTTTTGCATAAGTTGATTTTGAAAATAGTTAATGTAGATGACAGCCTTCTTTCCAGTGGAAGGCTATTCCATGTGAAAGCATAGTTGGAGGCAAAAACTGAGAATGGTTAGTTGTGGAGCTAAGAGGTGGTGAAATGATCATGAAGGAAATACTATTGATATAAATTCGATCTAACAGAGTGAGAGCGGTAAATCGTGGTTGATTCGGACTAGAGTTAATGCGCAACAGAAAGCAGAGACCGGCTTCGAGTCTTCTAACCACAGAAATTTAATGTTTGCTAACTGGCATCTATCCGTTTAAAAGATACTGGATCCAGGAAGAGAAAATAGTCTTCAAGTAAAAACCCTCAGAACTTTTTCAATCTTACTGTGGTCAGAAGCTACCAATCTTACTGCGGTCAGAGGCACTGGAAAACTGAGGATGGAACTTGCTTACTGACACTATAGAGAGATGGTCATAGTGCACATAGACACGTCTACCTGGTCCATATTGTGTCATGTGCGCCACTTGGTCGTCTTAATCATATTGTGAGCGCGCATCTTGCTGCTTCGTTCTGGCCATAGCTTGGATGATTTGAAAGGACTTCATGAGACGGCCGAGCTCCCATTGAAGCTATTCATTCGAAGGGTAGCACATTATTATTATTATTTATTATTATTTTTATTTATTGCCAGTTTACAGGCAAGGTCAAAAGGGATATATACAGTAAGGGGTCCAGCTGACAGTGAAAAAAACTCCTGATCGTTCTTTAAGGTATTTTCAGGAGAAAAAACTGCAGCTTGTTGAACAGATTAAAGTTTAGGACAGGGAAGTGTTGACACAGGTGCACAGTGTAGTACTTCTCCTTTCGGTGTTGTGGATCTGGTCTTCTGTACTAGCAGCAAGTATGCCGGCGAGCGGCTGCTAGCTGTAGACTGAGGAATAACCCGATTACGGACTGCAGAGCCAGCAATATTGCCTTCAGCATGAAGTCCGGCATAGGATTCAGAGTCCGTGGACGCCATCAGAACGGAAAAGAGCTTCCAGAGAATCAGCACCCAAAATTCGCGGAAGGTGTCCTGAATGTAGAAAAACTAGTGACAGCTCTCGTAAACAAAGGATAGTTTTGCTGAATTTTTAATACTTCTGGGTAGTTTATTCCAGATTGCTATAGCATTTACCGAAAAAAACTGACGGTATTTAACGGTGCGTGCCAAAGGAAGAAATAAGAATACATCTCTATGATTGGTGCGCCGACAGTGGTGGAGCTGCCTCAGGGATGTAAGGGGGTTAAAGGTAAAACCGTTTAAAAGCTTGAACAGTAAAAATAGTCCCTTCTGTAATCTACGAAGCCACAACGGGTCGAGGCTTGTAAGCTCACAGCGTTGTTGGTAGGACAAGTTTCTGTGCTCTGAAGTAATAACTCTTTTTAGTAAAGAAGTGCTGGACTGATTCTATCTTCCTCCGTTCACTCGCGTGCAGAAGGCTAAATAGAAACGAGCAGTATTCCAGACTAGGTCTGACATACATTTTATAAAGGCTGGTCCTAATATTGAGGGTTTTAAAAATTTCTGAGAATAAACCCAGTGGTTTGGCGTGCTTTAGAGACAATCAGGGGCGCAGTGCTCTGACAGATTAAGACTACTAGAATATGATATGCCCAGATCCGTTATAAACCCGGGCACATTTAAGTCATGACCGTCTATGCTTAGATGAGGGCTGATGGTTGTCACAACTAACCATAACGGAGCATTTGTGCCAAGAGAGCGAAAGGCGCCATGTGCGACACCACTGAGCGAAGGCTTGAAGATCCTTTTTTTAAGAGCTCAAGCACAATGTGGCGATCGACCGGTTTTATAACGATAGGCAACTTTTTAAATCATCAGCGTACATAAAGGGCCTACCATACTGAAAACAATCAGGAACATCGTTCACAAAAAGGCAAAAATAGAAGCGGGCCGAGTACACTACCCTGAATAACGCCACTCCTCACGTGCGTGGGGTTGGAGATAACATCGGAAATTTTTTTACCCGTTGTGCGCGATCATTCAAATAGGAGGATATTAAGTTCAGAAGCTTGTTACCTATGCCGAAGGAGGTAAGTTTCAGCAGGAGGAGATCGTGGTCAACACGATCAAAAAGCCTTCGTGAAGTCAGAAATAAACGGTGTAAATTGCAAAACCACTATCTCTAGATTGTAGCACATGATCAAAGTAAAGAGAGCTGGCAGGTGTCACAAGATCTTTTTTTCGAGAAACCCATGCTGAGCCGCATTAAGTAGGTTATTCTCTGTTAGGTGACGCATCAACTTGTCTTTAATCAAGGTCTCTAATATCTTCGAGGCTGCTGGCAGTGTATTTATTGGCCTAAAGTCGTCAAATGACGTAGTTCTGCCGTGTTTGGGTATAGGCAAAATGTGCGATTCCTTCCATAAAATAGGGAAGGTTTCACTTTCAAGAGCAAGATTGAATATCTTATACAGAAGTGACGGAAATATATCATTTGCATCCGCCTTTAGAACGCTGACCGGGACGCCATCTGGTCCAGGACTGTAAGATTGGCGAGAACGCCGAATGGCTACGGTTACGTCCCAGAGGGTAAAAGTTATGTTTTTCGAGGACGTTACCGGTCCAAACCCGGACGTTTGGAAAGGGGGCGACCGAATGTTCACTGAAAGTTCTAGACAAAGAAAGCATTGAAGCTATCAGCCGTCAACTTAGCGTCAGCTATAGGGTTTCCAAAGCATCTCGAAGTACAGGGTACTGAGTTTTTCTCTGCGATTTTTACAGTCCGCGAAAAGAGTTTTTGCAACATTGTACGAAGGGTTTTCGGCAAAGTTAACCTCTTCAGCTAGTCGCTTTTTCTTCGGAGAGCCTCTTAGCCTGTTCAAAGATTTGCTGGATCAATGGCAGGACGGAAGTGTCATTTAGTCGATGAAAACGACGCGAGAGTCTACGCAATCTACGGCGGAAAGGTAAAGGGAGGTAGACTTCATCCTTGACATTAATTATTTTTCTTACGAGGAACAAAACGAGAAATGAGTGGACCTAGAACTTGGTAGAATGTATCAGTACAAACATTCACATCCAAACATAGAAAGAAGTTAGTCCAATCGTGGGAATTAAGATGTGTTAGTAAATCCCCCATATTTGCTGATCGGAAATCGTGGAAAAAGCTATATTTTTTGAAAACGTTTCATCAGCCTCGATTTCTAGTGAAGAAGCAACTATAGCATGGTCTGAACTCCCAAGTGGGTCTAAAGGTGAAACTGACAGTGGCTGACAACCTCTGCAGAAGATAAGATCAAGTATGTTTGATCCTCGGGTGGGAAAATCAACTACCTGATCCCACATGCCAGTATCTATGGCCTCAAGCAAGTTTTCGAACTTTGCAGGACCGGAAGGTGGAAACCAATGAACTTCAGGGAGATTGAAGTCACCTGCAATCAAGCAGTACTTCATATTTAGGTCAACTGCGGCATGAAATGCCTGTGAGAGACGGAGATCGTAATCCCCACTTGCGTTTGGGGGGCGATAGACACAACCGACGAGTAAAGAGTAGTTATCTTTAAGAACTACTCGGAGCCAACAACTCTCTTCTACCGCGGTAAATTGTCGATTATCCAACGGCAGAAAGGTAAGTGGCTGCTTAATATAGATGCAGCTTCCTCCGCCACGGCCCTCGTGTCGATCGTTACGAATATAGTCGTACCCTTGAATATTGAGTTCAGAGTTGGATACACAGGGTGTTGCCCAAGTCTCTGTAACTATTACAATGTCGGGGCAGTGGATGAAAACCAGAGTCTGGAAGCAATGGCATCTTATTAAGCAGAGATCTGGCATTTAATACGAATAATTTAAGCGCGCACGTTTTTGGTTTCTGAGAAGGGACAGTTAGGCTGTCAGAGTGAATGCCTTCGGCCAAAGAAATGTTCTTTTCACTTGAACAATTTGTCCGTTTCTTATTTGGAGATGTGCCTCGCCATTGGTCCTTCGTGTTTCTAGTTCTATTATTAACTGTCTCATTTTTAGTCTCTCCTTCAGTCCGTATTCCGGTTGAAAAAAAAAACTTCAGAATGCAGGCCCCGTAGGGTTGTTTTTCTCTGTAGCAGGAGCTGTGCCTGTGCTTCGTTTTCCAAGATGATTTTAAGAGGTCTTGGTCGAGAATTTGATTCGGGTGCGGACAGAGCTTTCCCTATTCTATATGCCTTGAGAATGTGGATGGACTCGCCGTCCGTTAGCATCGTTTTTTGCATACAATTGAAGGAGATCCAAGTCATGTTTGACTCGCTCCTTTGGAATACTTGAAGCTGACTCCGGGACCCCTTTAATGACTAAATTATGTTTTCGACTCAAACGAGGGCCCGTTTGTAACTCAGATCTTTCAGCTGAGTGAGTACTGGTAACCAATTCACTTGGCCCGGTAGGTCCACATGAACTGGGTGTTGGGCAGGCTAGAGCCAAATCTCTGCAAGACTTGTTCTTCTTAGACCTTTTTCTTCTTTGGCTTAACGAACTCGCCAACCTCTTCAACATCGTATGTTGGTGCATCGTCTACCAGTGATGTGGCGATGGGCGGTAAAAGCCAGATTAGTGCTGATGCTACCCGAACTAAGTACTGGTAGAGTGGCGCAAGGACAAGATGGGGCTCCCTTCGGAAGTAGCGAAATTTCCTCTGGTTTACCGGGTCCAGCAGTCGCGATATGTTTAATGTGACTTTTTATGTAAGCTTGAAGAAGCTATAAATGAATACGAATTTTGCTTTGTTGTAGGTTTATTACGAACAGGGGCGTTTTTAGCAGTTGGGCGAGATATAGATTTTTTTAAGTTATCTATTTCTTGTCTTAGATTCCTTATTTCCTGCTCCATCCCTGAGAATTTCTGCTGGAGGCTGAAACACCCCATACATGTTTCGTCTTCGTAAGCTACATTAGTTAAGCTTACTGAACTTTTACCCCGTTTAGCGGGAGGTGAACAAATAGCAGAATAACGATGGTTAAAATTGTTTTCTGCTTGTCCATTAACTTGCTTAACAAGATCCCCTGCCAATATGGCCGAGTGGGTAGAGGCGCCGATAGACGGTCCCAAGCAGCTTGGTCGTGGACCAACTTTTGTGACAATTAAACTTATGGAACTTGAGTTTTTGCATGTTATAATTGCCACAAAAATTAATAGAGAGTCAGCTGAGTTTTCAACAATAAGAATTTGAAAATATAAGGACTCAGCCTTTGGTTTGAGTCCCTTCCGCGATTGAGAGCAGATGCAGGGATCACACAGCCGGCGTGAGTTTCGGAAAGCAGCAAAGATCGAGGGTCCAAGTTGCAATTTATAAACTCAGAGGAAAATAAAGACAATTCTTTAATAGATTTTCCAACACCGTGTCTTCTACACTGAGGTAGAGACTTAAAACTCGTAGGCTCGAGGTACTTGAAATTCGAAACCAATTTCAAACAACGCGCCAGACAGAACATGATGCCACCTAGAGCTCCAACGTGAGAGCATAAGTAGATCAGTGTTGATTTTATCAACGCTTCCATTGACAGTGTCTTTAGAAAAGGAATAAATGCACTTGAGATCGTCAGCGTAAACGAAATTTTGTGAATTAGTGAGTGTAGTTGAAATTTCGTTTATGTACAGAATAAAGAGGAGGGGACTTAGAACCTTGTCATCAAAAACGCCACTTGTGATCAGCTGAGACGTCGAATAGCATTACCTACTAAGACCTTCTGGCTGCGGTTAGACAAGTAGGAACCAATAAAGTCAATGAAAGGAGGCCGGATGCCGATGGCTTCCAGTTTCACCAGAAGACGTCTGTCCGGTACCTTATCAAAGGCTTTGCTCAGGTAAACGTAGATCACAACCATTGACTGCTGCTAATTACGAAGGGAAGTGAAGAGGTTAAGAAAAGCCAAGTGACACACTTCGCATGATTTTAAAAAGTAGAAAACAATCTTGCAAGTCGCTTGAAGGCTTATTTTTTAGGCAAAAATCGAGAATTTTATTAAAAATAATTTTTTAAAGAATTTTTGCTAGAGCCGGTTTTTATGTACGCCTCGATAATTATTAACGTCCGAACGAGATCTCGACTTGAACACAGGAAGAATAAAAAATGTCTTCTATGAGTTAGGAAAGAATCTTTTTAAAAAATAAACTGAGAATATATGTCTAGCAATCGAGGAAAGCTCGGCACTCTCTTAATAGGTTTATTGATTTGGCACTGCTTGGCGCCGTCAAATCCTTAGAACACAGGAAAAAACCTAAAACAAACTCCTCTTTTCATTAAACACTTAAGCTTTGGTTTGTTTGTTTGCTTAAATAGCAGTGTTGAAATGACGAGTTTGTTTTAAGTAAAAAAACCTGTTTTCCAAGGTTTAGAAATAGCAAAAATGAAGTTAAAAACAGCTATACAGAAGGAAGATGAATGTATCAGGAAAATAATGTTTAGAGTCAAGACTAGTCTGTTATTGACGTTCGAGGGTATTCATTTGACAGAGGTAGAAACGTCTGCGGTCGATTCGAAGGGATAGGTACTTCCAATCAGATGCGAGCGCAGTCGATTCCGGTGTGGGGTCTGCCGAATAATTAGACTTAGTTGACTGATTGCTAAAAAGGTGAAAATAGATTAGGAGCAAGAAGAGTTCAACGGTAAGAAACTTTCAATGCAGTCATACAGTCTTCATATTTGTATTATATATCATAGTGTTGATTATGTTTGATCTAGCTGTATGAAACCGCTAGTACCATTCGTTTCATAAAGCTATATCAAAACCTAGACGTGCGGCTCATTGCACATTCTTCTGATCCAGACGGGTTGAAGACCATGTATGAGCCTTGAAAGGCATCACATTTAGATAAGGATCTGGTAAAGCATCTTTGAATGGCTTCTAGTTTCTTTCGGCCATCTGATGGCATAATGCCAAAAAAAATTGAGCAGTAATCCAAGAGAGGTACCATTCGTTTCATAAAGCTATATCAAAACCTAGACGTGCGGCTCATTGCACATTCGAATAACATAGAGCATAAATGATGTTTGGAATACCGTAAGTTCCCGAAGAGTGCGAAGGTTTTAGATGAATTATTAGCTTACGAATTAGTTTTAAGGAGAAATCAATGATGCTGATAACATTTAATGATGATGCATGAAACGTCGGAACCGGTTCAGATTCCAACATAAGATTATTTGCGTAGAACGCACTGAACAATTCTGCCTTGTCAGAGTCTTCGAGAACGAAGTTCTTATCTTCATTTAGTAATGGAAGAATTTCATAACTTCGTTTAGAGGAGGATCGACGGCATAAAATGGATGAAAGCAAGTAGTGCACCAAGAGAATGACGTAACATCACAAAAGATACAAATAAAGATATATAAAATCGTCAGTATAAAACATCGGGCATTAACTCAAAAGCTGTGGCTCTCAGTTGCGCCATCTTATTTTAAAAACAGATCTAGCATTAAGTAATATGACATCTAGCTTAGTTTGAGTCATCAAACTAGGGTTATCGTTACTTTTAAAAAGGAAGACTTGGTGGTGGGGAAGTAGAAGCATCGTAGATGGGAAGGTGCTGGCTGAAAATAAAATGTCTACATGGCTGAAGCACGCTTTACTGCTAACTTAATTAGGGATTATTGTGAGAAACATATTTGGAATTGGTATCCAGTGTGCCAGGAAGGATATTTTTGTGCGTTAGCGAAAATAGGCGGCCTTAAAAATGAGTATTTTTGAGGAATACTGGAATAATATGGGGGAGAATAAGATTTGAAAACGGAAAATATTGTTTTGGAAAACTGGTACCGTGAGGGTAGGGGTTAAATAATGGGGCAGCCTGAAAAGTTGTTTGGTTGGGTTATTTGCTAAAGGAAATTTTTGGGTATATATGGTAGATGCTGGAGGGTTAGGAGGTTTCCCAACTTTATAACGTCTTTTTGGAACTTAAGATCTGGACTACTTTGACTCGCTCAGGTTTTTGATAAGTTTATTAGATTGGACAGCTGAGACCGGGTGGATAGCGTGGAATGGGAACGAGGTGGACTTGACCCAGTTTTGTTGACTCAAAGTCAACAGTAGGAATACAAGAAAAACTACGTTGAAAACGGAGAAGCAGTCGGTCTTGGCACTTTAGACGGAGTCACCGACATAAAAAGCGGGCTAACGACATGGTTAATAGCTACTGAGTTCGAAATTCCTATTCACGAGGAATAAAGCGTTAACGGATGCGTTGGAAGCAAAGTGAGAGGTGAAGTTAAGGGGGTTTTGAACTGGGCATCAGAGGCGACTGCTGTACCTTCTAGTTTTGGTTTGTAAAGCCATGATCAGGCTTATGGATAATCGTTTGAGAGGTCGAAGACCTATGCGAGAGGGGAGACACATTCCTTCGCTCCATCGGTATAAGATCTCTACAAAGGAAACATTTTACAACTTCTAGATAACGAGAAATGTGACCTTATTGTTCAAAGATGGAGTCCACCTCGATTGATGAATTAGGGTTGACTAATATAATTTGATTTTTGCTACATGAGGAGAGGCGTTTGGCTTCCGCTATTTTGTAGTTGAAACCGCACGAGTACAGGAATTTTACGGCAACGTCAATGGGTCATCTGTCCCGTGAAACATTTTTTAAAAGAAAATTATAATTTCGTTTCTGTCGGTCTGATGTTTCACTGGCAACCAAATGGACGAGAGAATACAGACGCTGACATTCCTGAGAGGGAAGAGCAGAGATGTCGCCGTCGAATAAGTTCCCAGTATAGAGAAGAACTGAGTCCAAACTTTTAACATAAAAATCATTACAATTTTTGTAAAGCACAGAGATCAAAGCTGCTTAGCTTTTAACGATTGGTTGCATATGCATATCACTGCTGTGACTACTTGATGCAACCAAGCAACGCTTCGGTGCAATGGCTGAGAGCTTGCGACGAGCCGAGATTTTCATTCTCATTTTTGCTAGGAGGCTTTAATTTGGTCAAACTTAGGAAAAAGCAGGCGAATAATATTCTGCGACAAATGTTTTTCCAAAATTTTAACTAGGGATCTTTATACGTGCTTGAGAAACTTCTTAGTATAACAGATCCACCTGACTAATAACGAGGCTATATCGGTTGAAAGCGTTGACTCTAAATGTTCACGCCTGTAGAAGTGGACGAGCACCACAGGTATAAGCAGATGATAGAGTGTTAAAAGTGCAAAGTTTTTATCGAAAAATCAGTTAGTAATTAAAGCTTTGGATAAGAAAATTCTGAAAAAATAGAACTTTCACTTAGCTTTTTATCTGTCCATCCCTTATTTTGAGATTTGCCTCACCATTTGTCTTTCGTTTTTTTAGTTCTATTATTAGCTGTCGCATTTTCATTCGCTATTTCAGCCTATATTCCGGTTGAAAAAACACTTCAGAATGTGGACCTCGCAGGGTTGATTTTCTCTGTAGCAGGAGCTGGGCCTGTGCTTCGTTTTCAAGATGATTTTAAGAGGTCTTGGTCGAGGATTTGAATCGGGTGTTGACAGAGCCTTCCCTTATCTATATGCCTTGAGAATGTGAATGGACTCGCCGTCCGTTAGCAGTGTTTTTGCATGCAATTGAAGGAGTTCCAGGTCATGTTTAACTCGCTGGCTTCCGTATTGCACGCAAACTTGCTCGTCTTGTTGGACACTATTAGAACTTCTTTCACACACAATTGTTCCACCACCCTGTGGGTTTTCTCTGTCCCTCCGGTGTAGTTAGTATTCAGCTAATGTATTTCGTTATCTTTAATACTGCCCGACAGCCAAGTTTCGATTACTGCTATCACATCCGGAGATACTTTTTTATACTCGTCATGTTTTGATAAAAGGCTTTGAGCGTTTGAATGCAAGCACTTCAATTTCGCGCCAACCAAAATTCATGTTGCGTTAGTCAATTTTATGGGCCTTACTGCATCTCCTCTGCATCCTCCCCCTGCATCCTCCACGTGTAAACGCTCTCTCTTCTTTGCTTCTAGGTATAGTTTTCTTTGGAATAACTTGCCAATTGAAATAAGGTCGTTAACTAGTCTATCTGAATTCAAGCGAAGACTGCACATTTATCTTAACACTGATTCTATTAACCTTTTATTTTCCTCATCTTTTCCCAGTAGCTTTCCCCATGACTCGGAGAAAGGACCATCGGGAATTTGAGTAACCCTCTTGAAACTATATTTACGCTACCTCGAGACGCCCATGAACTATAATGTCTCCTTATATCACCCGTCCTCCAAACGATGACGTCATTCGGACGTACAAATTCGGTGGTCCACAGTCTTAAATGCTGCGGTTTCTTTGGATACTAACCATCATCAGAATTCAATTATGGATCCTAAGATGCTGAGGACTTAATTTCATTGGCGCATTTTCGTGCGATTTTGTTTCATACGCCTAAGTGACCAAGAACGAATCACCTCGACGTTTCATTATCTCATTCTGAAATGCTACTACTGTATTACCCTATTCTACCACCTGACTATTTTTTCCTAAGCAGTTTTTTTCTCCTACTTCTATTCGAAAATGAAGGCCTATTGAACTCTGCCTCCATTTTTCATGGTAGGAGTTTATTTTCACTGCCTATTTTTTTCTAGTTCACCATTAATTTTTAAAACATTGCTAACTGTTGACATAGCAGGACAAGTTATGAATTTGTACATTTTATCTGCATACATTGTCATAACTTTATTTCGTTACTAATGTTTGCTTAGACAGTACCTTCCCGGTGCTAACCAAATATAAATTCTAAAAAAAATTCTAAAAACTCTGACATCAATGTCGTATGTCATTTTCACTTCTTGATGAGTTTCGGTTACTCTTGTCTTTGCAGTGAGAATGCTGGGCATTAGGGACTCAGTTCTGACATCTCTATGGGCAATTTGTTCCCTGATAGTTTTGACGTTTTGTGGTTTTAAGAAATCATTTTGTGAGAGTCGTCTTTTGTCAAATATTATGCCATTTAGACTTCTTTTAAAATCAGAAATGCTGTCAGCGGTAACCGTATTGCTTGGTAACGATTTCCAAGTTCGTACCACTCGTTGGCTGCAAAAAGTTCTGAGTTTCAGTTGCGTGCGTTCGTTATTGACCTTGTAAGGATGACCACGCATATGCATTTTTCAGGCAAACTTGAAGAAATTATCCGATCTCAGGAGGGAAAAATTGCCCCAGATAATTCGGAATGTACAACGCAGGCTACACCGTAAGTGCCTGTAGGAAACAGGAAATAAGTGAAGCTTTTTTAAATCTGTCTTGGTACGGTTTAGTCATAAGAACGTCGACCATCTTCGTTGCTCTCCGTTGCACCTGCTCGAGGAGGTTAACATCGTTCTTCCTCCATGGTAACCAAACTGGTATTTCGTTATCTTAATGTGGTCTCCCGAAAATGCCAAAGACTTTTGTGAAAGAAATCAGGGGGTATTTAAAACGCACGTCTGATCCAATGCAGTGTACATGTTGCCTTCTGTGTAATTGTTAAGCCTGATGCAGGGATTTAGAGAAGGTTTAAATGATACAAATGTTGTCTTCTGCGCTAAGGTAACATAGTCACCAGTTTTTAACATTTGGAAGGTTTTCTTTTGTTTCGGAGCCCGTGCGATAAGCTGTAGTCTTAACTCAGGACGTTTTCATCTTTACTGATAATCAATCATAACTTCTCTCTGGCATTAAACAGTCTATGCTGCTAATAAATGGCCCCTTGCTAAGGATAAGCTTAAGTAGAATATAGGAGGCCATGGCCCAAGACGAGCAGTTGCTAATCTTTATATTTTGACGCAACTGACTAATCATACTTCAAGTTTTTGCTGTAAGCTCATTGCATAGATCATGCTGGAGTGATAATCGTACAAGAAAACCTATTTCCCAAAATTGTTTTGCGTCAAAATTGACGTGGTTACGCTCCTTGCGTAGATCACACGGTAAAAAACCATACAAGTAACTTATATCTCCTGAGATGTTTTTGGGGAGTGGTATAGAGGTTACACATGTTTACATCTGAGGCCTTATCTCCCTGTTTGTTGTTGTCCACTTCGATCAAATGGCTCGAATAGCATCTGGGATTTGAGGTCACTGCAAAGTCTACAAAATTCATCGAAAATAACTTATCATATGTAGTGTACTGTGTGAATGTTTCTACATTATGCTCTTCGCAGGGTGCAAAATCACTCTAAATTAACCACATAAACTTACAGTTAAACTTCATCAATTGGGACCAAAACAAAAGAGTACCGTCTGGTTCGTGGTCTCTTTTAGCTTAGACCTCAGGGGCAGGCATTTGAAGTGTACGAATATCGTGCAAAATTTGGCCTCCTGAGACGCAGGTACCTAACCCCGTTCAATACAGAAAAATCAGTTACCATGTTTAACACATTTAAGCTTTTTAAAGCCACTAGAAACTCCAGATTCTGTTAATTTTCTGGCGTAATAGCGAAAATTCAGGTAGAGTTTAGACTTGACAAAAGGATAATTGCATTGTTTGCCAATGGGAATTTAGCGCTGATTATGAAATTGGGGTGGTGTGTGAACTCATTTAATTAATTGGCTGTATTTTTCATAGAAGTCCAATGCTATAGATTTACTCCTTATGGACGTGTCAAATTTAGATATCGACGCTCAATTGCTCGAACAATTTAGTTCACTTGGAACCGATGATCGGGATGACCTGATAAAGGCATTCCAACGTGTTGTCGGACATGAGGTTACCACCGAGTGTAGCCGCTTCTTTCTAGAACTTGCAAACTGGTAAGACACAATTCGACTACGATTCATACTTATAGGAATCTTCAGAAGGGAATTGGCGCTTATTTTGACTACAGCTTTGAAGCTGCGCCTGGGACGTCTGTTCAAACATCCATCATCAGGCCTATCAACATTGACGAGTCCGGTAGCCAGTCGCTGCCCGAATCGGTCGTGTACAGCGCTCGCGTATATCATTCTCCGAATTCAGACTTTAAGAAAACACCCACCTTAATTTGGTGTGTGCAGAATAGTGGACCATCTGCATGGCCGACAGGCAGCTATATAGCTGCGGAGGTAAGCCGTGTCTCATAAACACTTTCTGAAATAGACCGACTCATCTGTTGCTAAACTCGTAACAACGAACGGACTGTCAGCTGTCTGGGTTCCCCTCCCTGCTGACATCCACATTCCTCTTCCCGAATTATCTGCAGGCGACTTCACCCACCTAATTGTCGACTTACAAACGCCCCACCCGGACGTGTGTATGCATTCGTTTTCCACCAACGTTCCTATTGTTGGCGCATTGAGGCTCTGTCTTCCCAGTGGTCAACGGTTTGGGGGTATGGTTATCTTTTCTTTGAATGCCCAACTTTCTGTATTTGTGGACATACTTCTCATGTTTGTAGTCATAACAATCTAGCCGACGTCGATAGTGCGAACTGTACTTCTTCACGCACGGCGATCTGTGGCTGCGCGTCCAAGAACGCATACACGGTTCTCCAGCTCCAAATAAGCTCCAAAATTTACGTAAATTAATCGACGCACCATGTTCAGCTAGTTTTTGAGCATTTGATGACAGCAACGCATCAAGTGTCGTAAAACCGAACTTATCGTAAAAATGAAGGTAAAGAACATGCTCAAACTATCACCAGCATTTGTTCCGCATTGCCTGAAATATCACTGACATGATGCTTCGAGTGCGGACTATCTCGCTGGCTACAAAGTTTGAACGGTTGGTTCTTAGGTAACGTTGGTTAAATACCACGTTTCCCGTCTTCCACGCACACAGCATTCTAAGTCATATAGGAGGGCTGGCCGGACAAATTCCGATACATGCGGATCTTTGTGGCCATTGAGATGTCGCATCGGTCCATAGACCTTTTCTGTTGGTCGTGAAATTCTTTCGAGCAGTACTGATTCGTTATAGGATGTTGCCGTACTCTGATCATCAAGCAACAGCTCCTCCCCAGAGTTATTTAAAACGCTCTACTTCGATATAACAGCCATTAATCCAGGTGAGGCTTACTCGCCAGGTATTCGGCTCGAAAACACCACCTTTCTGGCCTTTTACAAATAATCCGTCTAATCTGACGGCCTCATTCGCTCCCGACCACATTCTGTAGGTCATCATAGTTTGATTTTGAATGGGTGTTGTCACTGTAATAGAGATCAGTCAGCCAATGCCTTGGATACAGGTCAAACGCTGGGAAAATTATGCGGGGCTATTTCGAGAATCCCGTGCTTGTGGTTATACAAAATGGTCTGAAATATGCCACCTTGTTGAACTGCAGGCCGACTATTTTACTTCTGGAGTAATTGTTGTGTACCGGAACTAGCGCAGTACTGAGCCAGCAATGGTGATAGTCTTGATTGGCCTCGTTTCATTATTTTGCCTCAGGAGTAACGATGCGCTGGATTGAACTCTGCGGTAAAGCTGATAAGACAGGCACTTGTCGATTTTTCGTAGCTACCGAGGAATCTAAGAACGCATTCACGTCCAACTAGGCATCAGGCTTAAGTCACACACTGGGACCGTCTTAGCGCAATAATGGTAAGGAGCTTCGCAGCAACGTCGATGAAATTTAGGACGCCATAGTTGCCGCATTTTCTTTAATCTTCCTTCATGATGACTAGTGGAGGGATGGGTGAGCTCATCTCATCACATTTGCTGAATCATCTCATTAAACCAGGATTTCCCTGTCGACCCAAGACCTATAGACTTCGAACAGGACGCCATGTCACACAGTACTACTTATGCTAGAGAAGATCAAAACTGACATGCAAAAAGGAGGAATAGTGCGTTGGTCATTGAAGTTGAAACGGTTGTCTACTTGCTCACACCAGCACTCGATTTTTTCCGAATTATTAGCAACAAGTCCATCATTCACATCGCGGACATGGTCTCTGAATACAGAGGAACCAACACCAACTTGGAGGTTAAGTAAGTAGAGTTTTTGAGTGTCGTCGGTGTTAGACGCCTTCTGCGTGGGGTCGCAACTTCAGCCCAGTTTTTTTGCCGTTAACTCTGGCCGACTTTGTCTTTATTTTCCGGAGTTGACGGGCCAAATAGTCGCTGCGGGCCCTGTGTCGAACTGTTTTGCCATACCATTATATAATTTCTCGGCTGTTCATGCGAGTGTTCTCTCAGTTGCCCCTTCAATTGATGCTTTAAATAAATAACATTTTTGGATACTTTTGACTGCGGTTGTAAAGAGCAAGACCGGGTTTCAGTGCTCAGGACCTTAGCCGTTAGGTTTTTTTAATTTTGCGACACAATCTCTGACAAAAAACATTCAGGTATGGCGAAAAGTTGCATTTTCCGCCTCAACCAATCGCAAATATGGTTTGATCCAAAGACATTGTCAGTTTTTGCGCAATGCATGAACCTGGTACCATGAACCCAAGTACAGGGCCTCTAAGGTGCAGCCGATTTAACTGATTCCAGGATCAGCGTTTTACTATGAGCTTCGGAGATGTCCAGCAAAGCTGCCGGGAGTAAGAGTTAATAACAACCTTCTGATTTTTGTCGACAAAGTTCAGCATTATTTTGCCATTGTCGCATCGAGAAAACCCAAAACGCCAATAAAGTGACTGTTTGAAAATAGTCTGATCAAATCTGCCCCTTTAGTTCGCTAAATTAATCAGCTGATCACGCCGATGAGGTCTTTCAGCCAGTTCTCACATTTGCTCTTTTATTTCTTCATCGCGCTAGTCGGTAGCTGATGTTGACTTGTAGACCTAGGGGTTGCACATGTCATTAAATTCCCCCTTCAATTGTGCACGAGATGGCCGGTAAATGACCGTTTTTAAGATGAACCATGCGGGTTTCACCCGTTTTGGGGCGATGTTCAGCACACTTTCTGTACTATAAGGGTTACCTGGGCCGCCGTGATGGTAGTAATGGCAGAGTTGGTAGCCAAAATTTTGGTTTCCCGGAGCCTCAGTTGGGAGTTCGGACTTCATGCAGACTGCAGACGTCCACCCCGAACTGATGGAAACTGCACGCCACTAGAATTCGGGTGTCAGGATCGGTAAGCGTTTTCAAATTTGAAGATTATATATATCAGGGGTGCATTATCGGGTGAGTAATCCAGTTCGCATACGTCCACGCCATTACATCAGGGTTGTGGAGCTCTTCGAATCCTGTGAATGTCTTAGCAAGAATTTTAATACTCAAGTCGAACATTTGTTCCGAAGTTTTAGTCATTTTTGAGCACATAGGAGTCCCCAGTGGCCACTTTGCTAAGTTGGTTGAGCTTGTCCATTTTAGCGTATTGGATCGAGAGCCTACTGGTAAGACAAACAGGACTATTGATGGTATGCTGCCGCCATGTGATACTGTCTTCATCTAACTATGGTTTTAGAAGGTATTCGCTGGGCTGGACCCGAGCCATTTATGCTCTGATGCCACTGTCGATGGCAACTTGTTATTCATAACCGAGGGTCCGCCAAGTTCAAGGACAACCGTTCCACTATCCATTACCCTTGGATACTCGGGGTAGCTGGCAAGTAGGCTGACGGATGAACCCAGCTTTACAGTCCCCTCCATAAACCTCTAGTAATCTTTTATCTGGCTTTCTTGCCTCAGCTGCGTCTTAAAAACCCATACTGGACCCCCAGCCCTTTCATGTGAAACTGGAAGAGCGAAAACTCTTGAGCAGCTTAATCTCGGAGGGGCCAGTATTCTCTATCACGGTGGCCGATAGTTATATCCTCTTTGGCGCGTTCACGTTCACAGTTGAGCAAGAGCTAAAAATATATAAACAACTGTTTTTACCGGATGAAGAGTGCTCTGAGGCGTTAGAGAAAGAGACCACCGAATGCTCCTATTGATCCACAGATATCATTTTTCGAAAGTCAGACCGGGCTCCTTTCGAAAGAGAAATCGATCATTAATCTCAGTGGCGCGATCGCGTTTTCTGCCGAACGTAAGAGGAATTCTTCCAAGGGTTATCTGCCCGCATTGTACGCTTTTTTGCCTAGCCTTGTGATTGCATTCAGCATGCCTGGCAATATAGGTTGAACTCATTCGAAATTCTTGTTTTCCGTCTTTGTCGATCAGCAGGGATGCTGGTCTAAAATGTAGTCAGTTTGCGGACCAGCCCCGCAGGATGGAGGTCACATAAACAGGGATGCACTCAGGGCTAGCTAAGTCGACTGTAAAATCCTAGTTCGGGCATGGCACCATTTGAAACGATGTTATTTTCCGATTGGCGCAGATTGGTTCGGCAGATGACTGAATCGTATGAGGGGGCGATTGAGCTCAACTGTGTAGCCCTTCATGGGCGACGTGGCCAAAGAGGCAAGTTAGGAGAATTGAGTACGCATGTTATCGTTCCTGTGATTCCATGTGACAGATATCTTCTGAGCGCTTAGACGATGTCTCGCATCCGTATATATGAGTTGTCTTAGCGTGCGTCTTATACGCTAAAGTCTTATCTTATTCCAGCACTCTTAGTGTAGCCGAGCGAAGATGACATCCCACTTGGTTGCTCCGATGACAACTTTCACAGTTACACTCTCCGATTGGGGTCTAGCTCTAACCCAGGTAACAGACGCTCTCCGCCAATCTTAATTAAACAAACATCTCCAACCACGAAATTACTGCATTTTGTTCAAAGGGCCTTACTTTAGATCCCCCGCGGTTGCCTTTAACCTTATCGTAAACTGCAAGCCACCCATCTGCAGAGGAGCGTGCCAGCACTGCAACGATATCCATGTGATCGGGATTCGTAACACATGAACTCTGCTCGGTGGTAACACCGCCGTCGCGTTCCATTCCATCCTGTTTGTTCGAAGGTAAACAATGTTGGCGAACGAACGCAACTCGGACTAACATCAGAGACGACATCAAAGAAGTATCCGCTCACCGTTTCCGTGGACTTCGGTCCACGTTGTGCGGTATTAGGCTTGAATTAATTGGTGGCATGCCACCTTGCAGCATTAGGTATTACAGGGAATTAAGAGGCAAAATCAACAAAATGCACCAGGGTGAACCGTTGGCAACAGTGACGGTGCCTGACGTTTCGCACAGATCGAAAGTTGTGACCAGTGCACCCCCCCCCCCCCCCACCGCGGAAATCCCCACCGATCTCTATCTGTGCGCCGCCATGCAGGCAGAAGTGATTTAGGGGGGTGGTTGTGAAAACTTGCCACAGTTTGTTATTGAGCAGCACACTGGATGACAGCTGTGGGTTTAAGGGTTGTGCCAGCTTTATTCCACCAAATTAGTGTGTCCTACCTTGACGCTACCACTACATCTTGTTCTTCGCTCATCTTTGACACAAACTAATGGCCTGACTCATATGTATCCTGTTAATCCGTTAGATGATTAGTGAGCAAGTTGCTCGGGTGCTTATGGAACTAAAACCTTGCCCTTTCTGTCGTGCAATGGAATCCTACCGAGTTTTTCACGATTTGGTAGTTTGCTAAAGTACTCAACTCTTTTGAGCCATTTATTAATTTATTTGTTTTGCGCTGACAACGTGGAACCCACTTGGCTAAGCGAGGGGAATAACAGTTCCTTTATTTAACTTGGGAATTTAACTGATGTTGAACACAGAATTCATGGCTTTGACCGAAGTAAAGTCGATTTTAGCTAAGTTTATATATTCGTTCGATGTAGTGGTATAGCTTAGGATGTTATTTCTGTAGTATCAACTGCGTAGAACCACAGTTTAGTTTTTTGCACATCGAGGTAGTCTCCAGCCCGAACGATTGTATTTTAGGGCTTTATTTGATACAACTCTTTTGTTTAGTTCACACGTCATTGAAAGTCGTAGCTTTCCTTTTTGTCGGTGTGCCTAATACGCTCTCCTTGTCAACACGCGTGACTAGTTCGCATGTTATCACTCATTTGAAGGTCAGATTGAACATCGGTGCACAGAACCCGAATTAGGAATGTTGATCGCCATAAATATGAGGACTACAGAACCCTTCGTTGTGTGGGTAATCTATAAGTTTTTTTCTGCTTTTCAGATATTCTCTACTGCATAGCAATGCCGGATCCCGCCTCGCAATCCATTTTATATAAAGTTGGAGCTCCTGAAGTCACTGTGTTTGAATCAGCAATGGTATGTTTCGATCTTTGGCCGGTAATTCCACTATTTGTTCTTCGGCTTGTTTCTAAGGTTGCCTCTTTCGACCGTTGGGGGACAGTATTCAATCACGTAGAAGTGACCCAAATATTTTCTTGACGTTTTTTAATTTGTCTGTGTGTGTGTGCAGTTAGCAGCACACTTCTGTTAAGGACTATTGTTGGGAGATATAAAAATGGGCACCTTGTTTATCAACTCGATGTAGCAGCTTGTCATATTTGACCATCCTACTATCAAAGTCTTCCAGCGTGATCGGAGATGGACGAGTTTAAGCTGAAAAGAGTACAATTTTCGTCACCTTTTCGTTATGTAGTTGCACGGAAAATGTAATAGCTTTATCGTGTTAAACCGTTCTCAGAGTATCATATAACTATGGAAGAACACTATCCGTTAGCCTAGCTTTTGGCACGTTCGCAGCTGGAATAAATAAGCTCCTGGGCCAACAAGTAAGCGGACGCGAACGCATGGCGGTAATGCTGTCAAGTTGCGGACGGCTGAGGTCTGACACACGGACTCTCTTAGGGCGACCGTTAACCGCCGTCAAATAAGCTTACTTTTACCGCTGCCTTATAGTTAGGCCACCGCTCCAAAGGACTATGGGAGACGCCCTAGATTAGAAGTCTAGGCGGCTGTTAGGGATCCGCATATGCCCGAAATTCTCAAGAAATCCCACAAATACTTCAAGCTATATGAATTATCTTCTATTTACTTGAGCCCTCTCTGTTTCCCTAGACTACTGACTCTCCCAGTGCAGCTCAACCGATGGAAGATCTCTGAAATACCGGCAATCTCGCTATCTCCCGGCACTTTTCAAACCTTCGTAGCCTTGATTGACCTTATTTTGTGTTACGTTCTTTTGCGCAAACCCACCATCCCTGTTCCTTCCATAACTGTAACATAGAGACATGTTGCTAGGAGATCCGACGTAAAAGTGTGCGTGTGCGTGTGTTTGTGACCTTGTACAATTGCCTAGTATCTTTCGAGGCAGATCTCTCGCGCAGCCTCACTGCTTCTTTCCACGGTTTTTCTTCGTACTCTGCTCCTTCTCCTAATCACTCAACGCGTTTTCCGGCTTTACTGACTTCGCTTATTTTTTGTTACTTTTGACCCCGCCACAGTGCAATGTGTACAAAGTACGTATTTGTACATATATGCATGTATGCACACGCACTTACCACCCTCTGGAAGAAGTAGAGATGTTATGTGTCGTTGTTTCTTCTTTCCTCGCTAATGTGTAGTGACTAGTCCAAGGTCGGGCGAACGTTTATCATTGAATATCCTTCGCTAACATGTAGATTGAATCGTATTATGAATTCAAGGAAGCAATTGCGTGTTGTTGGTGAAATTAGTCAGAACAGAACTCTTGTATGCTGCTGTGGCTTCGCATTACACTTTCTAAACTTTACGGAAGAAATACTTACATCTGCTCTGCTGGCTTCCGTTTATTTGGGCCTCAAAGCCCTCTTTTATTCTCTAGTGTGACCAGGTATCCCAAATAGGACTCATCGAGCTCTATGGTTCTGAGCCGGTTCCCGGGAATAGACTATTGAGCAGAGCAGATTTCACGTGCTGAAGTATTTATCAATTTCTGGCAGTTTCACGATGCAACTTTTAACAGCTGTACTATTTAAACGGATAAAGCATGGACGTAGATTACATTTATTCTACCGTGGCGACTTGTGAGTACTGACAGGAATAGATGTCAGTGACTTATTACATAAAATGTTAGCCATAATTCTGAAAAGAGTTTTCGATTAGTAAGAATTGCTTGCGTGGAGTTATAACACCGATAATCGTGCGGCGTACTATCTATATATTTTAGTCACGCCAGGATGCCGAATTTTCAAGGAACCATTTTTCTACCGCCTTCAACAACCGACTTCGGCAAATATTGACAACTGAAGTATTATGAATTTTTTTCCTCTGAATTTTGGTGCCTTTATGACGTAAAATAAATTTTATGGAGTGCATGCTCGAATATATCATTTCTTGTAGTTAAGTGTTTGCTAAACCACATCTTCAAATTTTGTGCTCGAAAAAGGGTATCTTTAGTTTTCGCAATTTTTTAAATTACTGAATAATTTTGAAACTCACCTTAATTTGCAGTTACGGTTTACAAATTGCAAGGTGCATACTTTCCACTTAAGGAGAATCTCTATGCCATTACGATACCATATAGGGCGCATAAAATCTTGCAATGGATGTGGACTGTTTTGCATTCCCTCATAAGGGAATGACTACGCTTCGGCTCATATATTATTCTGTAAACGATTGCCCGTAAAGGTGCCTTGTATGGCCGCCTAAACAGAACACAGGAAGAGGGAACCAATCGCAATACATGTAGCTGTTCGCCAAATTCCGGGGCATTAAGTTTAAGCTTAACATAAGGGTTAGGTTTGAGTTTGAGGTTAAGGTAAGATTTTGAGTTAGGGCCATGAGTAGGCTAGGGGGTTAGGTTATTCTCGTATTAACTGTGGGGTTGAGGTTTAGGGTAAGGCTAGGCTTAAGATTAAGGTGGCAGTTAAGTTTTATGCTAGGATTGTTTTACGGTTAAGATGGGTATATTTACCCTTCCTGAAATTTATCGCAAGGTCACCTATTGTGAGTGGGTGCCAACTACCTTTATCGGTCCTGAGGCTTGAAAGTTACTTAATGTAATTGAAACCAAATTCCGAATTCTTTTGGCGTTGCTCTCTTATGCCCCGGCGAAACTTGTGACATTTGAGGATGTGTCTGAAACATGCAACACTTTTTTATATGCGAACCGCAGGCATTTGAATGCCTGTTTATACATTAATTTCGGCTGGCGTCCCAAAATCGTGGGATTTTATAAAGCCGAAACCGTGAGCACTATAAAATTTTGGTTCTTAACATTGTTCCGAGATTCGTAATTGGAAAGATAGCAGTTTGACCGTCGCGTTCGACGATGTCCACCGTGAGCTCCACAGCATGGTGGTAAAAGGAACGGTGACTTGCGCTACATCTTCAACACTCTTCCACCCCCGCCTTGGCCCACTATCAAAACAGAGTTAAGAAGACTGGAGATGGGAGAGGTTAATGTGTGCGCAAGACGTGGTTTCGGCATCGCGGTTGATTCTGCTTTCGTGGATGCGCATTTGGCCGAGCGGGCCCATACGGTGTGAAGGTAAGGGAGCAGCTTGGGTAGTGGAGTCACTACCGGCAACTGTATGTCGGAACCCAGGCGCTGGTTCACCAGTTTCCATGCGATGAATTCGCAAGTAACCGACCAGGCCGATGCGTGAAGTGAAGTTGCGGGCACAGTGTGAGCATTAACAATCGGGAGGGACTGGAGTGTGGTCGTTCGTGGCAAAGGCGGTGAGAATGGCAGGAGCAGAGGTGTGCATGGGGTATTGGTGCTGTCGACATTGTGGTGAAGTCTGCTGTCATGGATGCGCATGTGACCGAATAGGCACATGCGGTGAGTGAATGCGCGAGGGCAGTGAGGACAGTGGATGCGGTGATCTCTGCTGTGTGTTGGTGCCCCAGGCACTGGTTAACCAGTCTCTGTGCAATGGACTCGCATGTGACCGAGCAGGCCGATGCGTGAGTTGAATATGCGGTCGCAATGAGGACAGGTTAGGATCGAGTTCCCATCACTGGTGGTTGTGGTGGGGGAGGTATCAGGGGAGGAGTATTTGAATGTGGCCCCTACGATGATAGGAGTGGGTGAATTGGTAACAGGGGTAACTGTCGGGGGGTCCAAAGGAGGGTTGACAGAAGTTGAAGTTGTCGGATTGTTGTTGCAGCGCGTCCGAAGGTGCCCGGCTAGGCTGCCCTTTAAGCCTTGGTGGCGGTTATACGGTTGGCTTCATAGATTGCTGCTGCTATCTTTACTTTTCTCCTCCAGGCCGGTCGGTTCTGAGTGAGGTCCCCCCAGTTTGCCGGTTTGATTTAAAGTTGCTTCAGGGAAGTCTTCAGAGTGTCCCTATAGCGTTGCACTTAGCCCCTTTTTTGACGTGAACCCGTGGCTACATCTCCATAGAAGAGTTGTTTTGGGTAGTCGATCGTCATCCATCCTCACGAGGTGACCACTCCAGCGTAGCTGCAGTTGTTTCAGCTAGGCGTAGATGCTGAGGATCCTTTTTAGTTTCAGCACTTCCGTCCGAGATCCAGTCCTAACATCTCGGCTTTAGTATCCGTTGGAAACAGCTGAGATGGAATTGGTTGATCTTCCGCACCTGCTTGTACACCATCCAGGTCTCCACTCCATATAACGGTGCTGGCAAGAAGATGATTTTGTACATATTGAGCTTGGTGCTCAGGTGGAGGCCCTGACGATTCCAGACGCTGTTATGCAAGCGACCGAAGCTTGAGTGGCTTTGAAGATTCGGTGGGCCACCTCATCGGTGGTTTGGATGCTGCGGGAGAGGTTGCTGCCCAGGTATGTGAAGGTGTGCATGGTTTGTAGTTGGGCACCATTGAAATTTATGCAGGGTGCATTGTAGGTGGTGTCAGGTGGCTGCTTGTGCATGACCACCATTTTCTCTATGTTGATGGTCCAGCCGAAGTTTTCGTGGACGGCGGTGAAGAGGCTCCTGTTCCTTTGTATGTCCGCTTCTGTCGTTGTATTGAGAGTGCAATCGTCGGCGAAGAGAAGGTCGTGGATGATAGTTGTGGATAGAAGCGACTGGAAGTGCATCCCCCGATCATTTAAGAGCTGGCTATTCATCCAGTAGGTGATGCGGAACTCGAGCCGTCTATTAGCATTGCAGAGAGCATGCGACGGAAGAGGGTAGGTGCTAAAACACCACCCTGCTTCACTCAATTGGTCCGGCTGTCCATTACGCGCGCCATATTGTAATCGTGGAGCTTACGCAAAATATTAGGAATCGTTCGAGACAGCCGAATTTCTATAAAATTTTCAGAGTTCTTCGTGATTCATCGTACCAAAGGCTTTCGTCATATCCACGAAGGTAGAGTAGAGGTGAAACCGCATCTCCTGACACCTGCAGCTGACGCGTGGCGAAGATCATGTCGGTGGCGCCGCGATGACGATGAAAGTCCCACTCAATTTCCGGCAGAATTTCTTGCTCGAGATAGCTAATCAGACGATTGATGAGGGCGCGGGCGATGATCTTTCCGGCAATATTGAGCAGCGAGATTCCTCTGTAATTGTCACAGAGTTGGCTGTTCCCCTTTTCTTATAAAAGTGGAGGGTTATGGTGCCTTTGAAATCCTGGGGAATTGTCCTTGGCGCCACATCTCCTGAAATAGCGCTGTGAGGCGATTCATAAATTAGAGCCACGTGCTTGTAAATCTCAACAGGGATCGTTTCTGACATGGCTGCTTTCCCACTTGGGAGTTGCTACGCGGCCCTAATGGTTTCGTGAAGAGGGCGAGAGCTAGGGATTGACGTTGATCTCCCCTTGAGGTATTCGGTCGACGGTGGCGTCGGAGATTGTGGAGGAGTGGTTGAGGACGCATTTGAAGTGCTCGGCTCAGCGCTTCAGGATTTGCGTCTTCTCAATGAAGTAGATAGTTCCGTTAGTGGTGACAATCGGAGCGGTTCACTTCGTTCTCCACGGAGGCATTTTCGTCGGTGGCTGGAAGGCTGGCTAGCCGCTGAGCCATCTCGTTGCTGAAATGGTGTTGGTGGGCACACATAAAAAAAAACATTAAAATTACCTGGTGGTCGCTTACCTCGAGTTCTCTTGCGTGGCTGAAGACGGAGCTTCCTTTTGGAGATGACAAAGTGGTGGTCGGCTCATCCATCGGAACCCCGGATCGCCCTTTGCACTGGTCTCGCTCCGAACGAGGACTTAGTCCAGCGGGTGCCAGGACCGAGGGTACATCCAGGTCGCCAACTCCCTATTTGGCGGGCTTCTGAAATTGAGCCGCCATTTTGTACTCCTCCGTTCATATGCGAATTTTTCCTATATACGTACATGGGTGGACCCATTTTGCTCATTAGACACGGCAATTTACCACTCTTTGTTTATTCTAACTACAAAAATGAGGTCATTTTCACACGACGCCAACAACGTTTTGAAGGAAAAAACTGGCACAAATTTTGCAACTCATTCACGGACAACCTTTCAAGATATCGACAGTTTCAACTTCCGGTTATTATGTATCGTCTGTTTTCTTTCACTGTTGTTTCTTTTGAGTACCCAGTTACATCCATAGAAGCTGGAGGTCTTTTTTGAAAATTTTGAAATTTTTGTCTTCAAAAAATGCGTACCTCTCTCTATCCCACGTTGGAAGGCAGAAGAAGATGGTGGTCAGGAGGATGGAGTGGTCTGCGCAGGTTGGTAGGAAGAACAGGCCATTGTCATTGAAGCCGGCGAGACCATGGGGACACAGCACTCCTCTCCACGTGGCATGGTCTGTGTCGATCCTGGCATTGAAGTCGTCCAGGACAATTAACTTATCCGTCTTCAGTACAATCACCAGGAGGACGTGCGGCTCCTCGTAGAATTTGTTCATTGCCTCGTCAGAGCTCATCATTGGGGGTGGGGGTTGTAGCCGCCGATGATCGTAGCGAAGTTGTCTCCCCTGAGAGGCAGTCGGAGGCTCATCAGGCGAATGTTCAGGAATGCTCGATCACTTTTAGAAAATCCCAGGAGCAACCGACAGGAACGAAGGACTGCGCTAGTCGCTCGGGAACTGGCGCGCTACAAGGTGGACATTGCTGCTCTCAGTGAGACCCGATTCTCTGAGCAGGGTCAGCTGGAGGAGGTGGGAGCCGGCTACCCCTTCTGGAGCGGCCAGCCAAAGGCAGAGTGAAGCGACGCTGGTGTTGTCTTTGCCATCCGGAACGGCATTGTGAGACGTCTGCCCTGTCTGCCGCAGGGTACCAATGATCGCCTGATGAGCCTCCGCCTGCCTCTTCGGGGAGAACAGTTTGCCACCATCATCAGCGCCTACGCTCCCCAATGACGAGCTCTGATGCGGCGAAGGACAAATTCTACGAGGACCTGCACGCCCTGCTGGCGACTGTGCCGAAGGTGGACAAGTTAATTGTCCTTGGTGACTTCAACGCCCGCGTCAGGACGGACCACGCTGCCTGGCAGGGAGCGCTGGGTCCCCGCGGTCTTGGTATCTGTAACGATAACGGCCTCCTTCTTCTGCGAACCGGTGCGTAACACCGTCTCCTGCTGACAAACACCTTCCGCCTTACGACGCTGGAGAAGGCCACGTCGATGCGCCCTCGGTCATGGCGCTGGCTGCTGTTGGACTATGTTCTCGTCCGGAGGCGAGATCGACAGGACATGCTGGTAACCAAGGCGATCCGCGATGCCGATGGTCGCACAGATCACCGCCTCGTCATCTCCCAGATCAGGCTCCGACTGCAACCCGACGACGGCCCCAAGGTAAGAGGCCGCCAGGTAAGTAAAATAACCTTTTGTTAAATTTGCCTGCTCACTGTTCTGATTTCAGCAACCAAATAACCGAGAAACTGGAGGACCTCCATGCTCCAGCTAATAACGGCACCGTGCAAACACTATGGTGCCAACTGCGAAATATCATCCAGTCCACTGCCCTCGACGTCCTCGGACGCGCACGCCATAAAAACCAGGATTGGTTTGACGACAATGACGCCGACATCAGCAACTTACTCGCGGAGAAGAATGGACTACACAAAGCCTACATGGACCTTTGTACTGACGCCACCAAAGCAGCCTTCTTCAGATGCCGCCGCCTTGTAAAGCAACGGCTGTAGGAGATGCAGGATGCCTGGATTTTCCGAAAGGCTGAGGAACTCCAGGGGTATGCCGACCGCAATGAAATGAAAAACTTTTCAAAGCTATCAAGGCCATCTACAGTCCGTGTATCAAGGGGACCGCACCGCTGCTCAGCTCTGACGGCACAACACTGCTGACAGAAAAATCGCAAATTCTGAAGCGCTGGGCCGAGAACTTCAGAAGTGTCATTAATTGTTCATCAGCAACCTCCGATTCTGCCGTTGACCGGCACCCTCAAGTAGACACGAACAATGAACTGGATCTGCCGCCTTCCCTACCAGAAACCATCCGGGCCGTGCAGCAGACTTCCAGCGGTAAGCACCGGGATCAGACACAATCCTACCGGAAGTCTACAAGCACGGTGGGCCTCGGATGATGGCAGAACTCACAACACTCTTCCAGGAGATGTGGCGCCAAGGACAAGTTCCTCAGGATGTCAAAGACGTGACCATCGTCCATCTCTACAAACAAAAGGGAAACCGGCAACTCTGTGATAATCACAGAGGCATCTCGTTGCTCAACATCTCCGGGAAGATTTTCGCCCGTATCCTTCTCAATCATCTGAGCGGTCACGATGAGCAGGGTCTGCTCCTGGAATACAAATGCGGCTTCTGCCGACACCGCGGAACAACCGACATGATCTTTGCCACCCGCCAGCTACAAGAGAAGTGCCCGGAGATGCGAACTCACCTATCCACTACCTTCGTTGATCTGACGAAAGCCTTTTACACACTGGATCGCGACGGACTGTGGAAAGTCATGCAGAAATTCGGCTGTCCTGTGCGGTTCACGCACATGGTGCGTCAGCTTCATGACGGGATGACGGCGCGCGTACCTGACAACGGGATGGTATCTGAAGCATTCGCAGTGACCAACGGAGTGAAGCAGGGCTGCGTATTGGCTCCCACCCTATTCAGCCTCATGTTCTCGGCTATGCAGATGGATGCCTTCCGTGATGAACAGCCTGGGATCCGCATCGCCTATAGAACTGACAGACACCTTCTCAACAGTAGGTGTATGCAGGCTTAAAGGCATGTGTATACGACATGCCACACAGCGCAGAATACAATGCTCCCCGAATCAATGTACACGGTGCCCAACTCAAAAACTTGGAAACCTTCGCTTATCTAGGAAGTACGCTGTCACACACCACGAGAATCGATGATGAGGTTGCCCAACGGATCTCCAAAGCCAGTCAGGCATTCAGCCGGTTGTAGGCCTCCGTGTGGAATCGCCACGGTATTCACCGGAGCACAAAACGTAAGATGTACAAGGCCGTCCTCTTGACGACACTCCTTTACGGAGCCGAGGCCTGGACCATCCACTCGAACCAAGCCAGGAAATTAAATCACTTCCATCTCAGCGGCCTCTACAGAATGCTGAAGCTGAGATGGCAAAACAGGATCTCAGACGCAGAAGTCCTGAAGTGGACCGGAATCCTCAGCATCCACGCCATGCTGAGGCAAGTGCAACCGCGATGGAGCGGCCACCTGTAAGAATGGACGACGAGCGACTACCCAAACAACTTTTCTATGGAGATGTCGCTTTGGCTGCTCGCCGACAGGGAGGTCAAAAACGATGCTACAAGGACACTTTGAAGAAATCGCCGAAGCAACTGCATATCAACCCGGCGACATGGGAAGACATCGTTTAGAATAAAACAGCATGGAGAAGATCCGTGAAGACTGGTTCAGCAATCTATGAGACCAACCGGATCGCCGCACCGAAGGCCAAAAGAGCGTCACGAAAGTCACCAACGCCGTGGACCAACATCGTCGATGCAAAGGCCCTTCCAACATGCCCGCGCTGTCAACGCATCTTCCGCGCGCGAATCGGCCTTGTCGGTCATCTGCGGCCGCAATGCACCAACAATCCGTCAATTCCAACTTCTAAGTCAAATTCTGCCAACCCTCCTTCTGACCCCCACCTTCACTCCTGGCATCAATTGCATTACTCCCACCATCATAGAGACCACATCCCTCTACTCATCGCCTGTTACCCCCACCACCGCAACCACCACCGCCTTCGCCTTCACTACCACCACCACCACCGTCAGCGATGGGGACTCTCTCCTAAACTGTCCTAAAAGCGACCGCACATTCACCTCACGCATCGGCCTGAACGGTCTCTTGCGAATCCATCGTACAGAGACTGGTGAACCAGTGCCTGGAGCACCAACACACAGCAGAGATTGTCACCTCCACTGTCCTCGCGCATTCACTCATCACATGGGCCTATTCGGTCATATGCGCATCCACAACAACCTGCGGTAAACCACCGGAGGTTAAGCCACATCAGCGATCACCACCTACACTAATACATAGACAACACCCTCAAAATCATCATTGTGTACCTGATAAAATCACGGTTTCCTAGAAACCGTGGCTTGGAAGGCTGCCAATCTGATGCTTACACCAGACCACGCCGTCGGCCCAGTGTATGTGTTGCGTGTGTCGAGAGGCTGACCAGTGGACTGGGAGTCAGACGGCGATGGCTCCTCCATATCCCCTGAGTAAGTAAATCTTGGTGTGTGCGTTATGGGGTTCAGGTCGTGCTGCGGCGCGCGAAGATGGGTACACCGACCCCTCAGCCAATGCGCCCACTCCCACATCACAAAACTGACTTGCTCGGAGAGTGGTCTGATTATTGGGGTGGGGGAGAGTGAGGTTGACAGCTCAGTGCGTTGTCCTCATTAAAAACAATCTGACACGCTTGAAACTATCACGGTGCGCTAAAAGCCGTAGCTTTGAAGGTTGCCAACTGACGGGATAACTCAAACCACGTGGTCACCCCAATGTGTGTTTTGTGTGGCGTGGCTGACTGGTGGAGTTAGAATCAGGCTGCAAAGGCTCCTTCTTAATGTGGCCTTTATGGCACTCCCACTCCATGGGATCCGAGCCAGGTTTGGTGGTACGCTCAGGGTGGCTCCGGCTGCGCCAGCCACCTGCGCCCTCTCCCATCTCCGGTCTTCTTGTCTCTGTCATCACACCGGACTCAGGTGGGGGAGGAGGAGAGAAAGCGGTAGATGCAGCGCAAGTCTACTGTCACTTAAAACTAATTCACGAGCATGTCACCGTTCCTGCACCACCCTTCCGTCGAGCATATGGTGGACCTCGTCGTAATGGACGGTTGAACTGTCGGTGTACCTTCGTTACTTTGCAAACAAACTTCACTTATCAACCATGTTTTGTTTAAATGCCATGCTTTGTTGTGTTGAATTTTGTCTGGTTGCAAGTTCATTTAGACCTGCTTACTTACGACACATTAATTATTAACAGCTAACTCAATAAGGAGTATGCATCAGTGCCTCTGAATGAGGTTTTCGCATTTCCTCGTGCTCATCCGTAGGATTCCGGGCAAATTCTTTTGGTTGTCATTCGATAATAGTCAGATTTTTAGCCATTTTCGAGATCCCTACTTGCACCTTTTCCCGCCAGCTACTTCGTTCTGTCACTATTATGAGCTTTCACCGACTGTTTATTCCACACAGCGTTCAAATGATTTTCTCATCGCTAAATTTTTACGCGGCAACAGCCATATGTTTTTTTTGATGACACGGCTACGGGTGTATTCTGGGGTGCCAAAGAGGCCCTTGCGAACACAACTGTCCTATTTAATCCCCTGTCCACTCCTCCAGTCTACATTGCTAATGATGTATGTGAAGGATTCCAGCAAAATATCCAAACGGACATCAATCCCTTCACCCCTAACCTTGCAAATTTACATGCCCGCAAACACGCGAGGGCTCTTTTCGTTCAGAAGGCCTTGCAACCTGTTTTGTTAGTAAACATCTCCGCGACTTTGGTGAAAAAGATTTTTGCATTTTGCTGATCAGCAAGATCTTATTTACATCTTCTCTAACCCTTCTGACAATTATTCTCCTCGCATGGTCAGCCATTTCCACTTTATTTTGCAATACATAATCGAAGTTCGTTTTCTAATCTGATTGTTGGTTGAATCTTCCGTCTCTAGAGTAACGCACTTAATCACCCTTCAGTCGAATTGGAGCGCAGAGTCGATCTGAAATATCAGTCCCATTTTACGAAGTATTTGTGCATAGCAAGTTGTGGTGCAATCGTCTCTATGACTTATCTCCAGGTCTCTCGACCAGTTGTGCCAATGTATCGAGATATTTCAACCTCAATCCACTATCCGTTTCGTTTAGGCATCCGGGCCGACTACTGTCTTATCGTTGACCACTTCATCGTTCATGGTTGGGCTGCCAAAAGTCAAAACTGGTTGGCCCAACGACACTCGCATCGATACCATCTATTCCTCTGCCACACGTTTTGTTTCCGTCCACAAAAACCTTTTGAGTCCTTTATCGACGTTCCGCGGTTGCAGGCACCAGCTCATTGCATCCTGCCGTTTTACGTGCCGACCAACTACTGCTCTAGTTGCAGATATCTCTGCAGACAAGATTGCTCTCATCTTTCTAGAGCAATGCGCGTCTCCTATTTATGTCTTCTCAAGGATTACCACCAAACGAGCAAGCTATACTAACATACTCGGGTATGTTGTGCGAATGTTTCTGAAGATGGTTTCGAGAGTGTATCTGAAATTTCAGGTTAATTAAGGTCCTGTTCCAGTGATCGTGTCTCCTTCTTCTAAAATACTTGCGTATTTTCCCATAATCACGACAGCCCACAATGCCTCATCCAATGACCTGGTTGAGCGCTTTCTCCGCCAACTCACAGTCCGGGCCTATGAGAACCACAAGAGTTGGTGGGAGCATCTACCTGGTAGCCGTTCATCTATCAAACCCGATTTGGAGTGCTCAGCGAGCGAAATCTTTTATTGAGCTACCTTATCGATTCATGGATATTTTTTTCGGGATGTGGATGTCAGTGATAACGGCAGCGTTTTTGTCAAACAATAGCTCTTCTTCGAGTCATGTCACACGACTGACGATTAAGCCATTCATCAGCTCTAACTGGCTCATCTGTCATTTAATGTTTGTCTGTTCCGACAGCTTTCCTAATGAATTTAAATTTTCAGTTTCAGTTTATTTTTTCAGTTTATTTGGTGAGGATAATAGGCAATGCCTTTGAAAACCCTATTTAGCACGTTTGAAAACCCTATTTAGCACGTATTCATATGATAAATCCTTCCAAGTCCCTGCACGAACCGACAGTTCAATCATCGCAAACACTGAGGTCCACCGTATGTCCCACAGAGTGGGTGCTGGACGGTGACTTGTTCACAAATGCGTTTTTAGTGAGGCAGCCTTGTGCCGCATCTACCGGACTCCCACCTTAATCGCCTGGCCCTGGTGGTAAGACGGTGTAAGGATAACCGAAGATGGGCTTGGGTGGGGTGTTTTACAAAGATAAACAGCCTGTCTGCGCGTGCCACACACGATCCGTTTTCCACAGCTCTGTGTCAGCTTTTCACATAAAAAGATGATGGACTTGGATCGTGTCCGTTTTTGAAGGTCCCAGCGGGCATAGCCATAGGCTGAAACCGTCCCATCCTGGCCTTCACGCTCGGTCCCGAATAGAAAGAAGTTGGACGCTAGTAGATGGAAAATTGTGTTATGCAGCGAAAGATTGGAGAATAGATTAGAGCAGGTTGACAACCTGACACGATGCTCAGGTTCAGCGTCGCAGGAGCAGACGCCATAAAGTACCAGGGGGGCATGCGCAAGAGCGCCTTGGGCGCAGACGTCAAAGTCGACCTTGAAGTCGATTGACCGAGAGCAAAACTGCCATTTATACAAGTTTTCTTGCAGTTTTGGTGTGAGCAAGCGTTGTTTTTTTGTCTGTGTGCCGTAGGCTCACAATCCATTTGGCATACCAAAAAGAAATTGTTTCACGTTCCTACTCTTCAATACCAACCTTGAGGTCCCCAGCTGGAGTCTGTATGGTTTCAACCTCCTAGATAGTTTATTTTGTTTGCTTTCGTTCATGATTGAGTAACCGAAAAGCCGATTTTATTCATGGGATGATTTTATTTTTTTTGGGGGAAGGGGGAATAAGTTGATCGCTGAATCGCAGTTCAAAAAGGCACAAGCCTAATTTATTTAGCCTGACAAGGTGTCTGAGGAGTATGGTACCACAAATGAAAAAAGGAAACTCCTTGCATTTACTGATCGTGGACACTGCACAGGGCGTCTCCCAGGGTGTTGCCACTTGGCTTTGTGGAGCAAACTGTCCAGATATTTTAGCACGAGAGCTCACCAAATCATCTGTTTAGTCCGTATCTCAATCCCAGAGGGCACATCAAGAATTGTCGGCTCAATAAGTCTGGGTATTTCATTCGGCATTAGGTTTTGTCCCTGTACCGTCAGTCAAAGGAATCTATTGGCAAGCATAGAAAGGAGGATGCTGGCAATGATCGCATAATGCGAATGGCAGTGAAATTTTGACCATTTTCCAATTCTTATTCAATTACTTTTAAGTCTTCAGTCCGTAGCTCTTTATTTTACATCTCCAACCTCATATTCAGGAAGAGGGAGAGTTTACCAAATGCGAATGTCACCCGTTCCTTCATAAACAAGTAAACTAAAGTAATATTTTTCGAGTCAGCCGGGAATGCTCTAGTGCATACGCTAACCGTTTAGTTGCCAACCTTTGTTTTCCTTATAGGGATCAGCCGTTTCATGTAGTACATGCTTATCCTTTAGTCATTTTAAAAGGATTGATTTATATTAGGACGTACAGAGTGGGCATCATACGCCTCACTGAAACTCGTGTTCCATAGAAAGGCAACTTTAGAGGGTTTTTAAGTCCCCGCTTGATCAATGAATCTCTAGATCAACCCAGAAAGCGAAACAAAAAGGAGAATATTTTATTTCGCTAACTACGCACGCCTACTGATATCGGTCCTGTATGAACCGTCTTAAAAGCAGGAGAGTTACCTTACTTTTTTAGGGTCTTTCTCCATCATCATGGGACCAAATGTGAGAGTGAGGACAATATATAAAACAGAGCTGTCATAAAGATACAATTTTTGCCATCAAGGTTAACCTCACCGATGTTGAAATTGGAAAAAATACTGGGTTGCATCGGTTTTCGATGAGGGACCGAATAGTGTGGCGCGTTGCGCACGTGGTACAATGAACATTGTAGCAAATTATGTCAAAACGTGATCCTTCGCACACACACGTGTCTCCAGTCCTCTCAGTTCAGCTCTACTATTGGTGGTGGGGACTGGGAGGAGTAACGGAGCTCCCCTTGGCGCCTCATATGGAATTCTGGTTTCCCTGCTAAAGCTATCTGGGCTTGGCTAGGCCGTGCTGGTTTTTAGTCCTGCTTCGCATGCTTCAACGCTTACATGCGCACTTAAAGTCCCGCAACCAATGGATCAGGCCCATTTTCAGTGGTATGGGGCCTTTACGAATCGAACGAGTAGCCTTAGCTTGACACGGACGTTCTATGCTACGCCGACTACTCGAATGTGATGGGCAAATTTAGCTAGCGATTGATCCAATGCACTCATATCTTGCCTATGTCCTCTGCCAGGCCGTTGTGATCTCTTACTTGATGCAGGTCTTCCAGTCCCTGTAATCTATTTGACACGTAATCTCAGAACTCAGTACTGTCGTGCATCGTATTCAACAAGCTCAGTACTGTGCAAATTATCCTCAATATAATCTACTCAACGCCCAAATTATCGTATCTTCGCTTCTATTAGCATGATGGGGGTGGTTTTCCTGGCTGTGATTGATGACAATTCGTTGTACGTTGCGAGCTAAGTTAATAGAATTTTGCCCAGGTTGACTTAAGGGCGAAGTTGTTGATATCGAAGCAGACTCTTGCAGCATCTGCTTCGCTTCCCCTTTCCGCATCCATCATATTCCAATGGCCCAGTCTGACAAAGAGAACTAAAGCTGGCCTTTGTTCGGTAGGGTTAAATAACCCATATTCACGGGACACATGCTGGCTCCCGCTGTACGGAAATAAACTCCATGACTCGAGCAGCTCGTGGCTCACGCGGTTGTCACCTCTTGCGAGGATTTTGGCGTCGTGAAACTTGAAGATGTGATTGGGTCCGGTCAAGTGAGCCGAAACTTGAAGTCTCTGGTTTTGGAAAGCCAGCAAACTTAACTGTTTCAGGACCAGCTCGACTATGCTGTAAGAGTTCAGTGACCTTTTTGGTGTGTCTTCCAGCGTGCTTCTAACACACTGGCATCTCCTCCGGCTTTACGTTAGGCCTCCTTTATCTAGCTGCGGTGAGTTACGGCAACGCGCCCAAACGGGCGCCATTTCTTACGTGTCGAGAGACTAGGCTCATCATTCTTAGCGTTTCGTGACCACGCACCGAATGACTGACGCCATCGGTCATTTTCTCGCACAACTGTAGAAAAATTCAGCTCACAGGCTCATGGCAAACAGCGAACTCCAGGTTATAAGGTCAAAAAATCCATAGGTATGTTATGATGCCTAAGATGCAATTCGCCTATCAGAGGTATTTACGGAAGGAATAACTGAATTCCCCATGGGAAGACAATTACTTTGAATAGAGGAAGATGGCTAAATTCACGTTGATAGGATGAAATTCTAGTTGAGTAAGGAATGTTGCCTGTCAAACATCTGACCAGTAAAGACGTCATCACGGAGGAAACCTCTACTGACTGATAATAAGCGTTGGTCGGAGCGTCATTACCTGTGTCATGACCGCATTCGGCGAGTCGGTTTTCGGTCAGTCGGCAGGTAACACTAGTATAATTCTGCCCTGTACCACCGCCTCATGCGACAATCGAGGTTAAATTGTGCACATCAGTTTCACGGACGTGGACACAAGCGCTGCCAGGGTTTCGCATCGGTCATGTGCACAGGCACGCTCGTGGTCGCAAGTTGCTTGGCCTGTTCTGGCTGAAACTTCAAGATTAATGCGACCGCAATCCTTGAAAGGAGAACTACGTGAATACTCTCCAGCCACCTTACAGAACGCAGCATTGAAACCTTATTATATAAGTGCCGTCAGTCCGAGGTCGTATTGGTATTGAGTATGAGATCTTGGAAGGATGCCATATGCCCAGGCACCGTCCAAAGTCGGGAAGTCCTTCCACTGTCTTTCCTGCCAGGAGGGGGTTGGTGGTCGTCAAGGTGGCGACTGCCCTAACATCAGGCCCTGACTGGGGGGGACATAACATGAATGAAAGGGTGGTGTCGACTGCTTGTCTTCATGCTGCAGTTATCATATGATGTTAAAAAAGGCTACTGACTGTTACAATGACTACGTCGGTATCCCCACATGCACCAACATTCCACCTTCACGTGTGCTACGTGTTCTTCAAATGAATTGTTACAGTGATCAAGATAGGCTTTCCAGCAAGCCCAATATGAAGGTGATTTTCGACGCCAATGTCTGTTTAAAATTTTGTCCGCCTGGTGCATACGAATTTGCGTACTAGTGTATCTAGAGCGAAATTTTCTTACTCACCTACGACTAACTGCAGAAAGGATTTATATTTTTTTTTCGGAGTATGCTGCGCACATGAGGAAAATTAATTAAGCCAGAAAGGATTGAAAATGGTTGGAGCCATGTATACTCTGTGAGTGCACCGCAAAATGGTTTTTAGTCTTCATGCAACAACATAAGGTAGGAACAGCTACGATACTTGCTTCTCGCGGTGGCCACCATCCCTCTGCTGATGCTCAGAAGACTGACCACAATGTTGTTTCCTCCCCTACCCCGACAAACGCACGATTGTATTATCTACTTGCCTGCATATTTGATTCAGGTACATAGCCATATAAACGTAAAGGTCTGAGGAGAATTTATCCAAAGCAGACGTATGCTCACCAAATGGTCTTTTGAATTTTCCAATGGCGATTTTTGCAACTTTTAGTACTTAGAATCCAGCAAATTACAGACACATACATCAGAACGAAGATCTGGTAGTTTCTGAAGAGCATTACTTGAAAATAAAAATATCAACTGATCTCAAGAGTTCGTATTGAAGAAGGCGTGAGCTCCTACGAAAAAAAACTACCCTCACCAAGCACCCAAGATCTATAAAAACCTTAAAAGCTTGATGGGGGTGGTTAGTCTTGGGGATAAGGAATTATTGCGTGGAACGCTAGTGCGCCATTACGCATGCATTAGCGTAAGCTGATATTGTATATATTTCACTAGAAGAGGCTGGAATGGTAATTTTTGGATTATTGTTGGCTCAAAACTAGCGGAGGCCTACAATATAGGGAAACCGGTGAAGGCTGCTTCCATATGACTGTACAACGTCAGCTAAGCGTTAAATTTTAGTTCAGAGTCCATTTTCTGAGTGCTGCACTCGGTTTTTATGGGGTTCTCCGTCTACTTGTCAATGCACAGTTCGAAATGCGGAGGGTCAGACCACACGTTCTTTACTTCATCCTAATGCTACTGAATAGTTATTGCGCACTTCAGCGCTGGGTTCAGATACTGCATGCGTTTTAGCTGAAAAGAACCTGGGTTAGTCAGCAATGTGAGTATTAAACAGATGGTTAAATGGATTTCCTCAATCGCAGTAAATAGAAAGGTCAAAGGGAGTTATGTTGTCCCCTTTTCGGTAAGGATTACTTACAAGGGCCCAGAAACAGGACATCGAAACAGTGACAGCCCGCCTAAGTAAAAAAGGGCATCTTTGCGCATGATTCCAAGAAGGTTAAATATTTCCGTGTCCTTACCCTTATATCAGTTCTAGCATAAACATAACTCGTAGGCCTAATCTTATCGCTAACCTTTTATGACCCGGTCTGGTACTTAGAATTCGCACGATGCGTATACTTGCTCTATAGTCGTCCTCTATCCCAGCACGGCAGCGAAAGAGAGAACACGATCGGCCACGAGTAAAGTGCATTCAAAACTTGCAAGTAATTCTCACTATTTACAGCATCTCGTTTAAATTGGTTATATTCTGTCCAATTTACTTAAAGAGAAAGCTCTAGAAGAGCCGTGTGACTTCTCGCGGACATGGACGAATCAGAGCTGATGGGACCCTGTGGCCACAGCCAATGCGGGACACTGTCGGGCGTACTTTAATGGCATGCGGCTTGAGAGACGCATGCACGTGCTTTTCTGCGAGGTTGATTCATCGTGGGAATGTAGACATTTCCAAAATCACCCTATCCTAAATACTTACCAACCAGTTAACACTAATTTTAACCGTACGCCTAAACTTACTCCTAACTTATTATAACGCTAACCTTAAGCCTAACCTTAAACCTAACAGTAAATTTCCCAATAATCCTAATCAGAAACCTTACCCTATTTCCCCCGGAATTCGGCACATATAGTGCTGGTGGTTTCTGTTCTCACATCATGTTTAATATGTCATATAAGTCATCCATACCCCTTTTCATCGAGACATATCTAAACCGTTACAGAGGATCAGGTAAAATGCTGTACAGGGGCGACCAGGGCTAGCTAATATGCTTAGTCAAAACTGCACGGATGAATACATAATAAAGTTCGCTCTCCAAGTTTCAAATACCTGTTTGAACTCCAGCCTCCTTGGGTGACGTCAAAATGAAAAACGGCCATTTAGAATGTCGTGCACTGATTAAGACGCTGGAGATATAATTTTTGTTCCCTGTTAAGTATGCTTGCTAGTCAGCAGTGCTATGACGCATACGGTTGGGATTTGAATGCAGGGAATTCGCTCTGAGGAAAACCACATTCAGACACCCAAAAATCAGCAGCTAGGATGTTGGATGATTTGAAAATGACTAACTCAGATCCGGTCTTGAGTTGGGCGTATCGATGGCTGACAATGAAAAACAAACGAAAATGCTCATTTAATTTTTCGTCGTGCTACGAGTAGAAATTCACACAATGTTCTTTTGATGAGGACCAATTGGTGCTTATCGTCGCACGGATTGGATGACTTTGCAGTGACCTCTGAATAACCTTTAGTGAACACTAATGTATAAGCACGAAAAGGGAACTTCTTAATAGATATTGAGAAGTTGCAGGCAGAGGGATGATGTGCTTTTCCGTGTAGTGTTTCAGACTTCCTCCAGCGAGCAAACTATATAAATGGGAGCGGCGGCTTTAAATAAAACCGTCACAACTGATGGTTAGTGAAACTAATTTGATTCCTTAGTCATGTTGATAGCTCAGTAATCGTGCTCCTTGGCGCCTTTAATTTTCGTGCTTTTAAATCGCACAGCCATTTCGACCACCCGAATCCCGAAATATAGTAGAACTGAGGTCGGCCGTGTTTTCAACAATACCAATCGAGTCCGTCAAATCAGACACACCCTCATATCGCATTAATTCTTTTTTATTGGATAAATATTTCAGAAACGATCTGTCGTTGTCTCTGTATAGGTTTTTGATCTCATTAAACACGGAACTAGCTACCTGATCGTGCCAAGTTGCCACTACGATATATTACGCCTCGCTCTTAATTGCCATCGTTAGCCTGAAAAACCGTTCCTATAGTAAGCTTCCTGCTTTTTTTCCGACTCCTTTTCCCGTAATAATTAGCATATGTCAAGTGAGCTTCGATAGATCTGCTAATGACATGAAATCTTCTGACTGGTCATCCCCAAATTCTGTATTGAATTCCAGTTTTGGTTGAGAAAACAATGCGATTAACGGCTCCTGTCGCGTTCCCGCAGCATGAACAGGGCAAATATAATTTTGCCTCATCGCGAGTGAGAGATTCATCAGATTTTGCATACCAGTTACTGAGCTGCAGTGTCTTAATCAGCATTACTTGATCAATTTCTCCAAAAGTCCTCCAACTAAGAAAATAATTCCTGCGGGTGCTGCATAAGCGTAGACGAACCTCCAGGCTCTAAAAGTCACATCTTAAAAGTCGTTTGGCCATCGATTTTTCAAAATTCATAACTTCCCGAGTCTCAACCTGTGGGGACGGCCAGATAGTTCATTGAAATTTCTGGGCATCGGTGAGTCATGAAGCGACAGCGACTTCCCAGCATTGTATTTGTGAAAGGCCTTCCAAATTTTGCGGCGCCCTCTGTGTTCAATCCATATGATCCGCGTTTGCACGAGGCCCGTAAGCAAGCTCGACCAAAGGAGTTTATCAGAACAGTCCTCAGCAGTGTCGATACCAGCTCTATTACAAAAAGGAGAGAAAGATTGAATTCACACCTTAGCCTTGTAATCAAACCAGTCGTTGACCAGTGCGAACAAGATGATCGCATTCATTTCTCAAACCCAGAAGTGTCAATTCTGCTGCAAATGTTCTACCGCCTGGTTGGCAGCGAACACCGAGACCTAACCGCGAACGAATTTGTGGACTTCCTCCACGCGACACTAGGCATCTCAAAACCCCAATCGCTTGTTGGGCTCCACCGGGCAGCAACCCGTATAGCTCACAGAACTCGCCGTTTGGGTTGGAATCGGACCGTAAGTGATTTCGAGTTTGTTCTGTTCCTCTCCTACCTACTGCGCGGTTCGTTAGCTGAACGCGCCGAGCTGGCCTTTTATGCACTGGACCAGGATGGAGATGGAGTGCTACGGAGGAATGTAGAGCTAACAAACTTCCTCAAGGGCAGCTTTGATCTTTCCATAACGGTTGCAAACCCAGAGCTGGAGGGTGAAGTACCCGTTCGCGACACTGTTGAATACATCAGCAGAATAATTCTCGATGGGAGACCGGAGGGTATCCAGCTCTATGACTTCATTGAATTAGTGGAGAAGCAACCTTGGATCCTCGAGTCTTTACTGCCTTGCCTACCGGATGAACTGCAAAATATATCCTTTCAGAAACTCCAAGGACCCAGCTTTGAGCTGCCACTCATCGATACCCCCTCCCCAAAGCCACTTTCAGCTAAAGCAGCCAGAAGAAGAGACATTTCGTGGTACCGATAAGCTGACTCGTTTTTTCACACTCAGATTAGACGCTGCCCGTCACAAAAGACAAAGACGGGTGTCTTTCAATTTTATAGATTTTTAAGAGATTAAAGTCTCTTAAGACAATTTCCTTTACCTATTTTACTAACCACTCAAGATTGCAATCTTAAAAACGGAAAATCCACTGATTAAAAATCTTGCTCCCATAGGAATAAGCTTTCAAGGCATTCTTATCTAGTGTTTAAAGTTAAGATATAATGTCCCTGCTATCCTCAGAGGTATTTCCTTGACGGTCACGTTGACCAAGTTCTGAAGCAGGTTTGCCTGTCCAGACTTGTCTTGTTTCTGACGTCAGTTTAATACAAAAACGAGTAGAATCGATTAATGAGGAGAAGAGACATAGTCAGAAGGTAAGACCACCGAGCGATTTGAGGATGATGACCGACAGGGTCACAAAACGACTGTCTCCTGGGAAATCTGTTCGCAAAAGTTTAAGGGTGGAAGAGAAGCTAATGGGATGACGTTTCATGTCGGACGGGCAATTTTCGTCAAGTAACTTGTTCTCTCAGTCAAGGAATTTTGGGTCGTGGCGACGTCAGAAGTTAGAAGAAAGCATTTTGCACAAAAGACCTTATTTTCGTTGGTGCCACTCTGTGTAGTGTACACTGCTGTGGATATTACACGTAGTTCCACACATTCCACAGACTACCCCAGAGGCTTTATTAACGCCCATAAGGTTGCTGGTGCATACAAGCTGCGAGAGGATTGACACTCATTAAATCGCAATTTTCTCACTTCATAAAGGTGCAGTCGTTAATGACAGAGCTCAAGCATAAGCTTTCGGACTCCAAGGTAGGAATGCATGTTTTATCAGATGTCGGCTGGTACAGTAGGCCAAAGCAAAGGTTTACTGGAAAGGCAGCATGTAGGATGACACGGTACCAACTGAAGAATAGCACAGAAAGGCGAATTAACTTGAGGAAATAGAAGGCAAAAGCTTGCAAACCCCATACGAATGGGTGTTATCGAACCCATGAGTCATGATATGTTGTCTTAGATCCGTCCACACTCAACATTTTGCTTATAGGTTTTTGTAATTTCCATGCAAATGGAATTTTTCGGGCCTGATAGTAATTTACCCAAAAAGTTTGTCTTGGGCATACAGAGGACGCTGCCATTTCTTCAGCTTTTAAAGAACTTTTCTTTAGTATGGATTATGCGGATTTAATTCCTGACGAACTGGATGTGTTGAACTTCAAGAGCTCAGCTTAAGGATTTCATAAATTCTCAATTTATATGCTTTTGCCAGGTAATATAATGAATAGTTAGTTATCACAGGCTGGCGTATGCGCTTTGCTGTAGTATGAGTTGTCCCTGTTAACTAAAGACTGTTAATGTATATACCTGGCATGGGGTGGGTTGAAGAGCCCATCCACAAGGATGCCCTGGTTTCAACACCTGGGAAATATTTTAGAACAGACAACTGCAGTATTGAATAGACAGATGAATATTGCCGGCAAAGACAACGGAGACTGTAATGGCCATTTCTGGCTTATTACAAACATTTTTCAGCTGATGCTGATATCAAGTCTTCTTCGATCTGGGTGAAAACTCAAAAAGCAGATTTTGAGGACACATTTTTAGATTTGCTCCATGTTCTTGCGACGTGTTTTTAAGATATAAACGACACCACCTTTCGCTATAGTCAGGATTCAGAAGGCAGGTATTTTCATAATCACCCGTTTAGGCTTGAGCTCTGTTTCGAGAGGACATGGCGCAAATAATGAAAATATATTCATTCATTCACATTTTATATAAACATGCTACTCTTTATAGCTCAGTAACTTAATATTCACAAACTAACAAGAGCACAACAACGCTTTCTAATTTGTCCTCTGTTCGTCCATTGTGCATTTTCAATCGAATAAGTGGGGCTAACAACGTGCCCCTCCGAATGTAATGCTTTATACTAACCTACCAAAACTAAATGCCTTATAAATTAGACAGTAACGGGGCCTGTGAAATATACTAACGCTGGCAGTTTATTGAGAGAACTCACAGTCAGTGTGCTCGCAGACGGAATCGATCCACTGACCCCAATCTTTATCTTTTTCTTTTACAACCATGTTATTGCAATTACACCAAACGATGCATCTTACTCATTTCCCCGTGCCAGCCCGGCATTGAGACCCCATTTTAAGCCCTACCGACTGTCTTGTTGCCAGTGATTGGGCATTCAAATACCCGTTCAAGGATAGGCTAGACTCAAGTTCAAAGCACCCTTTTCTACATGAGCTCTAAATTATGCCGAGAGGCATTTCAGCTGAATATAATCAAACTGAGTGAAGAAAAATCCCGATTTCCCCCTATTACTTTTGTCGAGAGTGCGGAGACATTACTTCGGTGTAATATGCGCCCCAATCCTTTGTGGTCTAGTCTCTATAATTCTGTTCTATAATAGTAAAATGTTCTTGGGTGGATTTCAAAGCCTTAACACACTTTATTCTGGTTAATAGAACGGTGATCTAAGCAATGGGCTTTGATACTGTCCATAATCCCACTCGATCTCGACTGCTGAGCTGCTTATGCTCGCTTATAAAACCGAATCTGCCAGCCTACAACTCAACAAGTGGTCTTTTGGGACAATGTCAATGAGAATCTTTCTACTTTCCAGACAATTTATTTCGGATATCATCATCTGGCTTCCGACTTGCATAATAAGGTCTGAGATGGCGTCGATGGGCTAGGAGTTAATCTTATTATTTAGACCATGCAGAAAGGTTTAATGATTTCCTTGTTATGTCGTGTTTTAGGCAAATCGAAGAAACATTAAACATCACTCGAGTAACTGTATCATATATTTACCGCAGATAAAACCCAATACACTGAGTCAAAGTGATAGCTGAAGTAGTACAGTAATTTTAGCATAAATTTTCTCCACGAGAAAAATCATTCGATCTTAAAGATTACTCTTGGGAACTCGATGCACAGGTGTATGGCTTCTAGGGATCTTGGATTTGGGTGGAAACTATTACTAAGGGAAAATAAACTATTTAGTCATAAAAGGAATTAGCAAGGTCAAAGTGTTACTTGAATTTACTGGCGTAGATGTTAGCTCCAAAAATATTAAATGCATATCCGAAAAATGTGAACTTGTGCGGTTTATGTGTAGACGCAATTTTTTCTAAACAAGGAAGCGCTGGATCTGTTCGACGTATAAGTTTTCAGAAATATTGATGGCCATATGTTTGTCTTTCTTCCCTTTTTTTCGTTCTCATAATGGGCATACACATTGGCTTAGTTTTTTCCTGTTCTATCATTCATCGTTTATTTGCCTCTCCACCGACGATTCTATCCTATCCAAGTGCTTTTTTTTCCCGTGCTTTCAAAAGTTGTTCGAAAGAAAACTACGTCATGCAGAATGTTAACTTTTGTAGCCAGAGACCGACCGAAACACCATCCGCTCCTGGTAACCTTTGAGGTCTTTATATGATCATGCCTGTAATAACACATTCTCGCATCTGTTATTGACCTTCGTGAGGTAAGAATCCAAACATACTGCGGCTGTTCTGTCCTGAAACTGTGAATAGTCACCTAGACCGATAGGTCAACCGACAAAAATGACGAGGTCAACCACTGCTAAGCCAGGTAGACACAAAAGTGACATTTGTGAAAAAGTGTTTGTAATAGAGAAGACTCGGGTGTCCTTTACTTAACCACCTTGTTTCGATGGCAAGGCAATGTAAGGACAACGAGAAATGGGCATCAGCGCAGGGAACTGAGATATCTGTTCAGCCCGTCTACGCGTATCACAGACAAACTGGTTCCTACCTCCCATATATGCAAGCCCAAACTCAGCGCATTTCGGAGCTCACATAGGGGAGTGCTAGAAAGGCCAACCTTAGGAAGGTACCTCTGCAACTTTGATAAAGATCAGGCTATTGTGCTAGTCGCAAGCCCTCCAAGTCACGGCTCTTAGTGTGGCAGATTTAGCCCATTGAGGAAAGCACCAACTTGTGATGAGGATGGACGCTCCGGTATGGGCCTTTTCTCGCCCCTTTTCTCATCAAACATTTCTCTGTCCACGTAACGCCGATTTGGAATTCGATTGGGTGCGGTGGCTGACGTGAGAAGACAAGAATTCGCATGTCACACACAGACTCGGGTTTGAAAAGTCCCATAAATTTAAAAGTAGGGGTATCCTTAAAGTTTGACTATAGGTTTGAGAAGACTGCCGTATTATCCCGTCATCTGGGCAGGATTTGAGGCAGTATCGTGGACATCCCTATCGAAAACATGGTTATGCATAAGCAACTTACCGCTTGCAGTGAAGTTCTATCGTAAACCATCCCGGGAACCAACGAAAACTACGTGGTTGATCACAGCAAAGAAATTTTCTTGAGCTTTTAGAAGGCACGCATCCCGATGAAAGGATATTGGAAAGCAATCCTTTTGAGAAATGTTCACTGGAGTAGTTTATTTACGTTCCTCCTGCACTTTTCTAAAGAAATTAAAAGGCAATTTCGGATTTATATATCCGGTAAAACATGGGAGCAGAAAATCCCCACCTTCCATATTCCTAACCCTAAGTGTAATCATAGCCCTAACGCTAACCTTTCACCTACGCCTTGTTGTCATAGCAACTAGCACAAGGTCCTCAGAATAGGGGTATTTTTTCAAAAGTTACCTACCTACTTATTTTTTTCAAACATTCCTTGTTTATGAGAAGCCCATCATCCTCCGAGTTATTAACATAAATCACAACCTATGCAATGTACCCTAGATTTATTGCAATATAATATGAGTGTCAGAAGGATTCGGTGTAGCGATATGCCGGGATACGGAGGTGAAATCACTTCAAGGGAAATGTATAGCCCGTACATTGTTGACTTCAGGAACGAGGTAAAAGGGATAATTCAACATAAAAGGCATCAGAAAAACGTTCATATTCCCTAGGCATAAATGTAAACGTCAAATAAGACACATTCTATTTGAAAACGAGTATACGATGCGAATTAAGCTCGCATACTTTCATTAAAGGGAATTCTAAACTTGCAGACATCGAACACCAGCAAAGAGCTGCAGACTTCTAGACAGCGTTTTACTTTTTGGGTGGACCTAAGAGGGTTGACTGGAAATATATTCATTTAAAAGCCCTTGTGTTCTACTAGGTGGGAAGTTGGCGAGGGAAGAGAGAGAGAGAGAGGTGGGGAATCCCTGCTTATGGGACATCGCAGCCCCTCGCTCGAATAAATCTGCCTAGCTTGAGTTCATAATAACAAGACGCTCTTTTAGCCGGAGGGGGGTCATCTGTCCATCGTAGGAGGGCACATCAGGCTACAGGGTCTCCTTAATGTGGTTGTTATGTCCACAAATGGTACCCATGCGTATCGATGGGTGCGCAGTGCAAGAAGTAAGCTGTTCCGCCTTGATTTCGCAACTCACTCCCCCTTTTCCATTCACGTCTTAGATTTGCCGTCTGAACTTCAATCGAAGTTTCCGCGCCGATTACGTTAGTCGTGGATTGGATTCGTGACGGTTTGGGCCGTTGTTAGGGAAAAAATTGTTCCTCCCAGTGCCATTTGCCGTCGTCACGCGGGCTGTTTCCCCCAATCGTCCCAAAAAGGTTAGGCTGTAGGTCGCCGGTAAGTAGTTGTGGGGGACGGTTTCGGTAACAGTGGGTTATGTACAGCACCAAGAAAGCCAGAAAACCCAGGCTTGTATTTTCTTTTATGTTCGACGATGCAAAAGCGTGCAATTCGAAAATTCTTCACGCCAGAATAATTATCCTTTTTACACAGATGTTGAAGCACTAGGATTCTACCGAGGTCTGTGCTGATGCAACCGGCACTGAAATCGTTTCAGGGCTTTTAACCCGCTATCCGTTATGTCTATCAAGTTCTTAGAGCCTTAATGATGGATACCCACTATCGACTGCGTTAACTCAACGAACGGAAAGAAAAAGCCCTTCAATTTTGCAAGGACCATATAACCTTATATTACCTGCTGTAATGCCGCACCCTTAAAGCCCCTATTACCACCGGTTCCGTATTCCATGAGCATGGGTTTTCTGGCCTTATTGGTGTTCTACATAACCTACCGTTACTAATAAATCTGTCAAGCTTGAATGTTTTCTACAATGACGCGGGAGCGGGATCATTGGTCCTTCTTAGAAGGGAGAGCCAAACTGCAATGGCTACTTAGTGTGGCCGTTATGGCGCTCTCATTTATATGGGAGTCGAACTGCGATTATTTTAGCCTGGTACATTTGGCGCGGAGACCAGATCGTCTGTGGAGGGCCAAGACTGACTGTTTAGCTTCCTTCTCCACTGCGGTCGAGCGCCGTTCCGGTCAACTGCACTTTGTCTTGCCCTCGGAATATGATAGGTGGCGAGGAGGGATTGCGACAGCTGATGCGTAAGTTTGCTTTACTAGAAATTAATTCAAGTGGAAGTCCGTTACTGCACCCATTTCATTGGGTGCCCGGCGAACGTCATTGCTTCCAATGGTTAAACTGTGGTTAAATGAATTGACAGTAAGCAGCCTACTAATGAGTATCTTTTTTGTTAATGTTTCGCCAGTTTCAGGGTTTACGGCAGCCAAGTGTAGCGCATTGTGATGGCACCAGTACTTATGTAAAACCGCTGCAAACAGTTCGGCAGTTGGAAGGAGACTGCGCCAACACTGATTAAAAAGCCGAGCAGCAGCGAAAGATGAAATAGCAACTGCTTGAATAGAGGCCTTCTAAAGCACATCCTGCATTCAGAACAGTGCAACATGACTGACGCGGAAATCAGCAGGGTTACTCACAAGCTAACCTGCTTCAGCCCGATTAGTTGTTCTAATTCAAAACTCGCTGAACCGGTCCGTTGATCGGCCCTGGCTCTAGTAACATGTATTAAACCTGTGCAGCGTCTTCTTACACGTCACAACACTTGTTTAAGTTACGGTCCCGAAAACTGGCACTGGTACAACTTCCTCAAGTGCAGCTGAAAATTACTTGCCTCAGAGTAGTGTACGATTAGGCTAACCAAGTTAAGGTGCCGGACTATGCAAACAATTTTCAATTATTGGCTAGGCAAGCTTCTTGTAAACCCCTGCCTTCTTAGCTTCAGTTAAAAAAGATTCCTTAAGGATATGCTACCCCCCAGGAAGCCTTTTCTCTCCTGATGGTTTGTCATTGTTGGTAGTACAGAGACCGCAATGCTTTCTCTAATTCTGGCCCTTTCAAAAAACCCTGATAAGATGCGGGAAACTCCATGGTTAAATTTGACTGAAAGCATTCTAATCTCGGAGCAATTCTTCTGTAAGGTTTTCGTCGTGCCCATATAACGCACCATACCCTCATAGAGAATATTAAAATCTCTGTTCAATAAACTCTTCCATGGCCCCCACTAATGCTTATATATTAAGAATCAGCGCCTGAAGAATGAGATAGTATATCAGGCTCTGAGCAGCCGTCTCAGTTCCCCATTAGCAATACAATCTTCGTCTTTGAGTGCGATTCGGAAACAGCGACGTTCTGCTGACTGTCTCTGCTACTGACTTTCGAATCGGTTTTTCCGCAAATTTGACCTAATTGAAGCATTGTTAAGGGGTAGCTGCAAGAGCAAGTATGGAGCTCTTCGACATTCAGAGATTTTCTAACAAATTTTCGAAGCAAACCTAGACAGGTTTAAACTATGCTTTTGAACAGCATTCTAAATGCTATTTAAAGTGCATGTCAGTTGCGGCACGCCCCTGAAAGCTTAACCGTCTACCCCCATAAGTAACTACTTCGCACTGACCTAATCGGTTCTTGCAAGATGTTCTGTATCTATACTAGCTCCACCACTGTAGATACACTAAAAAATAGTATCTATATAAGCTGTACAAGTTTCCTATAACCACACACACGAGACAAGGGTCCTAGACGCAGAGACATAGAGCATAAATGCCCCTCTCAAAAGAGCAGCGTTACTTTGAGTGAAATCTGGTCTGTAACACCACAATAGGAACGTTAATTTCATAGTGGTTGGACAGGCAGCAACGCAGGCTCTGTGTAAATGATTGCATTATGGGTTTCTATGTTAGTTTTCCAACAACCACAGCTTTATTATTCTTGTGCACTTTTTCGAAGTATTTAGATATACTTGACTTTGATGAGTTTCCCACCGAGGCCACCAAGTTTCTCACAAGTGGGTTAAAGGAATTATTGCAATCTGCCAAACTACTAATTGTGCCTGGTAGTCATCTGGTGGATTCTAGATTGATTGCTTAGGAAATCCTGTTTGGGCAGTCAGCTTGCTGTATCAGAATTGGTGGATTGCATACGTTACAGTAGGCTGGGTGGGTAACTTGACCCAAGTGTAATTAAACTCACGGCTCCCGTTGGGGCCTCGTAGCTCAGTTGGCTAGAGCGTTTGCTGTACTAAAGCCTTCCCTTTGCTGGCGTGGGTTCAGATCCCACCGAGGACGCCATGTTTTTCACAAGTGGATCAAAGGAAAAAATAGATTCAATCCATTGCTCTGACTTCTTTTACCTTCCGGTGGGATTTTGTCGTATCCTGGTTCGTTCCCGCTGGAAATCTGTTGCACGGTCCGGATGGTTTCTGGTAGGGGAGGCGGTAGATGCAGGTGATTGTTGGTGTCCACTTGTGGGAGCCGGTCAGTGGCGATATTGTACATGACTGATGAGTAATTAAGGACACTTCTGAAGTGCTCTGTCCAGCGCTTCAGAATTTGGGAGTTATCTGTTAGCAGTGTTGTGCCGTCAGAGCTGAACAGCGGTGCGGTCCTCTTGATAAAGGGGCCGTAGATGGCCTTGATGGCTTTGAAAAGTTTTTCCTTTCATTACGGTCCGCATACCCTAGATTGCCTCAGCCTTTCGGACCATTCAGGCTTCCAGCATCTCCTGCAGCCGTTTCTGTACAAGGCGACGGTATCTGAAGGAAGCTACTTTGGTGGCGTAAGTCTGAAGGTCCATATAGGCTTGGTGTAGTCCATTATTCTGCGCGAGTAGGTTGCTGATATCGGCGTCATTATCGTCCAACCAGTCCTGGTGTTGACAGCGTGCGCGTCCGAGGATTTCAAAGGTGGTGGACTGGATGAAGTTTCGCAGATGACACCATCGTGTCTCCAAGGTAGCGGTTTTATCTAGAGCATTAATATCCTCCAGTTTCTGGGTTAATTGGTCGCTGAACTCAAAAGAGTGAGCAGGTAAATTTAATAATATTTAACAAAATTAAAAAATTAAACTTACCTGGCGGCCTCTTACCTTGGGGCTTTCGTCGGGGTTGCAGTCGGAGCCTCATCTGGGAGATGACGAGGCGGTGATCTGTCCAACCATCAGCATCGCGGATCGCCTTGGTTACCAGCACGTCCTGTCGATCTTGCCTCCGGACGAGAACATAGCCCAGCAGATGCAAGCGCCGCGACCGAGGGTGCATCCACCTGGCCTTCGCCCGCATCGGAAGGCGGAAGGTGTTGGTCAGCAGTAGACGGTGTTCCACACAGGTTCACAGACGAAGGACTCCGTTATCGTTACAACTACCGAGATCGTGGGAACCCAGGCCTCCCTCCCGACGCGGGCGTTGAAGTCCCAAAAGACAATTAACTTGTCCGCCTTCGGCACAGTCGCCAGGAAGGCGTGCAGTTTCTCGTGGAATTTGTCCTTTGCCATACCAGAGGTCGTTTTTGGGGGAGCGTGGGTGCTGATGGTGGTGGTGAACTTGTATCCCCGAAGACGCATAGGAGGCTCATTCGGCAATCATTGATACCCTGACATTTCGACCGTCGATTTCGACGAGGTCAACCGTATGCTCCACACCAGGTGGTGCAGGGATGGTTACTTGCGCGTGAATAAGTTTTAAGTGATAGTAGCCTTGCGATGCAGCTACCGCACTCTCTACTCATCCCCCAACTGAGCCCGGTGGCATGAAAGAGTCAAGAAGACCGGAGATGGGAGAAGGCGCTTGTAGCTGGCACGGCCGGAGCCGCCCCTGGGTATACCACCACACCTGGCTTGGATCCCACGGAGTGGGAATGCCATAAAGGCCACATTAATAAGGAGCCTTTGCAGCTTGACTCTCAGTCCGCCAGTCAGCCACTACACACAAAACACACAATTGGGCTGACCACGCGGTCCGAGTTATCCCGTCAGTTGGCAACCTTTCAAGCCACGGCTTTTAGCCCACCGTGATAGTTTCAAGCGCGTCAGATTGTTTACAGTGAGGCAAATGCGCTGAGTTGTCGACCTCACTCTCTCCACCACCCCCAAAATCAGACCACCGTCCGAGCAGGTCAGCTGTATGATGTGGGAGTGGGCGCATTGGCTGACGTGTCAGCATACCTGTCTTCGCGTGCCACTGCACTACCTGGCCACCATAACGCACACACCAGAATTTACTTACTCAGGGGATATGGAGGAGCCATCGCCGTCTGACTCCCAGTCCACTGCTCAGCCACTCGACACATACAGCACATAAACTGGGCCGACGGCGTGGTCTGGTGTAAGCGTCAGATTGACAGCCTTCCAAGCCACGGTTTCTAAGACACCGTGATTTTATCAGGTACATTATGATGATTGTGAGGGTGTTGGCTATGTATTAGTGTAGATGGTGTGCGCTGATGTGGCTTAGCCTCCGGTAGTTTACCACAGGTTGTCGCACAGGCGCATGTGTCCTATAGGCTTATGCGGTGTGTAAATGTGCGGGAGCAGTGAGGGCAGTGGAGGTGGGCGCGTCGACTGTATGTCGGAGCTCCAGGAAGTGTTTTGCCAGCTCAGTGCGATGGATTCGCAGGTGATCGACCAGGCCAATGCGTGAGTTGAAGTTGCGGGCGCAGTGTGGGCAGGAGAAATCGGTAGAGGCTGGGGTGATGTCATCCATGATAGTAGGGTTGCAGTTGCGGAAAGAATGACAGGAGCGGAGGATGTGCATGGTGTATCGGTGTTGTCAGCATTGCGGTGAAGTCCGCTGTAATAGATGCGCATGTGACCGAATAGGCCCATGCGATGAGTAAATGCGTGAGGACAGTAAGGGCAGTGGAGTCGGAGATCTCTGCTGTGTGTTGGTGCTCCAGGCACTGGTTCACCAGTCTCTGTACGATGGATTGGCAAGTGACCGACCAGGCCGATGCGTGAGGTGAATGTTCGGTCGCATTGAGGACAGTTTAGGAGAGAGTCCCCTTCGCTGATGGTGGTGGTGGTAGTAGTGAAAGCGAAGGTGGTGGTGGTTGCGGTGGTGGAGACAACAGGCGATGAGTAGAGCGATGTGGTCTCTATGATGGTGGGAGTAATGGAATTGGTGCCAGTAGTGAGGGTAAGGGAGTCTGAAGGAAGGTTGGCAAAATGTGGCGTAGAAATTGGAATTGTTGGATGGTTGGTGCAGTGCGTCCGAATATGTCCAACCAGGCCTATTCGCGCGCGGAAGATGCGTTGACAGCGTGGGCATGTTAGCAGGGCCTGGGCATCGATGATGTTGGTCCGGGATGCTGGTGACTTTCGTGCCGCTCTTTTGGCCTTGACGGCGGCGATCCAGTTGGCCTCAACGATCGCTGAACCAGTCTTCACGGATCTTCTCCATGCCAATCTATCCTGGGTGATGTCCTCCCAGGTCACCGGGTTGATTTGCAGTTGCTTCAGCGATTTCTTCAGTGTCCTTGTAGCGTCGTTTTGACCTCCCTGTCGGCGAGCACCGGTAGCGATATCTCCCTAGAAAAGTTGTTTGGGTAGTCGCTCGTCGTCCATTCTTACCAGGTGTCCACTCTATCGCGGTTGTACTTCCTTAGCATGACATGGATGCTAAGGATTCCGGTCCGCTCAAGGACTTCCATGTCCGGGATCCTGTCTTGCCATCTCAGCTTCAGTATTGTTCAGAGGTAACTGAGATGGAAGTGATTCAGCTTACTGGCTTGGTGAGAGTAGGCGGTCAAGGTTGCCGCTCCGTATAGGAATGTCATCAATACGACGGCCTTGTACATCTTCAGTTTGGTATTCAGGTGAATATCGTGGCGATTCCACACGGAGGCCTGCAGCCAGACGAAGGCTTGACTAGCTTTGGAGATCCGTTGGGCAACCTCGTCATCGATTCTCGTGTTGCGTGACAGCGTGCTTCCTAGATAAGCGAAGGTTTCGACGTTTTTGAGTTGAGCACCGTTGACATTGATTCGGGGAGCATTGTATTCCGCGCTGGGTGGCGGCTGGTGGATGACAACCATTTTGGCTGTACTGATTGTTAATCCAAAATTGGCGAAGCCTGTGCCGAAGAGATCCATACTCCTTTACATGTCCTCCTCCGTCATGGTGTTAAGGGCGCAGTCGTCCGCGAAGAGCAATCCATGGACTGTAGTCGTAGACACGAGCGTTGAAGGCTGCATACGCCAACTGTTGAGAAGGTGCCCGTCAGTTCTGTAGGCGATGTAGATCGCAGGCTGCTCATCACGGTAGGCGTCCATCAGCATAGCCGAGAACATGAGACTGAACAGGGTAGGAGCCAATACGCAGCTCTGTTTCACTCCGTTGGTCACTGCGAATGCTTCGGATACCATCCCTTTGTCAGTGACGCGCGCTGTTATCCCGTCATGAAGCTGACGCACCATGTGCGTGAACCGCTCAGGACAGCCAAATTTCTGTATGACTTTTCACAGTCCGTCGCGATTCACCGTGTCAAAGGCTTTTGTTTGATCCACGAAGGTGTTGTAAAGGTGAGTTCGCATCTCCTGGCCCTTCACTTGTGGCTATCGGGCGGCAAAGATCATATCGGTTGTCCCGTGGTGTCGGCAGAAGCCACATGGGCTTTCCGGGAGCAGGCCCTGCTCTAGGTGACCGTTCAGACGATTGAGAAGGATAAGGGCAAAGATCGTCCCGGCGATGTTGAGCAACGAGATGCCTCTGTGAGTATCACAGAGTTGCTGGTTCCTCTTCCGTTTGTAGAGATGGACGATTGTCGCGTCTTTGACATCCTGAGGAACTTGTCCTTGGCGCCACATCTCCTGGAAGAATGTTGTGAGTTCTGTCATCAACCGGGGCCCACCGTGCTTGTATACTTCCGGTGGGATTGCGTCTGATCCCGGTGCTTTACTGCTGGAAGTGTGCTGCACGGCCCGGATGGTTTCTGGTAGGGAAGGCGGCAGATCCAGTTCATTGTTCATGTCCACTTGAGGGAGCCGGTCAATGGCAGAATCGGAGGTAGCTGATGAGCAATAAAGGACATTTCTGAAGTGCGCGGCCCAGCGCTTCAGAATTTGCGATTTTTTTGTCAGCAGTGCTGTGCCGTCAGAGCTGAGCAGCGGTGCGGTCCCCTTGATACACGGGGCATAAATGGCCTCGATGTCTTTGAAAAGGTTTTTCATTTCATTGCAATCCGCATACCCCTAGATTTCCTCAGCCTTTCGGAGCATCCAGGCATTCTGCATCTCCCACAGTCGTTACTGTACATGGCGCCGGCATCTGAAGAAGGCTGCTTTGGTGGCGTCAGTCCGAAGGTCCATGTAGGCTTTGTGTAGTCCATTCTTCTCCGCGAGTAAGTTGCTGATATCGGTGTCATTATCGTCAAACCAGTCCTGGTGTTGACGGCGTGCACGTCCAAGTTCTTCGAGGGCGGTGGACTGGATGACATCTCTCAATGGACACCATCGTGTCTCCACGGTGGCGTTTTTATCTGGAGCATGGATGTTCTCCAGTTTCTCGGTTATTTGGTTGCTGAAATCAAAACAGTGAGCAGGCAAATTTAACAAAGGAGTATTTACCTTAACTGGCGGCTTCTTACCTTGGGACCTTCGTCGGGGTTGCAGTCATAGCCTCATCTGGGAAATGACGAGGCAATGATCTGTCCAACCATCGGCATCGCGGATCGCCTTGGTTACCAGCACGTCCTGTCGATCTTGCCTCCGGACGAGAACATAGTCCAGCAGATGCCAGCGCCGCGACCGAGGGTGCATCCACATGGCCTTCTCCCGCGTCGGAAGGCGGAAGAAGGTGTTTGTCAGCAAGAGACGGTGTTCCGCACACGTTCGCAGAAGAAGGAGGCCATTATTGTTACAGCTTCCGAGGCCGTGGGGATCCAGTACTCCTTGCCAGGCAGCGTGGTCCGTCCCGATGCGGGAGTTTAAGTCACCAATGACAATTAACTTGTCCATCTTCGACACAGTCACCAAAATTGCGTGCAGGTCCTCGTAGAAATTGTCCTTCGCCGCATCAGAGCTCGTCATTGGGGGAGCATAGGCGCTGATGATGGTGGCGAACTTGTCTCCCCGAAGAGGCAGGTGGAGGCTCATCAGGCAATCATTGATACCCTTTGGCAGACAGGGCACACATCCCACGATGTCGTTCCGGATGGCAAAGGCAACACCAGCGTCGCGTCTCTCTGCCTTTGACCGGCCCCTCCAGAAGATAGTGTAGCCGGCACCCCACCTCCTCCAGCTGACCCTGCTCAGAGAATCGCGTCTCGCTGAGAGTAGCAATATCAACCTTGTAGCGCGCCAGTTTCCCAGCGATTAGCGCCGTCGTCCATTCCGGTCGGTTGCTCCTAGGATTGTCTAAAAGGGAATGAATATTCCAGGCTGCTAGTGTGAGTGGACTCACCCGAGCAGCCTGGAGAGTATGGTGAGGGGGATGGGGACGGGGGCATTGTTGTTTGTTTGAGTTTTACGACCGCGTATTTTGCGGTCTGCGAGCCACGGCCGGCTGCTGAAGACGTGATAACCAGCATTTGTTCAGGGCACCTTTTCTAGCCCCTTCCTCCGTGAGGAGGCAAGCAATGCTGTCCCTAAATAGGGCTGCTCGAACATCCCAGACGGCTGCCGAACTCCACTATGGGTCATGGATTCGTTTTAGTGGGAGAACGACCCGAGTTAGCCTGGGCCGCCTACGGGGTTGCTGTCGCCCCCACCGTAGGACTTTTTGAGAGTGAGCGGGAGGTGGGAATTTCGGGAGTCAAACATACTGGGTGTGGACGCACCCACAACACCGGAGACCCTCACCCGGTTTAGCCCGCCGGTCGTGACGGTTGCCCGGGGTGTGGCCGCTGGGAAGAACCCAACTTCGAGGGAGCCACAGGTGAGAGTTGGGTTCCAGTTAGAGGCGGCCATAGGAGCATTCACCCCCTGTACGAGACCAATGGAACGACCAAATGCTATCTGTGTGGTGCTGCCCCTAACTAGTACCCCTACACCCCATTGATATCCTACAGCAGACAGGTCAGACCTCCCACGATGTCGTTTCGAATGGCATCAGCATCGCGTCGCTCTGCCTTTGGCCGGCCGCTCCAGAAGAAGGTGTAGGTGGCACCCACCTACGCCAGCTAACCCCGCTCAGAGAATCGGGTCTCGATGAGAGCAGCAATATCTAAATTGTAGCGTGCCAGTTCCCGAGCGACTAGCGTTGTCCTCCGTTTTGGTCGGTTGATCCTCGGATTGTCTATAAAGGATCGAACATTCCAGGTTGCTAGAATGAGTAGGCTTACCCGAGCAACCCGGAGGCATCCCGGAGGGTACGGTGGGGGGGGGGGTTGATTGGGAGAGGAGTTGTTGGTAATGTTTAAAGTTTTCGGACCCTGTTCAGAGAATTGGGTCTTGCTGAGAGCAGCAATGTCCACCTGGGTATCTCGTCTTCTGCAGCTGGCCGTGGCTCGCAGATCGCAAACTACGCGGTCGTAAAATTCAAACAAACAACAATAACCCCATCCCCATTCCCATGCCATACTCTCCTGGCTACTCGGGTGAGTTCGCTCACATTAGCAGCCTGGAATGTTCATTCCCTTTTAGACAATCCGAGGAGCAACTGCTTTGAATGGAGGATGGCGCTAGTTTCCCACACACACACATACACAAACGGAGCTTTTCACTCCAAACCAGGCATTGCATCTAACCTGCCGTCGAAAATGCTCGGACAATCCAACTGCGCGTGCAAGAGAGAGAAGAGAAAGGGAGAGAGAAAGAAAGATTGAAGACAATTTTCTCATGCGTTTAGGCATGCGGCTTTTATATTTTGTCATGTGTAACAGTGAATGGTAGGAGAGAGAGAGAGAGATCGTATGAATGAACAACAAGCAGATACACGGCTGAGAATTAAAGTTTGGATTGAACGCATATTGTGCCCTACCATTTTTTATTCCAGCTTAGAATTTATTTATTATGAAGGGACCGGGAAAGATTGGTCGGCAAGTGTCACCAGCCTATCCCAAGGGCTATTTAATCTCTAAGAATTTTGGCGATGGTGTGGGATGAATCCCCATTCATAAAGCACGAAGCGAATCCACCTGTACTACGAGAATGTTGGTAATAGGGGTTTTAGGTTAAATTAAGGGTAAGGTGTTTAAACTTGGGGTTAGTTAGTGTTTTAAAGTTTGGGTTAGAATTTAACGTTAGTGTTACAGTCAGGGTTTTGCACTTAGGATTACAGTTAATATTTTAAGGTAAGGATTGGTTTAGGAATGTTGAACTTTCAATTTAGCTTCAAGGGTTAAAACTAACTCAGGAAGATTCTCACAGGTGGTCCTAGCCTGACTACTAAGTAGCAGATGTCAGTAAGAACATCTGTTGTAGAGCGGACGATGGCTGGGATGGCGTCAACGATATTTTCGAATAGAACGCTCTAGAAAAGGAACAATTTTCCAAACAATCGGTCCACCCTCTTCTCCTGTGGAAAAATAATGTTTGACTTAAGGCACGAGCAACAAGGGATGAGTCTAATAGTAATACTTGCATTATACAAACTTAATAAATAGTTATTTAGGGTTCGCTTTTGACGTGCGGGAATTAATTACACTTTGCACGCAACAGTGGCAGTGCATTAGTTACTGAATACGCGAAAATTCACCGTCAATTTCGACGTGGTACACCGTATGTGCCACAGCATGGTCGTGCAGGGACGGTGACTTGCGCGGGAATAGTTTTAAGTGATCACAGACTTGCGCTGCATCTACTGCATTCTCGCCTGTACCCGGTGTCAAGACACTGTCAAGAAGCCCGGAGGCAGGGTCAGGCGCAGGTAGCCGGCGCGACATGAGCCTGCACCTACGCGTGCCAATACGCTTCCCCATATTCGGCATTTGTTAAGAGAGCTCAACCCAAATAATGGTTACCGTACCCTGATTTGCCCCCCGTGTTCAGTGCATATACGACAAACTACATACTCACAAGCACCACCGCTTGCAAGCCCACCCACTTGTCCCACGATCGTCGCGCTTAGTCACCTTACTGATGCCCTATCGAAGCTCACACGCGAACACGCTATCGCGAGATTGGTCCTAAGCCAGTAAATCACTGTTGACAAAACAGGTCAAACAGACGACCGCACCTGTGGCCATCACCCTCACGTGTACAAATGAATCTACCCTGTCGACCTTTGAACTGCCTGCGCTGCCCACCATATTAAAAGTTTTCTACCGCCTAACGCGGCCCTAACTGATATTTTGTAAATAAATTTTGTTAGCCACCGAAAATAACAGAACTAAAGACAGTCTTCGTGGGTCTGAAGGGTGCAGCGGCAGGCAGAAGTAGTTATGGTAGGGTTGACATCAAAGAAATTTCAGCTGGTTCTGACTGGTCAACAGTGCGGCGATAAGCGATGGTAGTCACATAGAACGAACAGCAGCTCGGAAATTTGCGTTAGGTTAGGAAAGGTTACTCAAAAGAGGATGCAATAGGAAAAAGCGGACAATAAAATCCAAGGTATATCCTATACTCCAATGTTTTAGCTTTTAGGCAAGACTTCATTCAGCTGCAAAATTCAGATTTGTTAAAACCCACTGCACAAGTAATGTGGGTCCTACTTGGTTACATGCCAACCCTCCCCACCCGGCATGACATGGAAAAGGCACTTCCCCTTCTTAATACAGGTGTCCTTACGCTAAAAAATAGGAATGGTAAATATCCCCTTTTCCCAAAACAAACCCAACTCCGGGGGAAATTTAAGAAAACCCCTGCCTTAATGTGTATTTGGCCGTTACCTTTCGATTCCCGGATAAAGGAAATGATTTAGTACTGAGGAAAATGCAAGGAAAATTTATGCATGACTGTGTTTATTAGTTTTGCGTAAAGGGGAATTTTTCTCTGATAGAAGCGAACAGACGAGTTCTAGGAAGCAGTTCAAAAGAAGAAGATGCGATCACTGGAACAGAGTGTGTATTGTCCTGACGTTTCGGATTCTCTCTCGAATCTGCACGCTCATTGATTCTGCTCCTAGAGTAGGCAACAAGATTTCACGTTTATTGCAAGAGTGTTTTAAATGAAATGTGTTTTTCCAAATAATAGGAACAAATATATGGTTTTGTTTAAATGAAACTTACACAGCATGTTTGCTTAAAATAATACGAGAATCTGTAAATTTTTATAACCAAAAAACTTCGGGTATTCAATTGCAAAGTTTTTAGATCTAGTTTTCTACACTTAAGTGCATACGAAATTACTTTTGAGTTGCTTCTTTTCCATGAAATACAATTAAACTTGCCGATACAAGCGAAAATGCGAGTCCCAGGAAGTAATTGATAAGAAGTAGATGCAATCCCAGCGATCGCATCTACTTCTTCTCAATTAAACTTACGTTGGCAGCAAGGATGACTGGATAAGTGCTCACTGATCGACCGTTTTTTAACCTGTGTTATTTTTGCGGATGCCAGGAAATATGCTTGGGAGAAGTCCGTATCCCAGCGAGTACCAAATAGCGTGAGGTATAACCGCATACTGATCAATATTACAAAACCACTTAAGCACTCATGGCTAGCGTAAACCTTCCTTTATATTTTTAAACCCTGCTTCGTGAGCTTTGTCGCCCACATCATATCGCATCCTTTACCCGGTTGATCGTATGTGTTTACGACTCAAACGAACGACGGTGCAATTTTACTGCGAATACTATCCTCTCCGAGCTACTGGGAGACTGGAACCTGTGTCCAGCATCTAATCTGTACCATGAAGGCGTGGGTACACGCCTCTGTTTCCATTATTATCATCGTCGTTTTTCTGTATCCTAAATCGTCTCCTCATCCGCTTTCCCCACTTGCCTTCTGGTATAGGAGACAGTAGGAATTCAGCCAAAGAATGAGTCATCCTCGTGAGGTACGCCCCAAAAGTCCCATAGCGCTCAAGCGCTCTTTTAAAGGCGCAAACGTGGCGTTATTTTTACGGCAGAAACGCTGGAGAGGGTGTGAAACATTCCACCAGTGCCTATGTCCCTGAATTTAGTGTTTGGGTCGGCGTAACTGTCCTGTCTCAGCATCCCGGTAGATATGCAGCAAAAGTTCGCTGGTCGTATCATCTTCAGGAAAGGAAGACAATGTATTTTTACCAGGCAGTAAACAGGAAGGCCCATAAAATTCAAAAATAAATCCCACAACAGTACGCCGCGAATGGCGTACAGAGTAAAAAAAGACGTACATGATGACCAGAGGCCAGTAAAAGGAGAGATGAGGTATGTGTAAATAACTGTGAATTAGCCAAGGGGGGTGCTCGAAGAAATTTGTATACTTGTTATAGAATGAGGCCAACGGAAATCGAGCAGCGCACCCGTAACGCACAATCGGAGGTTTGAGGCTATATAAGTAAACGATGCACTTAGGGTCAGAGTAAGATATTTTGGAGGGAGTTTACCGCTGTCCCTCACAACCTGCGAAAAATAACATACCATATTGCTTAGAAACACTTTACGCAGGAATAATAAGGCTATAAGAGTAGCTTATGAATTAGCCATTTTAACTGAAGTTCTGCGATGAAAATATTATTTTTGGTCAGTCCTTCTTTACTTGCGAACTTTAAGAGTACTGAGGCATGAGCTCGAACGGGTGGTTTTTTGAACGGAACCAAAATCCGACAGCATAAATGGTTATTTATCCATCGCAAGCGCTGGATTGCCTGGCGTTAGCATTTGCCTATAGTAAAGCAGATTTGGTCCTCATTCGCCTTCCTCTCTCCTGCAACACGCCCACTTTTCAATGCTGAAACACATTTATAATGATCGTATGTGAGTGTAAGCACGGTGGCTGATAAATATGTACAGCCCATCTACGCGTGCCATGCACGACCTCGTGACTTAATGTCAGGCTTCCTTAAGAGAGTTTTGGCCCTCACGCAATCGAGACCATCATTGATCTTGGTTAGGGTCGAGTTATTCCGTCAGCTGCCAATCTCCCAAATCTCACCTTTCAACGCTTGAATTTGCGTATGGTGGGGAAAGTAATGGGAATCTCCCAGCATCGGTCTTCCGCCGGGCACCAGTAGCCGATCAAATTCAGGTCGAATAGAGATGAGACTGTGTGCAGCGGTTGACGAGGTTCAAAACCCCTGCTTAACTTGCTTACTGTGAACATATGACTTCTTTTTAGGCTTAAAGCAGTAGCAAAACTTGTTGGGGCTTGGCGACTTAACTGCTGGCCCAAGGGCATATTAACGGTAACCGTGTGGATGGCTTACACTTATACCGTACACACCAACGACAGACGACTCAATCCCGGTGGCCCTAGAGCCCAGCATAGAAAGTTGTTTGGCAGTGGTGTAGCCTTAATGAGTCAGTATGGGAAAAACCAGTACAAATGACAATGACAAAAATCGAAAGCAGTTAAGCGTGAAGTCATTGCCGGGGCTAGAAAATTAGGCCTCAACCCACCTGGAATAAAACCACTCAGCGAAGCTCTGTTATGTAATTCCTTAATTTTGTATTACCCCAGCCTGCCCGATTATTTGATTTAGGTAGGTATGTTATACTAGAGTTTCGTTTCTGGATGAGCTTAATAAAATGGTTTAGGTCAAGGTTAATGCTAATTTTAAGGTTAGAAATGGGTTACATCAAAGAGATATGTAAAGAGTTAGAGTTGGTTTAGGGTTAAGGTTAGTGTTCGGGTTATTTTCACACGCCACAAATCGTATACACCATTGTAACCTTCTTGAAACAATAACCTTGGATTTCCTGTTTTCCGCCCGTTTAAACACACCCCTACTTTGCATATTTCATATTACCTGTCTGTTCTAGCGCCTCACTGGAGGGATAAAACAAACTTAGGACAGAAATGCAAATATTCTCAATGCCTTCCGCAGACCCCTTAATTGCCTCGCTTCTCGGCTCTACTGATTAGCTTTATGTTACCATCTTGCCTGTTTTGCAGGAGTACCTGTGCTCTGCTTTCGCTTACCAATTGCTTAGGAGAACTGCAGGTGACTAAAAACGGGGAAGAACCCAAACATACCCCCTTAAATTGGCGTGCAGCCACTATTTGCTGACTGTTCAATCGCTTCTCCACAACAAATTTCTACTGTTAATCCTGAACTCCAGGGAAGAATGGATTTAAAATGTTCCAACTTTCGATTGGTACTGAATAGTCATTCCTCTTTTGCGCAATGGCAAGATTTCACAATTACTCTATTTTTTTAAACACTGGCTTTTACCCATACTGCCAGTTGGTGCACCGGTGAAACTCAAGCTGCTAACCATAATGTGAGGCCTCAAAGATTCGCCATTTCTACGAGTAAAGACAAGAATTTGCATTCAGTCGTGTCTTAGCGCCTTTTTGCGAGAAAGAAAGGGCGATTTTATGATGTATCTAAGCAAATTCTGTCACCACGAGGAGGCCATTGCCACAGTCCAAGGCTCAGACTTGTAATTTCAGAGTTTGGCAAACATGTTACCGTTGGGGTATTACTTAAACAGTGGAACTAGCCAGCTAATAATGTACTAGTTTTTTTGAAAAGGGCGATTTTCACAGATGTTTTCTCAGCTTGCTCGAGGGTCGAGATGGCATAGCGGTCTTATTCATAGGAAGTTTGCAGACGAGTCTATGTAGACAAATAGACGATGTTAGCGTAGTATAGAATTCCGATAAGCCATTTACAATAGGTAATTTCCCTAGCAAAATGTAAAAATTGGAAGCTAGAGGACCCGTCTGGGGCATATAAAGCACTGTACAGTTTAGAATTCGCCTAGCCTCTTCTGAAAATGGTTCCTTTTCACGAATATTATATTTTGAAGTAATTTTTCAACCGGTAGATTTACCAAATCGAACTAAAATAAACGTGACCTTATATACCGGCAATTCTCTATGTTAATATCTTTTCTAGACTAAGTTTGCGCATCGTTGCACGTTTTCCTACCAGATAAGAGTAATCTGAGCCGGAGAGTTTTACCAAAGAAATATTGCCGCACTTTAAAATAGACTTTTGATTTCGATTAAACCAAGTAAATGAAGATGTGAACAATCTCTTTGTTTTTAGGAAGCCAGGCATTTAATGAATTTTGTGTGCAATTTAATGGGCTAACAAGCAGTATGCATGAAACTTTCCCCTGATCTACTCTACAAGATATGCTTGCGATTACATCCGCAAATTCTTTTCAAATTTCTTTGTCATTGATTGGCCTGACACAATATAACCTAATTGAAACATTTATTTCTGGGACAACCCTATTGACAAAATTAGTCGCAATTCTCTTTGTATTAGTCAGTCGCATCTCATCAATGCAAAAACGGAAAAAATACAACAAACTCTCAAGAAAACGTTTTGTACTCTACGCTTGAACTGGAGAGACTTGACTCATCTTCATACTTCATTAAACTACCTGGAGGATAACTTATTTAAAAATGCTCTACAGGAATATTGATAAATTATTTCAAAGTTTGCGATTTAGTTACTCGGTTATTTGCATGGGTAAGCGTTCTTGAATTCCGAAATGTAAGTTTTCTCATCAAATACGATTTTCACGTTTTTTTAGAATTTTCGCCTTGGTTAAATTTTTTTATTTATTAACAAGGTGATTTTATCTTTCATATTTCTTTTGTGTCTTTATCGTGCTTAAGGTCGTTCAGTATGTTTTAAGAGTTTTGGTAGATGCACTTAGACCAGTTTCCAAGCGATTAAAGCTAGTTCGTAAATTAGGCACATTTCATGATTGTCGCCAGACGCGGTATGTCCTCGGCAAGAGAGGTCTTTTAACTATCAGCCTGGTAGATTGTTTTGAAAAGCGCTAGGTTCAGGAGTATAAAGAAAGAGGAGAAACGTTTTCATATCCGCCTACGAAAAATTTGGCTTTTCCAGTTGCATTTAAGAAAAATTCAGGAGCAGGCCCAAATAATTTTCATGCATTGTGGGCCATTTTACATTCAGCCAAGGCCTAAATATTGTCTGAGCAGTAATCATTCTCAGGTTGAAAATGAAAATGACTACTTGCAGCTCATCTGCAAAAATAATTTTCTTTTTAAATTAAGTCAATCGGAGAGGAAACGATGACATTTGTCAACGAGCAAAGTACTCCTTTTTAGGGTCTTAAATGAACAAAATGCCGCCTCATTAGGTTAATTACTGCTCCGAAAACAATAGATTTCCTAGTTTTTTTAAAAATTCAAAATGTCTTATAACTAACAGGCTGCTGGGTGGAAGTAAAGGAAATGTCTAATTGCCGAACGGTCTTTTTTAATAACGCCAAAGTGACCTACCCATTAAATCCCAAATTAAAGAAAGTATCGGGTATCGGTAAACAACTGCAGCGCTGTAGAAAATTTTATATAAATGCAAACATTATAAAGTGCAGCAGTTTACAGAACTATGCAGAAACATCACATGACCGGGGGACAGATATAACTGTCTGTCCGACTGTTTTAGGAGAAATCATTTTTAATTATTAGGTGGTTTAGGCAATCTGATGTTTTCATCAGTTTATCCTATAAAAAAGGTCATGTCTGACCTATTCATAGCACAGGTACTAGTTGAAAGCCTTTTAGATAGTACCTGTGCTGTGAATATGGTTCCACCTGTAACCCCTAAATAGACTACTGACTGCCTATCAGTAGTTTAATTAATATAACGCGGTTGTCTCGCTGTGGTTGAGAAAAGTCAGCCTAAATATTAATATTAAATTTCAGTTTACGCCTATAAGCCTTTAAATAGACTTCAAGTTAGCGATTAATTTCTGAGCAAATTAAAAAACAACTCTAAATATATTGTTGAATTCACACTTACTGGTGAGCAAATTATGAGCACGAACCGTCAGAAGAATTTTATTTTGCTCTTTCGTAATTTTATGCGTTTTATTTGGGACCTGAGTATTACGTTTGTTCAACATCTTTCAGCCTGACTGCGTACACAAAATGTCATAATCACTACTGATGGAAATGAGGGAAGGAACTTAGCGCTACAGCCATTAACTTGATATGACCGCCATGAGTTTATATAGCGAATTTTTTCCACGTGCGGTTTGGATAGAGCTTGTTTCTTATGGAAAGGGTCTCCAGCATCTTCATACTTTGGACAAGAGGTTCATGCGTTCACACCATATAACATTGTTTCGGTGCGCGCTTTTACCAAAACTTGAGGTTTATAATCGTATTATTGGGAAGGAACAGAAGAAAAGAGACAGAGAGAATACAGATCCCATGGTATGATTCAAACCACTATCAAGAAGCTAGTTATAATTTAAAATAGGATATTGAGCAGTGAGGCAAACTCAGCTTTCTTAAGAAGTTCAAAAACAACAGGTTATTTCAGAGATCCCGTATGCCTATATACAAAAGTTGTAAAATTAATTTTATAAGAAGATGCGAACGCTTGGACAAGAATGTACTGGTCTGAATTTTCAGATTCTATTTCGAACCCCACCATCAGAGACATTCATAGATAAGTTAATAATTAATTTACATGCATATTAAACAAAGCCTACACATCCGGTGCAAAATGTGAATTTTTCCATGAAAATGGGGCTTAAATTTGTCCTCTTTCTGTCCATATCATAGAAATTCAACCAGAGAGGCTCCTTAGTTTCAAAACGAGGCCACTGCGTATCGAACACACAAATTGAAAGTTGTATTACAAACGCCCTGTACCCTCAGTGTCTTCGTATCTTATCTGGGACGAACAGAACAAACAACCCCCATGATCTTTCCTTGTATATACAGATGAGATTTCGCGGCCGTTATGCGTCAAGCAGCGCCAAATGAAAAAAAACAAACAAAACGTAACAGCTGACTATTACAGTGCTTGCAATATTGACTGGCATAAGTCCTAAAAATCATGCTTAGTAGACAAGTTTTTGACGCTGGATAAACACATAGTTAAACTCGCCCCCTGTTGGTGCAAAAAATGACACCTACGGTTGCGACTGTACCCCACTTCACACCTTACATGACGGGCTGACATCGGTGCATTCATTTACAGCTCGTGATTGGCTAAGCGCGGTGTTCAGCCAAACCAGCACTAAGTAAAACAGGCTCTTTGGCATTCTCTAAGGAAAAGTAACGAGCGTATTTATGGTGGCGGATAAAAGTGCGCGAGGACTATTGTGTGGAGGGAGTCAGGTAACAAACCCCTCGAAAACGATCGTGAACTTTATTTAAGAATATTATACAACAAAAAACGTTACTCGTTGCCAAAGAGTGGTTGGTTTCAGCTAACAAATGGCCAATCTGATGATGCCGAAGTGAATAACTGGAGTGTCTTTCTAATACCCTATCCACCCCTGAGAACTAGAAATAACCCGCTCTAGTCAGCTGAACGAATACTAGTTACTACCCTAAAACTGGCTTTCAGTGCGGGCCTGCTGTTGTGTAGGCCATATATATATTCGGATTGTGAGCCTAATCCCTTGGACAGAGAATTGCCAATAGGACTGCTGAACGAATTCTATCATCTTAACAGGCCAAATTTTGGACATTAATTGTTAGATTTTCATGCAATTTTCTTTCGTTTTGTAAAGGCTATACATCCGATGTTAGCTTAGGTCTTAGCTTTGCAAATCTGAGAGGATGAATATTCAATTTAAAAAAATTAATAGCAAACTTTTTCTGACAGTGTGAGCTCCTCTCCTTATCTAGTTGTTAAGATGATAGAATACGTTCAGCAGTCCTATTGCCAATTCTCTGTCCAAGGGATTAGGCTCACAATCCGAATATATATATGGCCTACACAACAGCAGGCCCGCACTGAAAGCCAGTTTTAGGGTAGTAACTAGTATTCGTTCAGCTGACTAGAACTAAAGCGTTCGGTAAATATCCTGAGGTGAGTTTATTTGACTCTTACTGGTGATTTACGTGTTTCTGCTTTGCATGTTCCCCGTTCCCAATAGTTGATATTATGAAAAAAAACCTACCTACTAACAGCATTGTCCGTGTCATGTTGGTCCTCTAGGAGGACCTGCCATTTAATCACATGGTGCCTTTGGTAACCGCATACCCCAGCCTTTCGTCGGCTTCTAAATACAACCCTTAAAATAATTTTCGTCCAGTGAACCTAATCAGCTACTTGCCACTGAAACGAACGAAAAAAATTACAGACTAGAACTCAAATGCTTCGAACTCTATCACTAACTTCCTAGTTAATGTACCACTAAAGATGGCTCTTTGAATGAAATAAAATCGTATAAGTCAACAGGACCCTTACACAAAAGCAAAACCTTTGAAAATAGCTGGCTACGGGTCTATTTGAAGTGGAGAGCGATAGATTATTTACTTTGGTCCAAATCTTTCCTCGTCAGGCTTCAGCCGTCCATTTCAAGCACATCTAACCGTTGATTTTCCCCACTCCTTTCAATATCGTTGCAAACTTCATTCATGCCAAATTTTGGACATTAATTGTTAGATTTTCATGCAATTTTCTTTCGTTTTGTAAAGGCTATACATCCGATGTCTCCTACGGGCTATTTGGTAGAGCGCGTTATGTCAAACAATGGCATTAGGGAGTTTTGACACTCGTGGAGTTCTAGCTGAGCTCACATATCAATCCTTGAAGTCCGTCTACACTTCCCATAATCGATAACTGCGAGGAAAGCTTCGGGGGAATTTTAACAGGAATGGGCTCCTATACGGACTGTTCTCTTAAAGAAATCGCTAACTTGTGCATTCTTGAGATTCAGAGTTTCTCTTGAAAGCGCAAACGCGTCAAAAACAAAAGCTGTTGTTTAACCGACGGTAGGACAGAAACTGCCAATACTAGAGTTACTCTTTTCTTTGATAAATTTTTACAACAAATGCGATAGGTTAACAAAGCCCGCAAAAAGAAGATATATTTTAACCTTGCATTGGAAGGTAATTTTGTTTTACCATTACGATTTGAATCCCTCTATAGCCATCTATGCTCACAGAACTTCAGCAGAAAAGGATCAGAAACTTCATTTTCCCCATTGACTTTTTTGCAACACCAGTTCTAGGCACCAAGTTGGAGGATGAGATACTTCATTTTGTAAGGATTTTTGTCATCTAAAATATTGCCAGCTTCATGATTCTACAACTTTGAAAAGAGGATATATAACATCCTCGATAGGTGGATGCTTTTCCTTGCTATACATTTCATTCACAAGACTTCTGAGGCATGTCAGATTCCCTCCGTATTTCTATTTAAATTCGGGTGTGTATTTTATATTTATTTCATAATCAACCAAAGGCTGGAAATTTAGACCTACCTACAAGTTTGACGATTTTAAATATTTGCTGTCAAAGGGGCATTTCCCTATCCAACACCCCTCACCAAGCAGGTGGTTGACCGTTGTTATATTTGACATAGGAATAGGTGTAGTGACTCACTGCGCTACTTGCATGCTAAATTTGTATGAAAACCTCGACTCCGCTTTGGCTCGAAATTACAATTCGTTTCGGGGAAAAAAACGTGTGACACTTCACTGCAGCAAAAGTTTGGGGCAAAGCCTACGACGCCGATAGGACATGCGGTCTTTGATGGCTGCTGCCCAAGCGAGCAGTTGAGAGGGCGCTTGACCGTGTAATGGACCACAGTTGCGACAAAATTGTTTTAATGGACCGGGAACAGTTTTCGCGCGAATCCCCGATGGGAATGGTATGATCGATGGTCTGTGAAGATGGCCAGTGTTCCTTCTCTCTCTAACGCTGATATCTCCCCTTGTTACCGCCATCGTACCGTCTCGCAAGCCCCTGACCGTCTGCATCTCCACGACCCTCACCCGCATTTGCCAATAGCGCTGCACTCCCCACCGGTATCTAACTGATCATTCGTGACAATCTCCCACTCAAAACGGATCGATTGTACAGGTCCCCAGTATTCGCTTGTGTCTTTATACGTCTCTTTTATTATCTACAATTTGTTACTGTTAACATAGATCCCTTACATTATAAACTTATTCTCTCCTGCTATCTATACATGTGTGCCTGATGAAGTGCTTAACGATTCTGCCGACGTAATATGGCTAAAGCTGGTCCTAGTGATATACTTCACAGTGTGTGCTATGCTCGACATTCGACCGCAGGCCTACGAGTGAAGCCACCGACTATGCTGCGCATGCCCCTGAGCACTCATGACTAGCGCGTGGTCGAGATTTTTTGCCGTCCTGGGTACTGACTGGTAGCCCAGTAAGGTGAAAGTGTTGGTACTGGTTTCGTAAAACCAGGGTTCTACATTAGGGATGCTCACAGGAGCGACACTGATAGGACTCATATTTGAGCTTTCTGAATAGAACTTATGCAATCGTTTGCATCTGTAAGTAATTTATTCTCATCTTTGCATTTTACACACTCCGTTTAGTAATTAATGTTAAACCTTATTTGAATTATTCGGATGGGGCTTTAAACTACATTGCATTTTTTAAGTTCGGTCGATTATGTTTCTAGGGTTGATAGGTTGTAACGCCCCATCAAAAGTGCTTTAAGTTCATGAAAGTTCTTCAAGCAAAATAACAGGGAAGCAAACAAGTTCACTCCATCACAACTTATCGCAGGGTCTACTGTGATCCGTTTGTGGTTTTCAATGTTTCAAGTTTCCAGTAAACGCACGGGTGTTGCTGGTAGTAGCTCATTCTATCTTCGCTATTTCGATAATTCCTCATGGTTAGCCTAACTGACGGAGAGCCATGGAAACCAGCCCATATATAGGAACAAATTCACGAAGCGTAGTAAGTACAGTAAAACGAGACTTTTGCCATATTTTTGCTAGATAACACAATGAATCTCAGACTTTTTCAGCTCAATACAGTATTTAAGTACCCGACGGGGCATGAATGAAGTCAATTTACAAAGTAGCACTTCATCGCAATAAGGCACAATCCACCTGCTTTCCTCAACGGCTGTAAGGTTCGCAGAAATGTTACAGTCTGCGCCACTTTCCTCCGGCTCTGAGTCTTCAGGAAGGGTGTCAAGGTGCTAGCGATACTTTTCAACCGCCTATTACCCTTCAGACGGTGATGCCCACGAGACACACTTCATCTGCACACGAAAACGCATTAGTGGCCGTTGGGTACTGACCAACAAGCAAAAAACTACCGTAAACCCTTTCCACTACCGTTATATTTAAGAACACAGAAAGAGAGCGCAAGTGCTAGCCAATAACCGGATGACTACGTCGAACGCTCCGTCTCCCTCCCCTTCCCCCCTTGATACTCGTGGAGCGTTTGATTTAATATTGTCTCCTACTACTCCTTGCATCGTTTCGGCGTCCCATAGGAAGGTCCTCCTAGAACAGTATTTCCTGTTGGACGTCACCTTTTGCTTACATCCGTTGCAATAACGTTTTTAGCTCCACACAATCAACAACAACACGAAGAGCAGAACGGTAACCTTAATACTTAGCGGTTAGTGCGCAGTATTTCCTTGCTTAAAATAAAGACAATAAGACGACCTTTTTCATGGGTTCCAAAACCTAAGCAGATCAAATAAGAGAAGTCTACTTCGGGTGGGAAGTGAATCGGTTCACCCTCCTAGATGCTACAAGAGGAGAAAAATTGCACAAAGAGGGAGCAGTATGGTGTTAATGTACTCCAGTAGTTGTACCAAACAAAACTGCAGGGATTTGTTTTCGCGAAAGAAATTTATGTTTGTTTCACCATACAATGTCGAAGTATGCATATCTTACCTGGAAAACCGAGCCGATAGACAAGTTCAGGGAAAGAGGGTATACAATAATATTTTTTACATGGAGGATCCAATGAATACAGTCAACCTCAGGCCAAAAACTCGCTGTACGGTCAGTGCTGCCGGAATGGGCTATATAGTGACTACACAGGAATTGCAGTCTCTTTTGTGGCCTGAAGTAGAAGCCACCGAATGGTCGAACGGTTGTCCCAAAATAACTCCAGATATATTCATTTTTGCTTCTTGGGATCCTTTTGTCCGGGTTTGTTGCCTGATTATGTCTCCAGTTGCAAAATTTCTTGTAAACAAGTATTTATTCTTCCTGTGGCAACGTCCTCGTTTAAGGTGGTTAGGGTATACATATATATATGTCTTAGGCGGAACCTACAAAGACAAGGGAGATCGGAATGGCCAGTTCTGACTTATTAGCGGTAATCAGCCAGTCATATCCAATAAAAGGTGTGGATCACTCGAGATTCAAACCCGCAAACATTGGTCATTGAGTGTAATATACTACCATTGATCACCGTGAGGGCTGTAACGCGAGCTCCCAGGGAAAACGGAACATACGTGTTCCTTAACCAGATCGGTGAACAGTAAGCTATAATCATTCTCAAGTGTTAATTTTATCCCCGGTAAGGTTAAGTTGATGGTTTTGTGGAGTGTTTCTAGTTGGCCCTTTCTAAGGGCACCAAATGTGTTGTCCACATATCGTACCTACAAATTAGGGTTAACTAACGGAAGAGCTATAGATTGCAATTTTTGCATTGTTACTTTGACAAGAAAGCCACATATAGGTGATCCCATGGGAGCTCCTTTTAGTTGTTGATATTATTTGTGTTCGAACGACAAATTGGTTTCTGAAAAATGGTCCACGAGTTCAAGTGAGGCAGCTGCAGGAACATCCGTGGCATAGGACTTCAGGACTCCCTCTGTGCGTTGATTTGCTAAATCTAGCGGTATGGATGTGAACAAAGGCACGACCTCAAAGGAGACCATTATTTCATCAGCGGAGATTGATATTCCTCTTGATTTTTCTAGAAATTCTGAATAGAAGTTTCAAATCCCTCGTAAGTGGGTGAAGTTACCGGAATAGCCACTTAGAAATTTAGAAGTATGGTACATCGATTACTGATACTATCCGTCGCAGTGGGACTTCAGTTTGATGACCTTTTGGCAATCCATATAACCCGGCGATAGTTGGTTTAGATTGTTTCAGGGATTTTGCGATTTCACCTGCCAGATGCTTCTTCCCTGTAAGACGCTTCAGCACTTTTTCAATAGATAGGGTCCTTGAAATGCGGCCTATACGTTGATATACTTTCTACTATTGAAAGCATCTTCTGCTTGTTGTCTGATTTGTACAATATTGTAGTTAAGCCTTATTTATCTGCGTGGAGCATGATAATGTCTTGGTCAGTTTTTAGATTTTTAAAGGCTTTCTTTTCGTCAGGTGATAAGAATGAAAAATGATTCCGATCTTTTAAGGCTTGGACAGCACTGTTTCTAATCGTTAACCGTTCTTCTTCAATGAGGCTTACTGTTTATATGATGGATTTCAAGCCTGCACGGAAGTCCAAGTAATGTGAATCAGAATGATTGTATTTCATCCCTTTCGAAAGCACATTCTCTTCCGTTACTGTCAGGACTCTAGAAGACAGAATTCCGACTTTCGCTGAAGACTTCGGGTTCACATAAGCTAACTGAGAAATAGTTTTACACTTTTTGTCTCCGTTTATTATGCTGTTCAAGTTCATTTCGTTTAGAAATTCAATAAAGTGTAAGAGAAGGTTATTACGGCAAAATTGCGTATGTTGCTCTTTTAAAAATTTAAATTTATTGCACTCTCTAATGGGAATCTGTTATGAGATCCCCAAGCATGCTTTCTTCGTAACGAGATGCAATTCAATAGCCTAGGGTAGATCTAACGTCAGGCTTCACACCTACAGATTTTGATCGAAACGTTTTTATATATTGCGGCCAAACGGGAAAATCTGCCTACACACGCATTCAAGAACATCACTTTGCGTTCAAAAGGCGTGACCATCTATCTGATGTGGTCATGCACACCCTCGATACAGGGCACACAGGATCGAACCCCCCGATCCACGGGTGGTGCATCACCTGGGGTTGGGTATAACTGGCTGACGATGGCTAATAAGCCAGAAATGACCATTCCAGTCTCCCTTGCCTTTGCCGGGAATATCAATCTGCCTATTTTGCTACTAGCAGCTGTGCGGCTGCCAGCGGGGCTCAAGAGTGAAACTCAAGTCAGAGCGGAATGAATGAGTTCTGTTAACGGTCGCTGAGCGTTCATCAACGAATGCAAGTCAATATTCCCGATCTAAACCGGCAGGACAACGAGCCCGTGTCTAAATGGTTAGAGCGTTGGACTTCTGATCAACGGACCACAGCTTCCATCCTCGGGTGGTGCACCACCTGCGGTTGGGTATAACTGGCTGACGACGACTAATAAGCCAGAAATGGCCATTCCAGTATACCTCGGTATTTACCAGCAATACCAACATCTCCCATGTGTGAGATAGCCAGATGTCATTTTAACAAGAAAGCATGGCAGCATAACTCTCAGACCACCAGTCAGCCATTCTGCACAACAAACATTGTACTGACTGTGAGGGCCGAGTGTAATTGGCAGTTGGCAACCTTCCAACCCACGGCACTTATCACCCCGTGATATTCGCATGCTCAGATCACATCTGCAACAAAGGAACCACAGGGAGAAGGAGCCGAGGATCATGCTTGCCACTAAATCAGTTATGCAGACTGCGAGCATGTTTTTGTGGTGCTGCGTGTGATCACGTGAGGTGCATAGGTTGATGAGGAGAGATGTAATGCTGTGGAATAGCCAGCGGTATTTTACCGCAAGTTCTCATGAAAACGCATGTGATCTATATACACTTTGAATTATCGGCACTCCAAGAAGGTAAATAGGGTCTTTTTGCACATTTACGTCCCGGGGAACCAGCTTCGAAAATCTACCAACAGCGTTTTCTTTTATTTTCCCAAAGAAATTATTTGTCTTTCAATTTTATTTCTTGGGATGCCTGCCTTCCCACTCATGGTTACATCTAATTTATCTGTAATTTGCATGCCCCCTTAAGTAATAAAGGAGGGACCAGAGTGAAATTTTCCACCGCTTCAACCTGCTGTTACTTTCTGCAATAAATCTTATCTTTGTCCACTAACGGTTAAGATGGTCTTAGATTATCCGGTTATTTGTGGTAGCATGCATCTCCCTTCTTATTTACAAAGGTAAGCTTTTTATACGTGGACTGTCTTTGATGAAATGTGTACCGATTATTTCATCTAACTGCAGCCATTTAAGGAGCTTCGACTGGAGTTTTGACATCACTGATTGATGACGGCACGCAGTCCAAAAAGGTCATTTCACACTTCCTCTCAGCGTTAGTAATTCTCACGGATGAATAGATTTTATGCTGTAACCTGTCAAGGCTAGAGACTCGTCCCCCCCCCCTCCCCCAGGACATGACGGAAGCGTCCATTTTGGGTATCCCGTCAGTATGAAATAGTAATGCCACGGCATCGCACCTAAAATGACAAAACCCAGACAGCCTCAGATCAGTCTTTCGTTAACCTATGCATTCTTACTGATTTTCGATATGTTTCGCCTTTGCCTCTGGTTCCCTTTAAAAGTTAATTTGCATTTAGCTTACGCTTTCTCTTACGTTGGCAGCCTTAAAAAATGCAGCCCTTAAAAATAGACTTACTGTACATTGTACCCACTCCCACAGTTCTCAAAGACTTGAACCGTAATCACACTTTAGCATATATTTGAACGCCCCATGGTCTTGAAATTGGGTTCCGTTAATGCATTCCGTTTCATTCAGTGCGCACGCACAGGTTTACCCATGTGACCGTGGAAAGGCAGAGAAGTAGGGAAACCGCTATTGATGCTAGTAGCAGCATCGATCCGTAGAGAAGGCAATTTGACTTACAAATCAGATGCCTCTTGACAATGTCTCGTTTTGGGGAGGCTCTAGCCCTCTTTCAAACCAACGGCTAAATTAGCGGGCTGCTTTCACATGTTAAACAAACTTGCACACTTTTGACAGGAGGAAGAAAACATATTTTGTGTGTAGTAGCTAGAAGGAGGTCACGCATGCGTTCAACACACTCACTTACTCAATTTGGCATGGTTACCAGGATTTTTTAACTACCTGTTTGCTTTTGCTATTCAAAAATAAACAGGGCATGACACCTGAATTCAGTGTATTTCACTTCCTGCATGGATAAAATAAATTTCTCAAAGATTTATCATTTGACATTCCAAAGTGCGGTCACATGGGGACCCAGTACAGATCTCTTTTCAGAGAATTAGAACAAACGGTGGCGATTGTTTTAATCGCTGAGTCCCCAGGTTGTTTTCAATGCACTTTCAATTTAAAAGTGCCCAAGTGCAGTGTTCTAACGCTTTATTAACCAAAAATCATTCTCAACTAACATGATATTCCGCATGCTTACATGTGAGAGACAATTACAAATTAATCCTGACCAGGGCACAGCATGCATAATTTCTGTTCTTCTCTGGAGCTACGATCTAAAGCCCTGACATGCGGAAACTATGAGTAAAGAGCACGCAGTAGTCAAGAGAATTTACGGAAACGAACAAAAGACACATGAATGACCATACTTGGCCAATTTTTTCCGCAACCTACCATATTCGTAACCTAGGAAAGCAGACATAAGGTTCGCACACGAGTTCAGTTCGCTGTTAAGCCACTGGAGGCGGGCTGGGTGACTTACCAGATACGATTGCGACTGGCCCATAGCGACTAATTCTACTTTGAAACTGATGCATGCACAACCATACAACGAAAGTACAGGTCACACAGTGAAGTTTCACCAAAGAAAGAATGGAGTAAATTTCGAATCTTCATACCAAGTCAACATTAAGCTACCAAAAATACTCCTAGTAAAACCATCGCACTTCTCGCCAGAAAATTTATCTAAAAACCCTTAGTCAAAACCCTTTTTTTCAGTTCGGTTGGTCTGACCGAGAAGAATGTTGAGAAGTTTATCCCTTTTCATTCTTTTTTCATTCTTTCATATAGTGTTTTATTTGTTTTTTAAATTTAGGATACAGAAAAAAGTTATGTTGTATATTTTGATGGGCCTTAGTTGCAAAAACTGTCTGACGCAAGGTGAGGAGGGTGTCAGCATACTGTAATCATGCACAATCCTCGATTGCACTGCCGATTTTCTGGTCATTGACTCTTACTCCAGTCAGAAAATCAGTCCGGTGCCTTTAAATATAATAACCCATAAAACATTTCGCCTTGGGCATTCGTTCAGTCCACAAACAGCCACATATAACATAAAGATCTATTTACCTAATCATCTTAGTTGGTTTCATCCGATTGTCATTTGCTGACCTCGGGGAATTTTGTGTCAGCTGACTAGAGAAGGCAAATGTGTCTACTTCTGACCAAGTTTACCTCGTCTGCCAGGCATATCTGAGCAGATTCATAACGTAAGTTCAAACTCAGATTGCAGAACACTTGGGTTAGACACGCTGCCTTCAAGTCATCATTGAGTCCTGAAACCAGGAAATATCCCTGAACGTTGCTCTCGTATGACTTTCAGTGCAACCAGTTGTAGCCTATGCAGAAAAAGCGGAAAGTAGAGGATTTTGTGCAACTCTTGAATAGTCAGATAGTCCGGATTAAAGTCACAGACCTTCGCCGCGAGGAGCTTGGATGTGGCTGATGGACGGTGCCAAATTGGGAACCCAGTTCAATTTAATCTTGTCGATAGTCTTTGTCGAGTGATCGTTTGTTTCAGTAGCTGCAAGTAAACTCATCCAGAAAGCTTGCTTGGTTTCTACCACGTCCAACAGGTCACGCAATTTTATCTTTCATTCCTGGTTGCTGCCGTTTTTCTACTGAAATGACAACGGGTTTCTTAAAAATGCGACCTGAGTAGAGCCTTTGCCAAGTCATTTTAACTGAACTCCTATTATATATCCACTTCTTCAGTCAATAATCTCATAGACACTCTGCAGTCGGGTATGGAGACCGCGTTAATTTTATTTAGACTTTCAGGATCGTTTGAAGTCGGCGCACGTGTCAGCTTTTATTTGGCATTCTTTCTGCCGAAAGTAAATCACTCTAAAACACTTTTGTTCTCCAAGACCTTGACAGGAAGGTTTATGTTCTTCACAGCTTTCAGCTTTCCAGCTTTAAGTTCAACAGATCAGGCTAACGAAATGCTTGCAAAAATGCCACAAGGAAGCCCAGTATTACAAAGGGTTAGCACATAGTACATTTTACTACTGATCGTCTAATTCCTTGTAAAAAAAATCTCCCTGTCACTGGCCGGTGCATGATCTGGATGTGTCTTTATTGACAAACATGTGAACGAATCAGGGATATAAATCGCGAGGGAAATAGCTTTGGATTAAAAGAACAGAGGTTTTCTGGACACAGTAAAGGAACGACTTCATGCTTCAAGATATCTGACAAAACTGAGTGACAGAAAATGTGCAGTATGAGTGGCAGCACTGCCTGGCAGTTCCAGCAGTAAGGATGCCTTTTGTGGCCGCCTAAACAGGACATGGGAAGAGGAACCGCTCCATCCGCTTAAAATAGGTGACCTTACGATAACTTTCAGAAAGGGTAAATATACTCGTGTCTTAAAGCTAACACTAACCTTAACATAAAGCTAAACTGTCACAAATATCTTAACCCTAGCCTTACCCTTAACCTAAACCCAACAGTTAACACGATACTAACTTTAACCCTTAACCTAATCATGACCGTAACCCCAACTCTAACGTTAAACTCAAACTTAAACCTAAACCTAGGCTTATTTCTACCCGTAACCTTAATCCTAAACATGGTTTCTTTGGAATTTAACGCAAATCCACATGTATTGTGTACGGTTACTTTTCTCGTGTCCTCGTTAAGTGGCCATACAAGGCACCCTTACTAAACGTGACGGGGTGTAGGGGTACAAGTTAGGGATAGCACCACACAGATAGCATTTGGTCGCTCCATTGGTCTCGTACCGGTGGTGAATTCTCCTGTGGCTGACTCTAACTGGTACCCAATTTTCACCTGTGGCTCCTCGAAGTTGGGTTCTTCCCAGTGGCCACACCCTGGGCAACCGTCACGACCGGCGGGCTAAACCGGGTGAGGGTCTCCGGTGTTGTGTGTGCCTCCCAACCCGGTATGTCTGACTCCCGAAATTCCCACCTCCCCCCTCTCAAAAAGTCCTACGGTGGGGGCGACCGCAACCCCGTAGGCGGCCCAGGCTAACTCGGGTCGTTCTCCCACTAAAACGAATCCATGACCCATAGTGGAGTTCGGCAGCCGTCTGGGATGTCCGAGCAGCCCTATTTAGGGACAGCATAGCTTGCCTCCTCGCGGAGGAAGGGGCCAGAAAAGGTGCCCTAAACAAATGCTAATTATCACGTTTTCTGCAACCGGCCGCGGCTCGCGGATCGCAAAATACGCGGTCGTAAAACACAAACAAACAACAATACCCCCCGTCCGCATCCCCCCTCGCCATTACCTCCAGGCTGCTCGGGTGAGTCTACTCACACTAGAGGCCTGGAATGTTCGTTCCCTTTCAGACAATCGTTGGAGCAACGGCCCGGAACGAAGGACGACGCTAGTTGCCCGGGAAATGGCGCGCTACAAGGTGGACATTGCTGCTCTCAGCGAGACCTGATTCTCTGGGCAGGGTCAGCTGGAGGAGGTGGGTGCCGGCTACACCTTCTTCTGGAGCGGCCGGCCAAAGGCAGAGCGATGCGACGCTGGTGTTGCCTTTGCCATCCGGAACGACATCGTTGGACGTCTGCCCTGTCTGTCGCAATGTATCAATGATCGCCTGATGAACCTCCGCCTGCCTCTTCGGGGAGACAAGTTCGCCACCATCATCAGCGCCTACGCTCCCCCCCAATGACGAGCTCTGATGCGGCGAAGGACGAATTCTACGAGGACCTGCACGCCCTGCTGGCGACTGTGCCGAAAGAGGACAAGTTAATTGTCCTTGGTGAATTCAACGCCCGCGTCGGGACGGACCACGCTGCCTGGCAGGGAGTACTGGGTCCCCACGGCCTCGGTAGCTGTAACGATAATGGCCTCCTTCTTCTGCGAACGTGTGCGGAACACCGTCTCCTGCTGACCAACACCTTCTTCCGCCTTCCGACGCGGGAGAAGGCCACATGGATGCACTCTCGGTCGCGACGCTCGCATCTGCTGGACCATGTTCTCGTCCGGAGGCGAGATCGACAGGACGTGCTGATAACCAAGGCGATCCGCGATGCCAATGGTTGGACAGATCACCGCCTCATCATCTCCCAGACGAGGCTCCGACTGCAAACCCGACGAAGGCTCCAAGGAAAGAGGCTGCCAAGTAAGGTAAATACTCTTTGTTAAATTTGCCTGCTCACTGTTTTGATTTCAGCAACCAAATAACCGAGAAACTGGGGGACCTACATGCTCCAGATGATAATGCTACCGTGGAGACACGATGGTGTCAACTGCGAAATGTCCTCCAGTCCACCGCCCTCGAAGTCCTCGGACGCGCACGCCATCAACACCAAGACTGGTTTGACGACAATGACGCCGACGTCAGCAACATACTCGCGGAGAAGAATAGACTACACAAAGCCTACATGGACCTTCGGACTGACGCCACCAAAGCAGCCTTCTTCAGATGCCGGCGCCTTGTACGGCAACGGCTGCGGAAGATGCAGCCCGTGTATCAAGGGGAACGCACCGCTGCTCAGCTCTGATGGCACAACACAGCTGACAGAGAAATCGCAAATTCTTAAGCGCTGGGCCCAGCACTGCAGAAGTGTCCTTAATTGCTCATCAGCCATCTCCGATTCTGCCATTGACCGGCTCCCTCAAGTGGACACGAACAATGACCCGGATTCGCGGCTTTCCCTACCAGAAATCGTCCGGGCCGATCAGCAGATTTCCATCGGTAAAGCACTGGGATCCGACGCAACCCCACCGGAAGTATACAAGCACGGTGGGCCCCGGTTGATGACAGAACTCACAACAATCTTCCAGGAGATGTGGCACCAAAGGACAAGTTCCTCGAGATGTCAAAGACGCGACAATCGTCCATCTCTACAAATGGAAGGGGAACCGGCAACTCTGTGATAATCACAGAGGCATTTCGTTACTTAATATCGCCGGGAAGATCTTCGCCCTTATCCTTCTCAATCGTCTGAACGGTCACCTAGAGCAGGGCCTGCTCCCGGAAAGCCCATGTGGCTTCCGCCGACACCGCGGGACAACCGATATGATCTTTGCCGCCCGCCAGCTAAAAGAGAAGTGCCAGGAGATGCGAACTTACCTATACACTACTTTCGTGGATCTGACGAAAGCCGTTGACACGGTAAATTGCGACGGACTCTGGAAATTCATACAGAAATTTGGCTGTTCTGAGTGGTTCACGCACATGGTGCATCAGCTTCATGACGGGATGACGGCGCGCGTCACTGACAACGGGACGGTATCCGAAGCATTCGCAGTGACCAACGGAGTGAAGCAGGGCTGCGAATTGCCTCCCACCCTGTTCAGTCTACGACTTTAGTCCATGACTTGCGTTTCGCGGATGACGGCGCCCTTAACAACTTGACGGAGAAAACATGCAAATAAATATGGACCACTTCGCCGCCGGCTGCGCTGCTTTTGGATTAACAATCAGTACAGCCAAAACGGTTGTCATGCACCAGCCGCCACCAAGAGCGGAATACAATGCTCCCCGAATCAACGTCAATGGTGCTCAACTCAAAAACGTGGAAACCTTCGCTTATATAGAATGCACGCTGTCACGCAACACGAGAATCGATGACGAGGTTGCCCAACGGATCTCCAAAGCTAGTCAGGCCTTCGGCCGGCTGCAGGCATCTGTGTGGAATCACCACGGTATTCACCTGAGCATCAAACTGAAGATGTACAAGGCCGTCGTCGTGATGACACTCCTCTATGGAGCGGCGACCTGGACCATCTACTCGAACCAAGTCAGGAAGCTGAATCACTTCCATCTCAGCTGCCTCTGCAGAATACTGAAGCTGAGATGGCAAGACAGGATCCCGGACACTGAAGTCCTGTAGCGAACCGCAATCCTCTGCATCCATGCCATTCTGAGGCAAATGCAACTGCGATGGAGTGGCCACCTGGTAGGAATGGACGACGAGCGATTACGCAAACAACTTTTCTATGGAGATATCGCTACCGGTGCTCGCCGAAAGGGAGGTCAAAACGACGCTACAAGGACACTGAAGAAATCGCTGAAGCAACTGCAAATCAACCCGGTGACCTGGGAGGACATCGCCCAGGATAGACTGGCATGGAGAATATCCGTGAAGACTGGTCCAGCAATCTATGAGGCCAACCTGATTGCCGCCTCCAAGCTCAAAAGAGCGGCACGAAAGTCACCAGCGCCCCGGACCAACATCGTCGATGTCCATGCCCTGCTAACATGCCCACGCTGTCAATCCATCTTCCGTGCGTGAATCGGCCTGGTTGGACATCTTCGGAGGCAATGCACCAACAATCTGACAATTCCAACTTCTACGTCAAATTCTGCCAACCCTACTTCAGACTGCCTCACCCTAACTCCTGGTATCAATTGCATTACTCCCACCATCATAAAGACCACATCCCTATACTCATTGCCTGTTACCCCCACCACCGCCTTCGCCTTCCCTACCACCACCTCCACCATCAGCGATGGGGACTCTCTCCTAAACTGTCTTCAATGCGACCGCACCTTCACCTCACGCATCGGCCTGGTCGGTCACTCACGAATCCATCGTACAGAGACTAGTGAACCAGTGCCTGGAGCACCAACACACAGCAGAGATCACCGCCTCCACTGCTCTCACTGTCCTCGCGCATTCACTCATCACATGGGCCAATTCGGTCACATGCGCATCCATAACAGCGGAATCCACCGCAATGCTGACAACACCGATACACCATGCAAACCCTCCGCTCCTGCCATTCTTACCACCACTACCACCCCCACTACCATGAATGGCACCCCCAGCCTCTACAAAATTTCTCCAGCCCACAATGTGCCCGAAACGTAAGCTCTTGCATCAGCCTGATTGGTCACCTGCGAATCCATCGCACGGAAACTGGTGAACCAGTGCCTGGGGCTCCGACATACAGTCGACGCGCCCGCCTCCACTGCTCTCGCACATGTACACACCGCATGGGCCTAGTGGGATGCATGCGACTCCAAGACAGCCTGCGGTAAACCACCGGAGGCTTAAGCCACATCAGCGCACACCATCTGCACTACTACATAGCCAGCACCCTCACGATCAGCATAATGTATCTGATAAAATCATGGTTTCCTAGAAACCATGGCTTGGAAGGCTGCCAATCTGACGCTTACACCAGACCACGCCGTCGGCCCAGTTTATGTGCTGTTTGTTTCGAGTGGCTGACCAGTGGACTGGGAGTCAGATGGAGATGGCTCCTCCATATCCCCTGAGTAAGTAAATCCTGGTGTGTGCGTTATGGGGGCCAGGTCGTGCTGTGGCGCGCGAAGACGGGTACGCCGACCCCTCAGCCAATGCGCCCACTCCTACCTTAGGGAACTGACCGGCTCGGATGGTGGTCTGATTGTGGGGTTGGGGCAGAGAGTGAGGTCAACAGCTCAGTGCATTTTCCTCACTATAAACAATCTGACGCGCTTGAAACTATCACGGTGCACTAAAAGCCGTGGCTTGGAAGGTTGCCAACTGACGGGATAACTCGGACCTCGTGTTCACCCCAATGTGTGTTTTGTGTGGAGTGGCTGACTGGTAGACTGAGAGTCAGGCTGCAATGGCTCCTTCTTAATGTGGCCTTTATGGCACTCCCACTCCGTGGGATCCGAGCCAGGTGTGGTGGTACGCCCACGGGCGGCCCCGGCTGCGCCAGCCAACTGCGGCCTCTCCCATCTCCGGTCTTCTTGACTCTGTCTTGACTCCGGGCTCAGGTGGGGGAAGAGGAGTGAGTGCGGTAGCTGCAGTGCAAGGCTACTATCACTTAAAACTAATTAACGAGCAAGTCACCGTTCCTGCACCTCCTGGTGTGGAGCATACGGTGGACCTCGTCGAAATCGATGGTCGAACTGTCATGTTGTCGCTTTTCCATGATATGCCTATCTCTATTGACAGCTCCCAAATGCATCACAGATATTTGCGTGTGTTGGGACAATTGTCTGACTGGCCAGTTGTTTCAGCATGCATTTGCTATACGCCTGTGTGCCTTTCAAAATTATCGGCCTTTGTGATCCTCACAGGTGGTTGCATTTGGGGCGATAATGGTTCGCGATCGAGTTGCCAATTGCCGGGTATTGTCATCCATGTGTTTTTGGACAATTTGACTCACCGAGACTGGCATTAGGAACAGTGGTCATCCACGCGTTCTCCGCGTGGCTAACTACTTCACCCAGAAAATTTTCAGCAACGAATATGGACCAGGCAGGTCGTTGCGCTTGTTAGTTAACTGTGGACCGGAAAATTACGACTTGAGGAGTTCGTGAATCCCGCGGATGTCACCTCTCGAAGAATTTCGGTTTCATCAAACTTGAATGCAAAGCTGTTTCCCGTCGAATTATCCGTGAATTCGGAGCTGGCTTCGTTCCTCCTCTCTACAGCTGTGTGCTCAGCCATCCGGACCAGATTAGTTTTCCAGTTACTCCAGCATAGTTTATTTAGCCAAAACGGCACCAGACCCGGTAAACGATCCCAGATGCTTCTTGCCGTGCCAGTTGCTTTTCAGCCCCATGATCTCTCGCCTTCATAGACATCAATTTAACCTTCCTTGAACGTTAAGATTTGCCCTTCACCATGAATAATACATTTTCCTCCGGGATAGAATGATATCCCGCATTTCTTATTTTCCCATCGCTGATCCTAGGCCCTCTAGTCTTGGTTTAGAGGGAACATATGCCAATGGGACTGCAGTTAGTCAAATGTTTCAAGTCTGGCTCCCTCAACCCGTACGATAGCGCATTCACCACGTCTGCAAAATCCCCAGAATTTGTTTTGTCATCTTGTTACCAAAAATGTTATCACGCATTTCTTCTGCTTCTACTTCATTCAACCAAAATCCTAATTAAATATCATCTCTTATCTTATCTGTCACAGGCCCTTCATGTTCAGTCCCTCTTAGCTGAATAATGTTATTTGTTCGACTTTTACATATTTTTTTCCTCACCCATCACTCTAGCGTTATACTGGTGCTAGAAAGTTCGTGTTGTTCTTATTATGTCCACATATTGATTCCTCCAGTTTATTAAAAAAATGAATTCTTGTATCTTTTAATGTAATTTTCCTTGCCATGTCCCTTTAAATCAATATTTTATCGTGATTTCATCCAAACAGGCCCTCATTCTACTGAACAAATCTCCTTCAATACTAATTTAGATAGAATGACTGAAAGTAATTTCTTTTTACAAAACAGAATGAGAGCGACTCTGAAAACGGTATAATTTAATATTCGAGGAGTGAACCTTCGTAGCATTCGTGTTCGCTCTCATAAGCCACGGTCATGGCAGCGACTTCAGGCTCAATTAAATATCCTAATGGAGATTTTTGGTAAATATTTTAAGGTGCCTGCAGCCTTTGGCCAAATTTTTTTAGAAAGAGCTATAAAACTTATATAAAACACCAGTTTAGCGTGGTACCAATTCGGCAGTACAGTGATTAATAGGTAAAACTATGGCTTCTAATCATGTCGATGTTGTAGTCCACAAGCGATGCCATTACTTTAAAGCACACATGTGTTTATGCATCTTATTGGTCACGTAATTGCACTATTAAGCGGAAAATGGTTGTCTACGATACATAAGTCACCTTGAACCAGTAGCTTGGATGATGGTTATTACGGTATTTCGTATCAAACACCAGGACATAGAAATGCACAATAATTACTTTAAAAGGCCGTCGTCTGACTGGGACTAATACGCATCTGCAAGAGAATGCAGTGTGCAGGTTTACATAACCACATTAGCGCTTCCCGATTAGTTGAACTGTTGAGAGGTTATGGGTATACAGTGGAATAAATTCCCGTCGTGAAGGTTGAATATTTTTAAGTTACTCTCCCAAAATAAAGGATGTAAAAACGCGATAAAAATGCAAACCTTTCCTTGAGGCGTTTTCGTATATCGGTATAACTACGGCAGTCCGTCTTCTACTTAACCTTGGTGTTGAAAAACGCCACTGTGGTAGCTGATCTGCACTCAGCATAAGCACCGGTTGCAAGGGAATATCGATTAGTGCGTTGAGGTTTGAAACCACGTACGCAGCAGGTTTTTTTTTACAAAAGCGAAATGTTAGCAGTTGGTAAATGGCAATGTGATTGCTATCCCAGCTGTGGAAAAAAAGGTGAAATTATACAACTTGATGAACATGCAGGAGATTTTGCAATGACTGGTAACGCTGTAGAAGCTCCAGTTCCATCAAAAAAGGAATTCTCTGGACGCGAGCGATAATGGGGCCTTGTACGAGTGTCTGCCTGAAATTCATGGGAAAAGCAACATCATTTTTGAAGAATTGGCACGCCAGACCATAAAATTGAAATGAGGTAATAACGCGCCACACTGTAGCAAACATGAAAGTTAAAAAAGGTTTGATGCGTGCATCAACTCCAGTATCAGTACCGACAACTCTCGCGGTAGGACTAGCTCCGGCCAGCCAGGAACTGTACTTCATTCTTTTAAGTTAAATGTATCGCACCGTTACACACTTCATGTAAAATATTTCCGTAAACCATGCACGTGACTATATTTTATGCTGTCTGTATATAATGGCGTTTATAATTTCGACTGCACATGAATGGGGTCATCAAGGGTTACGCCATAACCCTCAAATACATACATACATGCATTTTGCTTGCGGAAACACGGTTGAGGACCGCCATACGCTTCTGAGTTGGAAGGACTCGGTTCGCCATAAATTGTTTGCTGGGTTTTGGGTTCCGCAAAAGTCTCGATCCTGGAAACTGCAATTGTAAAATCAAAAACTATAACAACGCATTCTCGATCGTTAGCTCTGTGTGCCAGCTTAGTGTCTTATGTTCTCCAACTGCGTTGCTACCCTTATCTTCAAATAAGTGAGCATTCAAACATTTTAAGCGCAGTTATTATGCAAAAAACACAGCCTGATCGTAACTGTACTTTTCTGAAGAAGCCACATCCTCAACCTCCGTTGAACGTGGTTCATACGCATATGCAGTGAATATAAATGTTGTTTGAAAATTTAAACACAGTTCAAATTATGTAAACAGAGAATTCGAATATTTCTTATGTAATGAGGTGCTATTTTAAGGCTCGCAATTTTTCTTTACTACGATGATTTTCAATCAATTTAAAAATTGTCTTGCGTGATGACTCGCATATTTCGGCTTCTGTAAGCAGACGCTTTGCATGGCATCTTCAAAGCCAAGTGTACCGATGAGCTGAAAAATTTTCCTCCGCGTTCACTTGGCGCTCCGCAAACGACTAGTTTATTCTGGGTCATGGTGACACGGTTGTGCATCCACCAAAAGCCTGTTTCTTCGATAAGGTAGAGACTAGCAACGGATACCTCATCAAACTAAGCTCGCAGATGATGGTGATTACGCCGAACGCATATAATTACAAACAGTATGACTTTAGATCTTTCATATTGTAGAGTTGTTATGGTAGCTATAATTAAGTTAATAAAACCAAATCGGCACAGGAATATTATAACTAATTTGTGTTTTTGGGTAACGTGTACATCAGCCTAGGCTGAACGATAAGCCCTTTCATAAAAAACGGGTTTTTAAGGACTTAGGAGCAAACTTCGCAACAGGTTATACCTACCTGCAAGCCTGATTTCCTGCCGTACTGAGAGCACACAACAAATCAATTCTCGCCTATGCCAAATCCACATAGTAGAAATTAGTAGATCGCTAAATTTTCTCGTCGTGGCAGTCAAATGTAGGAGCAGCGTATTGCAGTCGATTTGGAGGCCCAGACACATTTTGACTATCGGCCAAGAGCTAAGTAACGAGCGAAATTCGTGGTTAAAATCCGTTTGAAGTTCCACGGATGATTTTTTTTTAACTCCTGCATTTTGGGACCAGAGGGAGAAACCAATAAGCAGAGAGAATCTCCAAAACCGAACCTGATTTACACCACAACTTCACCGGACTGATGAAATTTGATTACTTCTACAGCGGGACCGAAATCGCGTGTTGGATAATCCGAATCTCGGTTATTGAGAGGAAGGAGTCCAGAACTTATTCAGACAATACCATTTTCAGTAATAATGCCCGTGATGGATACCAGATTGAACAAAGGTCACAAAGCGTCGTTGTGTGCACCTGTGTGGATAGCTACAACGAACAGTATATAAAGCGTATATAAAGAGCTAAAGATTTTGAAGCGGAATAAGCTTTACCTGATGAATCGGGCGCAGCTCACCTGAATTCTGGTAAGAACACATGTGGCGATCAACTGCACCGGTTTCATTAAGATTGATTCTGCGATGGCCCGTGACCTCGGAGGCGACAACATTGCGATTCTTGATTCCACGCGTGTGCACCCGGAAAGCTATCACTGGCCAAATAGATGGCAGAGGATGCCATGGAATACGACGACCCCGACGACAATAACCCCCAGCTGCTTTGGAAGAAATTTTTCAAAGGCAAGTTCGTAGGGCCTCGCCACGCTCGTAAACATCTGAACGACCTTCGAAAATGCTTCGATCTCTCTCACTGCCTACATGTCAGATCCGAACCCTCCGGACCTACACGGTTCCCGGTGGGGCCTCGTAGCTCAGTTGGATAGAGCGTTGGCTGTACAAAAGCCTTACCCTTGCTGGCGTGGGTTCAAATCCCACCGAGGCCACCGAGGTTTTCACAAGTGGGTCAAACGAATACCTCTGCCGCTTGTTTATTCGTTCTCTGGCAGTCTCTCTTCTTCCAGCATTTCCTGCTTGAAATTTGATCTTTTGTGCATTTAAGGATGTAAGGGCTCTAAACATTTAAGATTATTCGATATCTTAGCTTTCCAATCAGATTCATACACAAAGCCAATGCGCCCAATCCCATAAAAGACAAATGACCGGCTCGGACGGCAAGGGAGAGAGTTAGGTCAACGGTTCAGCGCATTTTCCTCACTATAAACAACATGACGCGTTTGAAACTCTCAAGGTGCACTAAAAGCCGTTGCCAACTGATGGGATAACACGGACCGTGTGGTCAGCCCAATGTGTGTTTTGTGTGGAGTAGCTGACTGGCGGACTGAGTCAGGCTGCAATGGCTCCTTCTTAATGTGGCCTTTATGGAACTCCCACTCCGTGGGATCCGAGCCAGGTGTAGTGCCACGCCCAGGGGCGGCTCCGGCCGCGCCAGCCACCTGTGGCCTCTCCCGCCTCTGGTCTTTTTGACTCTGTCATGACACTGGGCTGAGGTGGTGGAGAAGGAGAGAGTGCAGTAGCTGCAGCGCAAGGCTACTATCACTTAAAACTAATCCACGCGCAAGTTACCGTCCCTGCACCACGCTTATGTGGAGCACACAGTGGCCATCGTCGGATTACGATGGTCGAACTGTCGGTATGGTGAACAGTTTGCAGTTGCGTCATATATGACAGCAGCGGATGGGCATAACTCCTCGGACCAGTCAGGTAGAACATAAGATGGATGCTTCATAGGGGGAAGTCACAAATTGTGAGGTAAGGAAGCGGAGGAATAGGATAGAGAGAAACAATTTTGAAGCATGTCATTAATTTACTTTTAGCTTAATCGAAAACTGAAATAGTGCGTTTCAGGTCCATGAAATTACTCCAGACCCAATCGAGGAAGAAGGAGAATTAGACAATCAGTCGGTGCTGAGCCCAGTAAAAGGAGAAAATATGCTGCCACAGGCTGACCGGTGACCCTCCCAACGTCGCATCTCCGGGTTAGCTCTGGAACCTTCTGTTTGTTGTGCATAGCAGTCAGAAGATGGCGTGAGGTCTTGCCGCACAGTCAACTTACTTGTAAGGTGACCAGTTAGCACTGCTATTGCTCAATGTTTTTTGTCTACCCGGAACAATAAACTCAACCTATTCATCGACATAGATTGCGCTAACTCCACTATCCACGCAAACCTCGATGCAGACACTACGGAACATGATGAAACTGGTGGGATGAGACAAATATTTCAGAGTAACTTCGAGCGAATAATATTTTCCTCCGGTAAGGAAAACTCACCGATTGCTAACCGAAACTCACTCGTTCCATTCTGCCTTGGGCTCACTCTCGAGCGCCGCCAGCATCCGCACAGCGGCTAATACCATAGGCAGATTATGATTACCGGCAAAGAAAGGCGGCATTGAAGTGGCCAAGGGTCAGCTTGCATTAACGACTGTCAATATCCCCGATCTAAACCGGCAAGATATCTAACCCGTGGCTCACTTGTTAGAGTTTGGACTTCTGATCAACAGGTCGAGGGTTCGAGTCTCGGGTGGTACACCAGCTGGGGTTGGGTATGGCTGGTTGATGACGGTAAGGAACCAGAAATGGCCATTCCAGTCTCCCTTGTCTTTGCCGGTTATCATAATCTGAATAAGTTTCTTCGCAATAAAAATCAGCAAGGGTTCTGTAAGTTGGCAGGAATTAGTGAACCGCATCTTAGACAATGGAATAACGAAAGAAGCCTACAGCCAATTCTCGCGAAACCCTGTTGGAATGCATGCTAAAATTGTAAGGTGCTTGCCAGGGGCCATAATAGACGTTGTACTTACTCTTGAAGGACATTTAAGTGCAAACTTCACAAAAGGAGTATTTTCAAACCCCATTTTACTTGTGCTGATGTATGCATTTGGGTGTTTCATTCGTAGGTTTTCTATACATCCTAAATTTAAATTTAATCCTTTAAAAGCGGTTTTCAACGTTTTCGGAAGCTGCCGATTTTCTGCAAAAACGTTGGTATTTCTAACCAATGTAATATTAATTTTATGTTTTCAATTCGCTTCAAGTTGTTCATTATTAGTAAAAAGCTTTAGTAAATTCACTGTGCCTGTTTGTGAATGCTTATCAGTATTGCATAAATTTCGACATTTTGCCCTGTATCTCAGAGTAAAGGCGCGGAGACTGATTAGTCCTCATCAGACAGTCATACCCAAACCCAGCTGGTGCCTAACCCGCGGATCGAATCCGCGACCTGGTTATCAGAAACCCAAAGCCCCAACCATTGAGACATTGTAAGTTGGACTCGACTTTCTAGTACCTGAAACAGATTAACAATACCGACAAAAAGGGAGACTGGAATGGCCATTTCTGGCTCATAAGCCGTTATTAAACAGCCATAACGGCTGTCATCATTTTTAATCGGCCTCTATTACTACTAGCCACTGCGCAGCTGCTAGCGGGGCGAGTGAGTGCCGTTAACCATCGGTGAGCGTTCATCAACGAATGCAAGTCAATATTCACTATATAAACCGGCAATACAACGAGCCCGTGGCTCAATGGTTAGAGCGTTGGACTTCTGATCAACGGGTCGCGTGCTCGATCCTCGGGTACTGCACCACCTGGGGTGGGGTACGACTGGCTGACGACGGTTAATAAGCCAGAAATGGCCATTCCAGTCTCCCTAGTCTTTGCCAGAAATATTCATCTGCCTATTCTTCTACTAGCCGCTGTGCAGCTGCTGGTGGGGTTCGAGAATGAGCCTCAAGACACAGCGGGGCTAAGGAGTCCCGTTAACTATCTTTGAGCGTTCATCAACGAAAATAATCTGCGCCGTAAAATGCAGCAAGGGTTCTGTACTTTAGCAGGGAATTGTTCATTTTGATGGTACTGGTCGCCTGAAAGCCCCACCGGACCTCGCAGACCATAAACCTACGACTGCCGGGTCGCTGGTGGCTTGTCACACAGCGTCCGCGCATGGTAACTTGAGAGAGGGGCGGTATCCCGCAGTTCCAGGATTGGAAAGTGTTCTCAATCCAGCAAATCATATAAGGGCACCAAGACAGTGCCGGGTGGCAGTGTGACTTTACTGGATGCCACAATACCAATATGACCTACGATCTCTATACGCGGGCGAATTGTCAGGGTTTGACTGCATATTTTCCCGTTGTACTTGATTCCTTTATTCAGAAGATTTACTAATGCGTGAAATTCTCAAATATGCTTTGGATTAGAAAATATTATTCACGTAGCGTTACGTAGGGTCATGGCAGGATGCTGACTTCTCAACGAGATTCTTTCCCACCGCTTGCAAAGACTATATTCTGTAAAAAAACGACTAGATAACAAGTATGAATCTTCTCCGTAAATGTTCGATGCTCTTATAAATTCAGAGATATTTTATAGAAGACATGCACCAAGATGCTGTTTCTAGTCTTAAGTTGGCAGCCAATTCTCCTACTACTTAGGTAGTCCGGTTATACAGCGTGGTCTTTGCGAGCGGCTGGAAAGAAACGAGTTTTAAAGCTGACATCTTGACGTGACTGAAAGATCTTGACATTATGGTGCACAATAATTAATATTTCAAGCAGGCTTAGGTAACCTTTTCGAATCGAAAACACATTCTAGAATTTTGGTTAAAATTCCATGCGGTAGTAAATCTACTGCAACACTGTTAACAGTAGGGAAATAAGGGTACGCATATCTACTGGCTTCCAGAAGCCCATTGGCTGAATAAACCCGAAACAGTGATGTCTAACATGAAAAACAGTTCCGCCGACATCCTACCTCTACTGTGAGGAGTCTTTGGTATTTAGTAGAGGATTTTGGCAGATTTGAATAATTCCTTTGACCCACTTGTTAAAAACTCGGCGGTCTCGGTGGAATTCGAACCCACGCCAGCAAGGGGAAGGTTTTAGTACAGCCAACGCTCTAGCCAAGTGAGCTAGGAGGACCCACCGAGAGCCGTGAGTTTAATCACAGTTGGGTCAAGTTACCCGCCCAGCCTACTGCAACGTATGGAATCCACCAATTCTGTTGTCATTCGGTTCCGATATGGAAACTATTTTATCGCTTAGAGGGGTATTGTGGCCGGTTTTCCGTTCGCAAGTAACCGGCGCGTGTTCCTTCAAACAAAAATTCCGGCAATTCTGGACGCAATACACTGAGAAAAAAGACAACAGTGGATTCGAAACCTGCCGATTTAGCAATGGTGAACCTGCATTCTGCTGGGCATGCGGCACGCGAACGAGATGCAAGAGAAGACAACCCGGCAGGCTCGTGTAGTCAACTTTCTTGCTGCCTGAAGCAATCGACTTTAGGTCAAAATTATGGACAACCCAAAATTCGTCATATAGGGTACTGCTTCCATAAAAATACAATTGTCTCTACAGAGGCAAAGCCTCAAAATCTGTGTAAAGAGTAGTGCGTGAATTACTGCACGCCTTGTGCGCCACAGTAGGTAAACGATTTCAGTTGGATACTGCTCCCGATTAGTGACCGTATCAAATTAGATGTTCCTCAGCAAATTGTTTGCAATTAGTGTCACCAATTCTCGGCGGTATCAAAACCACTTTAACAGAGACGGATCTAGCTTTGTGCCACAGATGCAGAGACATGCTTCTCCTAAAATCTCGAGCAAATCACACAACTGTTAAATCGTGCGACTGTGAGCATAGTCAGCCAGAGACATCTCACATCTGCAGGCCCAAGGTTTGCACAAAGGAAGTTCCCTCAAGTGCGTAAAAGAAACCGCGACCTTTGATACTGAATTACTCGAAATTCAAATGTATTCATACACAAGAGAAAAGAGCACAACTAAAAATATAAAATATATACCTTGGAAACATAGAAAGTCAGGTCGGCGTTAACGTAAGTGTGGGTGCTTGCAGTTGTGGGAGGGGTGGCGTCGGGTGAAGGTTGCAGATTGACGTGGAAAAAAAAACCAGAGAAAACTCCATACCGACATACAAAGGTTGGGAGTGGCGACAGTACGTGAGAGAATTCGGTGCTGGAGAGCTAGATCCAAGAGGAGGCTTTTAAGTGCCCGTAATGACACTGATGATTACTAGTAGCATGATGTTGATGGTATAAGTAGCGAAACTCACAGAGGAAAGGCAGTTTGCGAACTCAATATGCGGGAAAACCTGGCGGGGGGGGGAAGGAATGGATGACGGCTGTCGCAGGGAAGACCAACTACTCCATTATAATCCCAGCATCATGTCTCGACACAGCAGCCGGTTAACAGAGACTTGGTTGCTGCAGCCATCGGTCACAGACCTTGTTGATAAATTACGGAATCAGAATTGACAGAAAGTGAATGGATAAGACAGTAAACACCGAAAAGAAGTGTAAAAGACTACGACGGTCTAGGGGAGGGGGGGTAGACTTGCCGGCAAGTGAAGTAGGAGACCACTTTCAAAGACAGAATGGGGGGGGGTGTGGACTGGGGGCGATGAAGGTCGGACTTGGGGAGCGGGAAACACAGGCGACTAACAGCTCTGAATGGCGATTCGTCAAAAACGCCGGGCCAGCAATAAGAAGACAGGTCTACCCGTGAATAAGCGATCAGAACAATTTAAGGTATGAAAAAAATAGAGCATAGGTCTGGGTGAGAGGTACAGGACGGTGATGGGGCACTCGGGTGGAGGGCTGAGTTTAGGGCTTTTTACCGAGATTCTGCCGAGCAGCTTCAATAAGGGCCTGTAGACCGGCAAGGCTCTTGGTGTTTTTGAGGAAAGGATGCTCCAGGAGTTCAGCTGCAGCAGCTCTCTTCTCTGGATTCACTTGCAAACATCGGTCCAGGAAATCCTTTAGGGAGGGATCAACACCTTCGGTTTTCGGTTCTGGGCGTTCGTGAGTTTGAATCAAATAGATTGCCTGTCAGTAAAAGAGAGAATGGTCAAAATTAAGTTACAAAGAATACTTTTTCTTCGTTTCAACTTCGAAAGTGGAAAAATCGGTGCGTCGCAAGCAGAGGCTGGTCATGTAAAGGAAATCACAATGTTCATAGGCAGTGGCTTCAGATATTTCATATACGCAGAAGCATTCGGTTAATTTATAGTACCCACGAGAACGCCGGCATAACGAGCTAACTTCCAGTGCCAGGCTCAAGCTTCTGTAGACGAGAAACATATTTCTTCAAACGGTTTGGAATCGCTTATAAGCCCCATCCTAAGACAGGACACGAGAATAGAAACGCCAAACCCCCTCCCATAATACATGTGACCTTGTGGTAAATTCAAGAAAGGCCAAATATTCCTCTGTCCTAACTGTAAACCAAACTCATTCGACCCACTTGTGAAAAACTCGGTGGCCTCGGTGGGATTCGAACCAACGTCAAGAAGGGCAAGGCTTTAGTACAGCTAACGCTCTAGCCAAGTGAGCCACGAGGCTCCCACCAGGAACCATGAATTTAATAACACTTGGGTCAGGGTACCACCGAGTTTTTCACAAGTGGGTCAAATGAATGATTAAAATCTACCAAAATCCTCTACTTAGCCTAACTCAAACCTTCAACATAATCCCAAATTTCCCGGAATGTGCAAAGCCATCTGTATAACGGGTAGTTCCTATTCTCGTATCCTGCCGCGGGAGGGGAGGGGGAGACGTTGCGCACTCTCCAAACGACCGAAACGATGTAATTGCCCGTTTGTCACAGAATAATAATGGTTTTTTGTCACCCAATCAGGTTAACAACTGGAAAGCTGCAGATTGACCCGATAAAGCAGAGTTCTAAGGAAAACTGCTTTGCACGTAACTATAATAAATGCGCGAATAAGTCACTTCTGACAAGTGATCACTTTAAAAAGGATGGACTTGCAAATTACTTAAGTGACCTTGGTTGGCCAAAGACGAAGACACCCCTACATTAAAGGCAAGATTAGATGGCTGTACAAACTCCCCACACTACAGCTTCCAACAACCAGTTGATGTTTTTACCCAGCGCTCGACACAATTTAAGTGGCAGCTTAGTAGTCATTTATACAGGCGGTGCATCTGAAGGTTGCGTGGGATACGATTGGGAGCAACACGTTTCCACTGAAGAGCGTACCAAAACCACCAAAATGTATGGTGGTAGATAACCTGAACGTTGTGTCGTGGCGTTGTATGTAAGGTGAAGCACCACGCTTACGTGCGTAGTATTGAGAAGAAAAAACGATGATGGAAGGCGTAAATAAGGTTCAGCCCATATTACTCATAAATCGGAATTTCACGGAAGTGCAAATCGTGTGAGAAAATCTTGCTGAAACCTCCAAATCTAAGGTGACCTAAAGAGGGTCTGTGATGAAACAGCGAGCTGTATCAGCCTTACTTTGTCCATTTAAACTGGTCCAAAAGAGCTACTTTGAGCTAATGATAGAGTAGGGGCAGGGATAAGGCATTTATGACGTGAATTCAAATCAACGAAAGCGTGGTCAACGGATTTTGAAACTTGAGTCACACTTTCAGTGACCCCGAGTGCCACTGCAGTCAGAGGACCAGGGTGCTTGAAACTCAGCATCATCAAAGACATGTAGGTAGCGACAGTTCAGAACCAGAAGAGATCTGTCGAGGAGACGATCTGCAGGAGCCGGTGAGGGGACAGATCCAGTGAGAAAGCCGGAAAAGCACTCGCAAGGCTACACGCTACTGTTTGAGGATAGGACTAGAAGTCTGACCAACCTGGCCCGAGGTGATCGATTTCGTAGACATGACTTCTACGGGGGGAGTGGTAAAGACGGGCGAAAGAAATGACAGGAAGTGTGGTGTCTACCGGATTGAAGGGCAACATATTTTTACTCCACGACTAAAGACTGTTAGCTAAGATAAAACAAGATCTATCCGGAGTCAGTTCAATCACTTTAGGTGACTTATAAAAAATAGGCAAGAGGAGAAGTATCTGTCAAATATGAAGGATGTTTAAAGTCTACTAAATCCCCCCCAGACGGACAGTATGCAAGAATCGCCTTTCCAGGACGTTGATTTTTGGGGGAAAGTTCCGACACTGTCTGTCGTTCGGCTGAACGGCAGAGTAAACTTCACCAGAATTAGACAGCATGGTGGAAGTGATTAGACTCTTCGCGCGTAAACCTACCAATCAGTGTGACGACAAATCATTCATTAAAGCCTATGTTTGTAAATAAAACTGACTCTGAACTATCATTATTCTATTTGAAGGCACCTAATGCTGACAGGCGGAAAGGGTCTCAGGGTTAAGACGAAAGTTTATAAGTTCAGCAGTGGAGCAATTATCGATTGAGCTGTATTAAGAAAAATGCTTCGGTCAAGTGAACATGGAAGCCGCTCCGCAACTTTGTCGTTTATGGGTTCTGGTGCAGTTTCAGACAAATCAATTACGATGGACAAACAGGAAAATTCCACAGGCCACGGATGACTGAACACGCATAAACAGTGATGAGGAATTAAGCCAACCTTCAAGTGATGGTGCACACGACAATATCCGCCCACATTATCAAGTTTGGCGTGACCAAAAACCTCATGAGGAGTAACAACCAAGGTAGTAGTGAAAGCTGGTTCTTTGGACCGTGGTCCATCAACAAACGCAACGATTTTTCTTCTCTATTCAATCCTAAGAATTTGTCTGGATAGAGTAATAACGCATGCGGAGGCGTGTGATTGCACATTGATACCAACGGCGGCACTGCTGAACGAAACAGCCACCCAACTATCATGTCAGCCAGCGACCGCGACAATTGGTGACCCGGAAAGGAACATTCAAGGTATTACTGCACGACGCACAATCATCTGCGGCGAACGTGGGGGTTGGTTATATTACTAGGTGTGTGTTCACGTAGCAACTGAAATATGCTGTCTGTGATGGTGGATTCGAGAGTGAATTCAAAGAGTTAGGCGACTAGTATTTGTGTACTAATAACTACCTCTTCTTGTCAACTGCTAACCAAAACTCTCATTTGCGTTTGATGAAGTAAAATTCGGAAACTAAGAGGTACGACCTGCAAATTAGTATCAGCACAGATCCGCCTAAAATTTATATTAAGTACCGCGAATGTAACGTTGGTGTAGCAAGGACGGCGGCAGATTTAGGAAGAATCAACACGGAGGACAAGAAAACGTGAAACTCCAGTTAAGGTGGGTATAAGCCAATCGTGTTGAAGACGCTTCTACATGTCTACGCGCCTCTAGACGGTACATACTTGCACAACCTTACCCGATTCTTTTGCTAATTTCACTAAACGCCTGTAACTGTGACTGCAGAATAATTCCGACTGTGATCTATATATTCGGCGCCCAAGAAGTGAACACCAGTTTACCCTGGGTGTAAGATATTCACTAATAGAAAGATGTTTTGCTGTGCTGGTTTCCAAAGTAAATTTAATGTAGGCAGCCACGTGATGTGTGGTATGTACGCCCGAGCAGACAAACGGCCGCAGGTAATTACCCGTGGCGAACGGTGGAAGTAACAGATTCATCTGCCGAACTCGGCGGCAGTGATGACTTGCATAGAATCTACACCACTTTCGACCCGCGCACGTCTAATGTTTCAATGGCAAGACAATGGCAATGGATGCAGTGGCAGACACGATATTTCACTTCCCTATTTCGAGGGTTACACACATGACACTCCATTTACCAACATGTAAGAGATTAAATTCACTTGGAAATCAGATCGGCGAGGGTTGCGACAGGGATTATAGTAAGAGGGTCGCATTGCAACGCGGCTCTGTCGCGGCCCACCAGCACTGCTAATATCACCGATTGCAATCTACAGGACAACGAGTCCATGGCTCAACGGTTAGGGCGTTCGAGTTCGAGCCTCAGGGTCTGCAACACCCGGGGTTAGGTATAGCCAACTTATGACGGCTAACAAACGAGAAATGACCATTAAAGTCTCCCGTGTATTTGTAGGTGATGTCAACAGCCGCAGTGCCGCTGTTGGCGAGACAAGTATGTCCCCCAACGCGATCGGTGAGCACCCCACTAGTAAAAACCTAACAATCACATCAGGTCGATAACTTTCACGCTAGGAAACTTAGGGCATCAGGATAACTCGGAAGCGCATCAGAGTAAAGAATTGTTAATTCAAGTTGGCTGGGTATTATTTTTCCCCCTTCATCATGAACCAGTAATAGGACTGAGTCCAAAAGCCAGAAAATTACAGCAAGCAGGCTGGTTTTCGCAGTAAGGGAAACCCTTGATGTGTCTTCCTTACTTCGAGGACAAAAACCTACCTTGAGCGGAGTCTCATTCAGGTAAGGCGGTTCACCATCCAGCATCTCAATTATCATAATTCCCAGAGACCAGATGTCAATTTTCGGACCGTACTGAACGGACTTATTTACGACCTCGGGCGCCATCCAGTAGGGCGAACCAACAATGGTCTGGCGCTTGCTCAGTCGCGAACCAAGTTGGGCACAGAAGCCGAAATCCGTGAGCTTTACGCGACCGGACTTGCCAAGGAGGATGTTGTCGGACTTTATATCCCTAGACAGAGAGAAATACAAAGAGCGTCAGCGGGTAAATGCACTGGTAGGCAGAAAAAATAAGCTAACAATGACAACTGCTGGCTTAGGACACCTTAGATGCCTTTAAAGGGAAATTTTTTCAAGTAATCGAGAAAATGTCAAGTTGACGCCAAAATAAATGAATAAAAACATCCAGGATGAGGCCGGTTAGGGGAAGGGCTTTTTCTCTGAAGACGATTCCATATTTAAGCAGCTTTGAAAGTCACAAGATTCCCCGATATTTAATAGGATAGGCTGTGACGCGGAAAAGGCAGAGAAAAGCAATCCGCTTCGGCAGATAAGACTTGTCTCACTCTGGTAAATTCGGGGAGGATGAATGCAAACTATGACTCATTTATGGTCTGCTATTTGGAGTTCAAACGATAAATTATAACTTTGGTTAGCGCTACGCAAAAGAAACACATCACTGATACCACTTTGTTTTCAAGCACTAGAATGCATCAGTCAAAAGGGGGGGGGAAGATGAAATTGCTGACTAGCAATAACGTTTAAAATGTAAAAAAAGTGTGCGTTTGCGAACTGCCGCCAAGTGATTTATAAGACACAAAGATCAATTAATGGAAAACTGGTTGCTGTCACCTGTGAATAATATTGGCTGATGAAGGAAAGCAAGGGCCTTGAGAACCTCCTTGACGACTGCGGCTATAAGCGGTGTCTCCATGATGGTCTCGGTAACAACATCCGTGAGAGGACCACCGTCAAGGAACTCCATCACAACCCACAACTCGTTCTTATCGCGCAAGAGGAAGGATTCAATGTAATTCACGATATTCTCATGGCGTGTGTGTTCCATTACCTGGATCTCGGAAATGATGAGATCACGATTGGGCTGCTTGGACAAATTCATAATTTTGATGGCCACCGGCTCATTTGTTTGAACACTGCGAGCAAGTCGTACCGTCCCGGACGCACTAAAAGGATACAGATAGGTTTTTGAATGCAGTTAGTAGTTCAAAGGAGGATTTACTATGGAGATAACCATGCACACCCGGTTAAGCTTAATCCGTAGGTCTGGTGAAAAAAGTTTTCTTGCATTCCTACAACAAACGCAGATGGAAGTTGTCATTGCGCTTCGACTGCTCGATCAGATCAAATCTTGCAAGGTTCATGTGAGTACTATTGACCATTCGATCCCACGTGAACCGGTTCGATCAGGGTTCAACAGGGGCAACGATGCTCCGGACTGCCGTCTGGCCATAGCAGTATTAGTATCATCAGGATATGTGCATAGAAAGGCTTAGAGGGATCTTGCAGGGAATCATAATTTCACAGACAACATATGATCCGATGATAGGGAAGAGAAACACGTGACCACCTGTCAGACTATTAAATAGGAAATCTCAGAGATAGACCAACACAGTCGAATGGGGCCAGGATTGCAAATGTGTGCGCCTATTCCTCTCTGAATCAGTGCTTGAGACACCCAAAAAGAGACCAACTGCCGCGGAAGACCTGATGAAACCTCCTTTAAGTGGTGTTCGTGGTTCATCAATCAGACTTTACCTGTAAACAGTTCGTGTGGTATGCGCGTAAGCGTGGCTTCACTGGATGGCTTAATAGGACATTAGTAGGTCATGTGGAAAAGGCGTTCTACTGATTTGATCACAGTACATTACATGTATGCCTTACTATGCCTTGAAGTTCCACTCCACAACTCTCACGAGCGGTCGAATAGCGAAAAACTATCGATAGTGATGAAAGAAAACAGTGCGGGCATAAAACGTCAGAAGCAGCCGCTGTCTACTTCTCCTGTTTGAGTCGGTTCACCTGAGCAATATAAATTCCAGAATCAGACGACATTTACCGCTACCGCAGTGGTTTATGTGCAAACGCCTGCGCAGGCTACAACGGACGGTCTGCAGAAGCTTGAAGTGCTCGGCCAAGTGATCCACTCCGCGAGAGGACTGTGACTTCGATTGGCGTATAAAGTACCGAACTTCGAAAATTGCATCCGGCCGGTGGCTGAATGAAATGTCAACGTTTCGATTGGCTCTGGCCTTCATTCCCTCGGCTAAATGCGAAACTGGAGAGCAAGAAGCTTTCCCTCTAACCGCATGACTGACTTGGCTTGTTAGCGTTATAGACAAATGGTTTGTAATGTCGTTAGCGCTGGGTCGCGCCAAATCACTGTTAGAGATAATCGTCACAAATCTACACCGGTCAGCACTGACAGGTGATGAGCAAGGCATGCGAAAGCGTCTACAAAAGGAAAAGATAAACCATCAGAACTGCGACGCAATGAGGCGATCAACATGATGATTCAGGCCTTTTTAACTTGTTGACGATCTGAAAAATGCAAACCGACATGACGCAACCGTGGATGAGTGTGCGTGTGTGCGTATGTTTACACGACATTCGGGTGCATTAGCTAGCCAGTCAGCGAGAGTCGCTTTGTTGGATTAGCGGTCACACCAGAGGCCAGGCAGCACGAGAGGGATGAGTCAGCCTCCATTTCATTTACTGTGCTTCAGTAACAAAAGTAAACGCCCCTTGATGAGAGATTGTAGTCTAAAAATAGCCGCAGCGGGCGCAAGAGCCCGGCCAAACTGTAGCTGCAGCGCTGTTGTTGCTTGCGGCCTTCGCATCTCTCGTGTCGCGCTTCTGCCAACGGGAATAATGTCGATTTTTTGGCATCTCCAATTTTGTCTGGTTTCCCTTATTACGGACTAACGACCACATCGTCAACAGATCATATATGACAGCTGAGGCGCCAAGGCTGCACGCGCGGGCTTCAGAGGGCGATGCGGATAAAGGTATGATGGTTGAGCTAACAGCTCACCGCTCTGTCATTGGTGGGCGTATGACTTGTTGAATGGGGCATGAATAAGCCTGAAACGGCTGTGGTCGCAGTCTGGTACCTTTTGGCAGGTTTGCACTATACATGGCGGTTAGAATGCCGTCCTCGAGGAAGACGATTCCCACTCGAAGTAAAGTACGGGCAGGAATATTTGCGTAGCGACCTTCCTGCATTCTTTCACATAGGACTACGATAGCTAGCCCGAATCAATACAACAAGATATGAGGTTTGACGCAGTGGTGGCCAAAAGTCTGTCTTGATTTCCACTTAGATAAACATTTTACAGAACACACGAAACCCATACACTTGCCGGAATTTATTCACCTTTGCAGTCAACACACAGCGACAACCGCTTAGCGATTCAACCACCCACGCTAGATAATTTTCGTGATCTGCGCATCCTACAGCTTTGCTGGGCCACAAAAGCCAGTTGGCTGTGGCGTGAAGCAAATGGAGGGATAGTCCCAACATAATAGGTTTTCGATCAACTAGGTCAATCTGACGGTTTCCTTGCTTTTAGGTACTCCCTTAAGAAGGGGTGTTAGCTTGTTAATCTAGCACACCGACAACCACCGATAACCCGAGGAGACGCGGTGACTTGCACGCGAAGTGCATTCTAATGAGAGTGATCAGGTTAGCACCGACCTCACTTTCTTCCCTCGCACATCCAGTTGCAATGACAACGAGGTCAAGAAGATTGAGTAGGGGCTTAGGCACAGCGAGCGACTAGTAGTAAAACCCCGTTCAATGCTACACGGCATGGCTGGTTCGACTCTCATAAATGCTAAGGCACAGAGAGAGCGGCGACAGATAGGGTCTAAAAATACCAACCATTGCATGCTGCTAGCTTCAAATGCGACCCCTAATCTACCAGAGCGACTAACCCTGCCTGGACAGCTTGAATGCCAAAAGGAGCAACATGAACGGTTTAAGGTGCGACAATGCGTCGTCCACGCAATTGCCCAGAGGCTGCACACTACTATAATTAGTCAGATCTGCTGTAAAGTGACAACGTGCAAGTAGTTAGAGAAGAAAGGCTACCGGAAGGGAACCAGGCGCCGCCTAGGGTTGGAATAAATGACCATTGTGGGGCATGCTGCCTATCTAACGTAGTGCTGGGTAATAATTACAGCAGGTCAGTCGTGCATCGTGATGTGGGCCATAAACAGAGAGTGCTAGTGTTGGACACTCAGAAACCTAGAAAAAGGCAAATTAGTTCAAATGCGGTAACTTTGGGCAGACAGAGCATTGAACCCAAAAGAAAGGAGGAAAAGATAAACCGGTAAAAGAAAATCCCGCGGATTAGTCTGCGCTGATCGCAATCTATGTAGAATTCCAATAACAATAACCTTGTTTATCAAGTGCTTGAAATTATTATCACCCTGCCTGAATGTTACGTATGCCCACTGCAGGCTTGATTCTCAAGCCTATTTCTTTAAGAAATCTTAATTCTGTTCTGGATCAGCAGGCTAAAAAGGCTATCATACAGGGTTGAAAGGTTGTTAAACCTGCCGTAGTTCAGAGAGTATTAACAGCCAACAAAACGACTTACCAATTTTAGCCCCTATTAGTGCTGCGCGTCAGATGAAGTAATCGAAACGCAAAAGCGCGTGGATTAATGCAGAAGCGTCACCGTCAAAGACCGGAAGAAACTGTCACTTCTGGCCCATACATTTGTACTCGTCCATTAGTCATAATTCAACATAAGGTCAATTTATGCCACCTGCTACCAGTTACTTTGGCACAGGACGGCGAATTTAACTTGTCCTCAACAGTTATAGGCCCTGTCTACTGGGGACATGAAAGTAACTTATGCCCGAATGATCTAAATGCCCCAAAATCATAGAGGTAAGTTCGACTTCCTATACTGTGTAAAAATTACAGGGAGATCGAAGGTTGATGGTAAGCTAAGGGCTTGAGTGAGTGACATATTACCCAATTACCAAGACCGAGACAGAAAGGTAAAAATGACAAAGATCTTTCTCGCAAGCTATGTCGGCGATTAAGAACGACTGCCTGAGTATAGGTGTGGTTTTGAAAGCAACTGAAGCCGGTGTATTACGTCCGTCGTCCATACATGTAGGAAAATAAACAGAAAACGCCGAACATAGCGAGCAATCAGGAAAGGACGCCAGTCTAGTGGTTGATGCGGCGAAGTCGTTGTTTAGTAAAAAATTTTATTTGTCATCTAGGCAGCATAAAAACTGGCGACGCGAGAGAAACGCAAAGATGACGAGGGGCGAAAAAATGCAGCTGTTAGACGCACCAAACACCAGACCTACGGCACGCATCATAGAAATACAAGAGCCGAAGAGAAACGGGAGTAGAGGGAGGACTGCTGGTAGACAACAGCGTCACATTTTTTACGTGGCTCAGAAGATATCAACAGGAGTTAGAACCAGAATAGAAAGTCTCGACGCCAAACAAAATGCAGCAGTCGTGCGGGCATGAAGAGTTGGTAAAATCGAGGTGCTAGAGAAATCAGCAAGAATAGACTCTGCAGGACCGGCAAGGAACTTGAAAGTCCTTTTAAACAGACATTCTGAGGGCGCAAAACTTAAACAGAGACAACGAGGCAACTTCGCCTTGACATGAACAATCAGTATCATCAGGTGGATTTGAAATATGCAACAAACACCTAATAAAGGCCAGTGCCCCAGGCGTAGCATCACCTTGTCCCCTCCTCCCATTGTAATCTACCACCCCTGCAGAGGTAAAAGTCGGCAAAAGCAAGTACGAACTGATGAGCAGTCAAGGCTAATTTGGCAGGGAGGCAAAGTCTGGTAAGCCCTGATATCCGAGTCCGCAGTACCAATACAGAAGGCAAATGATGAATATAAAGACACGCATGGACTAGACTTTTAAAAGGACTTCCAGCGAATCATTAGTCAAAATGACGTCTTTTACGGACAAAGAGTTAGCGGACAGCGACCCTCTTAGGCAACTAGAACGAAGGCGTCTACAGAAGTGCCGGACAGAACGCTCAGGTGCTTGCTAGAAAAATGCTAAGTTTGGGCAAACATGCACAGCCTTCGCGCATCAACACCGTTTAGTTTCGGGCAAGGAACATAGATAGCATGCACATAACATGAGCAATTCGTAAGGCGAGACTGATTGCAACAGCTGTCTCAACAATCAGCACGGATGGCGTGGACCAATACACCGTTAGGTCTAAACGTCAGTACCTAGAGCTGACTGTTGTAATTATTAAAATTAAAGCGGTGAAGTGAAAGGAATGACAACGAGTGGTTCCACGGATTTCCTGAGAAGCTAATATAACTTCCATCAAATAACTAAGATGGAGAATTACCCAACTATGATGAATAAGTCTTTTTAATTACAATACTGTTCTAAGATGGTGAGCTGGGTTGAAACAACGGCTGACGATGATGAAGTCGCAATTCGCCAAAGCAGCATGAAAGACAACTACTACTGATAGAAAGAGATTTGAACGTTCGTATTCAGCTTATCTGTCGTCAAACCAGGTCAGAAAGACCTGTGGGTTAAATTTCGCTCAAACCGAGGTGTGAATCAGATGTTCTGATGGAGCGGCGCTCAATGATCACCGTACGGGCAGCTCGTACCGTTGTGCCTTGAGGCTCAACCTAAAGACCTCGCAGGCAGTGGCACAGCGACTTTTTGCATATGGGATAATGGAGCAAGAACAAAGACAAGAGAGACTGGAATGAACACTTTTGGTTTATTAGCCGTCGTCAGTCAGTCAGTGTGGAGCATCTGGGATTCGAACCCGAGAGCTTTGGTTATTGAGTCGAACGCTCTACCAATAAACCACGAATCCATAGTCCTGTCGGGAATATAAATCATGATGTAGTGCCGCTCACAGGTTACAGGACATACTCATCCCAGCTAATAAGCCATAAATGATCATTCCGGTCTCCTTAGTCTTTTTCGGTACTCCATTACCTGCATCAGATGATCTGCCAATCGAGTCAATCGCTGCTCAGCAATCTAGCTCAGTTGTACGTCAGCAAATGAGCTTTGAGGTTTGCTCTGGAATTCCGATCTATAGCCTTTGTAAGCAATCGCATGACAATAAGAAAGCATTGAGCAAAAAGAACCATAGAAAATTTCAGGATGCTGTAGTATGGCTGGCTGGGACGACTGGTTAATCCAGTCTTCTTTGTCTGCAAGACCCTTGCTAATATGCGACCACTCACGAGGGTTCTAGGCCGGAGATCAAAGGCAAAACAAAAACGCCATATTCTGTCCTGCAATCAGGCTAGATAGAGGAAAGGCCCTACCAAAGAAGTGGTGATCCAAGAAAATACATTTCGGCGGCATGAAAGGCGACAGTCAACTGGAAGGTCCAGTTTGCGCTTTTCTGTACGGTTTGGGTTGCAAGGGCGCCGTTCAAAAAATAACCACTTACTGAGATTCCGCCACGACCAGCCTAGCAATTAGCCCGCATTGCAGACAGACGTTTACACGTGCTTGTTTGCGTACCTGCGGACCCTTGAAAGGCTCATCTAGCAGACAAAGAAGTTGAAATGCGTAGCAAGTAGAACGCGTATGCCTCCAGCACAGTCCCACCATGGTCACACATTAGATAAGCCGGGACTCCGGCGAGGCCTTAACGTGCATCCTGGTCAGCGGGCACACTGAGACCACTGAATACACCGATTTGAGTACTATTCTGGCACGTGCAGATGCGGCTGCGACACACACATACATCAATGACTTCCGCCACAACTCACGCCTCCTATCGGAGTTACTCTGAAGTTGACTGATTGAGACGCACGTGTTGAGGTAGTCAGTCCAAAGACCTTTAAAGGGGCGGGGCTGAGAGAGCAGAGGAAGGTAGCAGTGTATTGCATCGGTTGCTACGCCCTCTTACGCAGCGCCTAAGAGACGGACCGAGTGCTACGAGCCTAGAACGGTAAAGGGCAGTGCTTGCCTGCACAAACATAGACGCGCACGTTCAGTCGTACAAAAAAGACCAGAAAACACTTCTCAGTCGCCGAGGAGGCTGGCGCGGGCTTCAGGGGTGTCCAAAAAGAGGGTACGTGCGCAGGCACGAAAATGTCACCGCTCCCGTCAAGCAACATGTACGGTCGAGGGGTGCGATACCAAGAAAGCGCACATCTAGCCAATAACATCGAGGACCAGGGTTGCGAGCGGGGGGAAGTGCAGCAGCTATGCAGAGCTTAGAACATTCGCACACAGTGCACCTAGTCTCTGTCCGGAATGTTTCTTGATTATGGACTAGTAGTGACCGCTTGTGTAAGCTTTAGACGCGGTATTTCATTGCAAGATGGAAGAGACCGTTTTCCATGAACAGCATTCTAATGTGACTGCAGAATCCCAAGCTCGGTCGATATAGAAAGTGACTCAGTCAACCTGGGTTTAAACGTCCGATGTACCAACACCTGGGTTTTAGTATCAATGTGTGGTTACGAGAAGCTAGGCATGGTCACTCTAGTGTCAAAAGACCTAAAACTGTCGACTGGGTAGGCAAACGTAAGGGGGCAGTCTGAATAAGAACTGCGCATTGTAGTTAAGGATAAAATTCAGAGGGCAGGAGTGATTGGGTCTTGTGTTCTTCAATGGAGAAAGAAGTCAAAGGCGAAAACTAGCCACTTCTGCCTGTTTTTTTCTGTAATAATTAAATACGCGTTCAAAACAAGCATCATAAACAACCCCGGCAACAGCCTAATAAGGAAAATAGGAGTTCGAACAGCGCTTTAGACAGACTTTGAAAGTGGTAGCCTACCTAGACTCAGCTAAAGAAGGTTAGCAAGGGACAATGCCAGGTGGTAAACGACAAGCAGACGAAAAAAATAACAAAACATGATCAATAGGGGTTGGACAGTTCATACCCAGAGCCCAGTTTTTCATCCATCACGTACTTCTCATGAGGATCACCTGTAGTTATTATCTTTTCTGTTAAAGGAGAAAGAAACAGAAATTAAGTACTGTAAAATAGAAAAAACCAGGAATTTAATGCGTTCGAGCGAAAGTTAAAATGAGTCCAGTTACCATAAACAAGAGTCCAAAATGCATCCCGAGGACAAAATAGGAAACAGAAAACAGAGAAGCTACGTGTGGCTTTAGAAATGAATGCTGAGGAGTATGTCAAAAATTTAATTGAAAGAGTCCATGCTATGCGCAAGCATTGGAAGCCTCTGTCCTGTTTTTGTTGGTTTTTTTTTCTTGGTATATTAGTTTCCATTTTTTCTATTAAGCGAGAAGAGAGATTATAAAGTTTTTCTGAGTCCATTTGTAGTTAGGTAAACTTGTTGTACTTCGCCAGTCATGATCTAAAACTATCATATTTTACGGTTTGTTAGGGGCTTGGGTGACTGAGGGAGTGCTCTACAGGCATCTACCGAGTCCATAAATGTGTGTCTACAGTGCGGGTAGTTTAGAATGCTGTTGGGCAGAATATTCTTGTGTTAAATGGTTGGAGTTTGGATGAACATCGTAGATGTGAAACAGGGTCATAAATGTAGCTGGGTTAGCTAAAAAGACCATTTAAACGGTAAACATGGAAGAGTCCGAGTGCAGGTTTATCAACTACTACATTGAACGCTCCATTCAATGAAAGCAATCCTGGAATCACAGAGGCCGCGGACGTAGGAGAGGCAGTTTGGAATATACGCTGCTGTGAAGAGTACCGTGGACTGAAATAGAGTAGCTTTTGACTGCAAGATGTTGTGATCTGAGGTAAAGGAATTAGATCGAGAGATTGTGGTCACTGTATTTGCCTGGGGTAGGAGATGTCTAACCATGGCGATAAGAGCCGGTAGCGTGCATTTGCAATGCAAACAAGTGAGCAGGACTGGTTAAAAGCGACAGCATGCCTCGGTAGATTGTCCATGTTCCAAACGTAGCAATAGATGCACAGGCAACAACAGGCCTCAGCAGTGTGCTGACAGTCCGAAATGCGGGAAGGGATTGCGATCAACAGATTAACAGTCACGTTGCTTTGCCTTGGCTTCCTGTGTCCAGCTGGATTCGGAAGTCGCAATTCCGTATTTCAGAATAGTTTACCAAGCCTGCCGATCTTATGCGTAGGTTCTCGTGATTCCTGATTCGCAAATGAACACGTAATCGGGCACTCAGAAAGTAATCGTCAAAAAATCAACTGAGACGTATATGTTTGCTTGCTACTTAACTATTTCTGGTTTAAATGCTACTACCCGCGCCGCAACCTACTTCACCTTGACGGATGTCAAACCTTTCTGAACTTCAGAGAATAGCTACAAATTTACACAACCGGAAAATGTTATCCGTGAGGTGTAATAGTCCCCTAACATGCTTTTCGCTATCCTATGGTCATTCAATAAGGGTAACTAAAATTCTAAAGTCTCCACTGGGATGACCGGTTTTGAATCAACTGCCATTCGTACGTGGTCCACGGCATGCTAGTCCAAGCACTAGTCACACGTGCATACTTCAGGGCTGGAGTGAGGAAGTATTGTAACTCCTGTAGCACAAGGATTTCAGGGAGAAGAGCAAGCCATAGAAGAGGGTGTAAGCCCTGACGGTAACCACTGCAGACGGAGGTCAGTGGTTTTTTGGCGGTTTCGAAGGTGTATCAAGTGAGAAATACCATATTTTGTAGCTATTAGCTCTCACGCTGGGATGAGTATGTCTCCTGTAAGAGCTCGCGTGTCTACATTAATTATGCAAGGTTTGCTGATCGGACACTTGCGGGGAGGGGGTATTTCTGAATTCCATATTCTGGGTAGAGCCTGGAGGAAAATCGTTTTTAAAAATCGAATGACGACTGTGGGTATGCACGGTTTAGCTAGCTTAACAATAAGCACCTTATGGGGTGAAAGCGATGTGGTCATCTACTCCCTTTTATCGAAGTGTGCCAATCCTCCACCCCCGAAGCCTCAATGCGAAGTGCACCAGCAACGACAAGTGCTCTGAGCCTATGACGGAAAAAGAAAGCTTGCCTTTGATGCGGGCCGACGCGTGGGCAAGCGCGTGAGCAGAGATAAACAAAGCAAATGAAGCAGCTTAACACGGTAAACGGCGCGGTCAGGATGAAAAAAACAGAGCTCCTCTTCTTGTTCCTTACATCCAACGACAAGGAGCCAAGCCAAACTCGGTTAAGGACCTGTACAGGACCTCCTGGTATCCCGCAGCACATGCATAGTTTGCCGTATGGTGAAAACTTGCTGTTAACCTGCTCAACCTGGAACTTTGTTAGAGTTAAAAAGGCAGTTGTTTTGTGGATCAGCGGCATCTGGAACGTTCCCCAGAACAAGTTTTACAGTAGTGGCATGTGGTAACATAAACGCCGCGTCTCCATATTTGATTATTAGGGGAAAACGGGCATTGCCTCTAGACACAACTTTTAAGCTTCAGTGAGTTTGTAAGTGCATCAAGTACATCGAAGTTTAGTTCATATGAAAAGTCCGTATAGCCCCCGACTCCATGGTATCGACAGAAAGCCTTACAAAAAGTGTCTCACCAGCAGAGCTGATAAGGAAACAGGCTCATCTGTAACCTACGCAGGCTTAAACTTGAAGAGGCAAGTCAATGAAGCAGAATAATCACAGAATGGGGGTTTAATTATACTCTTTTAAGGCAGAGGTATTGCGAGAGGGAAGCGGGAGAAAGAAGTGACTTCCTACTGCAAGTAGCAGTGCCTAACCGAGTCTGCCATAACCATTACTATTATTCCGTGGCGAAAGTACGGTGGGACAGTGTACGACCACCAATGACAGCGACAAGAGGCAAGTACTAGTAGAAATACTAGGCAGTGATAACGCCCGTCTAGTGTTGCCTGTTAGATGGTAAATTTCAGGCAAATCAGGACTAAGGTTGGAATAGAGGAATATTTATCCTTCCTGGAATTTAGCAAAAGACCACCTGTACTACAGGGGAGGCGTCCATATTTTCGCGTCCGGAGGGGGGGGGAGGAATATAAGCAAAACCCAGCAAATATACTAACGCATAATAAGTCTCATAGCAATCCGAATCCCTCGATCATCTTTCGACAGCCGCGTAGTTCACTAAGAAACGGAATGAAATTGATCGCACGCGACGTCACGCGGTTCTTAATGACCAGAAGGAAAGCACACCGGAGGGTTGGGGGTAAGCGCACGTAGTCAACCGGTGTTTGCCTTGAAGCTGCAGCCGAGAGCCCTTGAAATAGATTTTCCACGCTCTAGTATTTCTGGTAACAGTGCTAAATTCATGGTATTACCAGCAGCCAAGCCCCGGGAGCACATGCTTGCGTGCATGAACCAGATGTGGTGAAAAATGCGAGTGGCTAATAGATGACCACCAGCTCAAAGGTCATAAACTAACAGATGGGTACAATTGCGAGCGCACAAAAGCGCATGTTACAGAGATTGTCGTGGCCTACGTAATTTAGCACTTACTTGATAGTTCAGTCATCGTCACCGGCGAGGTCTACAAATGCCCTGAAGAGGGCACAATGACGACATTAGCGTGAATTTTTTCAGTGAGACAAATATCCGCAAAATGTATTTCAATCTCTCCCCACAACCACCCTGTTAGGATGGCGATATAAACGAAAGCCAACTGAGGACAGGCATAGGCAAAATGTCTAGCAAAGCTCAGCAACCCACCTAAGCGTGCTACACACGACTTAGCGGGTAGCTTCACAGGCACCAGGCTGCATTGGTGGAAGCTCGGATCGCACACAAGGGAGACTGTCATAATGGCCACACTAGGAATGATTCAGAACTTCAGTCCTGTGTTGGACCGTATTACCTCGTCAGTTTTAGACATTTAAATACATTAATGTTTGCATTTCATATCAGTTTTAAAGCGGCTTTTGGTCGTTTACGATGGAGGCATAGTCGATGGAGCCAAGTTGGATCGGTGTCACTCCCTCTTCCTCACCAACTCACTTGTATCTCGTCAGAGTCACACGCACTGAGCGGTATCTAATGTGATCTCGACCTGATTCGTATCTCATGTGGACTTCGATCTCACGGCGGTGACCATTGTCATCACAGTTACCCCAAGAGCCCATTCTGTTCTGGCCTCCATTCCCGAGGACCGAGTCATCCCGTTGGCTGGCAGTCTTCTAAGCCTGAACTTGAAACCAGCGGCGATGAAATAAGACGCGCATGATTTACTACTATGAGAATTTTGCTGATGGGCACTGAAAAGGGGTTACCCCGGATCGACCTCACTTTTTCTTCATTCCTCCAATGCACCAGTGACTTATTCGGGATTTGTCAGTCAGCTGACTGGCGATGAGACTGGGTGCCGTGTTTGGCGTGGCGCAGATCCTTCGCCGATCGTGTACCGGAGTGCGTACACATGCGAGTATAACAGTTGGTACACTATGACGTCGATAAACGACAGTTTAGGTTGAGGAATGGGTTGTGAATTACCCAAAGACGTGTGCATATGACCAGAAAGGATTATGCGATACCTGTTTGGAAACGGTGTGAGATCGAGTGATAAGTTACCTTTTGCCGATTTTCGCATATAATCGTATGAGCGACAGAGGTCCATAGGATGGTTTAAAGTGCAGGTGCAGTGTGAACGAGCAAAACGTGAGAAACAGGTGTTCACCTCCAGTGGCATTAGACAGGATTCACAGACGACCTACCAGATCGACGCGTGATCGGAATGAGCGATTGCCATGTGCATCAGCTGGCAAAACGTCTACACTGCTGGTGATAGCCGTGGATATCCTGTGAGTCCGAGTGACCCTCTCACTGCGGTGGGTACGAAGGTGCCCGACTAAGGTCGACCGGTAATGGAACACGGCATCACAGTAACGATAGACGAGAGGCATCCTCTTAGTGCCTTTTTTCGTGGTGGTGGTGGTGGTGGTGTAAGGTTTTGTAGAATGTGTTGGTGGTGCTGCCATCGGGTCAAAAGGTTTTAACAGAGTCAATCTGAGACTTAAATGCGTTTTGACAGTGCGAATATATCGACGGAAACCGGGTGCGGAAGACGTTGCTATGCGAAATTCCCGTTTTTCATACCTGCTGTTTTGCCCTGGCTTTCCGTATTCACTTGGCTTCGAAACTATATGATCGGCTTTGATGACTGTGTGCCGTGCCTGCCGATCCTGCAGAAGCGTTGGCCAGGCCCCGGTTAATGTCGAGACACCTTATGGTGGCTCCCAGTGTGCCCTCGTAGTACTGTTTTGTATCCCTTATATGCGAGTGCCGGCAGCTATGTCACCGTAACAGTTGTTTCCGCATGCATTGGTCAGTTGTCCTCGAGATGGATCTGCGTCGAGGCAGCAGACGTACAGCATGGCCGTCAGCCCCAGTACCTGGATATCTGAAACCCGTTCCAGGCACTTCATTTTTTATGTCCTTCGGGTGTATTTTAGATCAAAGTAGTCGAATTTCCTCACTTGGTTTTGGTAGACTGATCAAATCTCCGCACCGCATAATAGCGTTGAAAGAATGACAGTCCTGAAGAGTGAAGACACTCTGAAAAGAGAGGTTCGAGTGTGAGTAGGGAGTTGTTGTCGTTGTTGTGTAATCTTTAGACTGTGTGCTTAACTTTCGCGATCCACGGTCCGCTTGCAAGGGGATGATAACTATAATTTTTTCTGGGCATATACTCTCGCTCCTTCATTCACGAGGGGATCAGTTGTGCTTCCCTGAGTAGGACTACTTAGATGTCCCAAGCGGTTATTGAGTTCAGCTAAGGGCCACAACTTTGACTGGGTGAATAAACGACGCGAAGTATTCTGCGTCGCCTACGGGGCTGTTGTCGCTCTTTTCGTGGGATATCGTCTGGGATGAAGTGAGAGTCGGGGCCCTGATCCTGACCAGGCACAAGGCCTCTGTCTGCGCGTACCACGACATATCTTTTCATACTTAATGATGTAATCGGGCGTCAAACACAGCTTCGTAGTGTATGGGAAACGCCGCTGGCCACCCTAATCGGGTTTACTGCGCCGGGCGATAGTTACCGGGACGTACACGATGCGTGTACAGCCCTTATTTGAAGCAAAAAAATTAGAGCTGAACACCAGTTTGGGATCAAGCGGAGCAATCATCACGTGCGCCAGGGGCCGCAAAACAAATTGTCTGGACGTCCGATGCATCCGGGTGGAAGAAATCGACAACATATAAGCACCCTAAAGATTTCACTAAAAACCCTGAAAACTAAAGAAATCTGCGGAATACTTGCGCGGGACCAGAAGGTCTGACGTTCTGCTGTAGAATATGGGGCTGAAATCTCTGAGGTAAAGTCCATACGGGATGGCAAGACGACATGGCAAACATAGAAGACTGCAACATCACGAAACAACTTCACCAATGCTCAACTCTTGTCAAAAAGTCCGCGTTGTCCAACGGCATTCAGAACACGGATTGACATGGAAGGATATCTTTGGGTTAACTGTAACGCAAACACGACCTAGCAGTCTTCGACAGCAGGCGCCACTATTACCCCTGTAGCTAAGGACAACCCTTCAAACTGTACTTATTTTAAGATAAAGTTCTGGACCAGGTTCGTTCAGATCAGCCACGTTTGCATCCATCGCGACCGGAATTCCACCAGGATGTAAAAGACGTTCAGTAGTAACGCTAGCATGCGCAATTGTAAACGCGCAATCTAAGTACGTATTGATCTGGTCAGCTACCTACGAATCCAGAGTGCGATTGAAGAACTAAACCCGGAAGCCCTGGCCAACCTGCTTCTTCTTCGCCTTACTTGCCACCAATGTCCAGCATATTCAGACATCGCATAGGTCTACTCGGCCATTTTCGCAGACACGGCCATCACCACTAAAAATAGTACAGCTGAGGTTCGCTTCACAACATCGAGCTCCGAAAATGGATTGATCCATTAAGTCATGGGCGTATACATGATGACAGTCAACAGAAGAGCATAAGTCGTCCAGACAACCATTTTTTGATGAAATTCGCCAACACTTTCCTATTGTTGTGATTGCTGAAATCAGAATTGGCATAATTTTTCGTTACTTCAGTTGGATGATAGAGAAAAGATTACAAATTGGTCGTCAGCAGACAAGCTGCCACTTCTGCTGGTAATAAATTCCGTGAACATGAGCAATCTGAGACAGGATTCAGGCTTCTTGGCGACGTTCTGACCGACCAAGAGAGTTGATTTCAACTGTTCGTAAAATAAACTCGTGGTGTGCCAGCTTTAAGAAAACGGAGAAACAAAGGAAGTTCACCGATTTTTCTTGGTTATTTTCCGGCATAAAAGACGGATGACTTGTGGAACTGTAATAATATTTTGATACTATTCGAAATCGTATGTGATGATAACTCGGAAATAGCTACTCATTATTTGGTTCAAATTTTGAGTGCTTCTCATTTCAACCGATCGCATGGAAAAAACGTGACCGACTACCGGTACGGAAAAATTGACAGAACGGGCCAACTAATGGCAACTTGAAAAGAAAGCTGACGTAATTTAGCAGTTTTATAAATGCAATATATAAAATACAGTAAATTATGATCCGCATTCTAAATACACCTTCCAATCTTGCAGTACCATACACGGAAACCAAAATCTTAAGCATGTGTGAGTATGAAGTAGGCTGAATATAATAAATTATCCCAATCGTTGGCGGAGATTGCAGGGTCACATACATGTAAAGATCAACCCGCAGTAGTAACTTTTTATAGAGAAAAAGTAATATTTCTTCAATAAGTTTAAAAATTAACCTCGAAATTAGGCATCAACCCAGTTCATTGACGGCTCCAAAGCAAGGCGGCCGCAACAACGCATTGTCCTGAGTGATTTTAAGTTTCATTATTGGAGAAGAAGCATGAATCGGCACCTGGAAAATTTATTCTGTTCAATCCCGGAGACCAAAGAAAGGGGTTTGATGCATAATGCATGCATAATTTGTAAATTTTGTCTGTCAGTAACCTGTGTGAGTTCTAGAAATCACACGCGTGTGGAAGTCCCGTAGTTCAATCGTGGGAATTATACAGGCGAGCGTGCGCAAGAAGAGCATGGCCTCTGCCGTGTACTCAAATTGAGACTTTCGCGATATGACGGCAGAAGTAAATCAAGAGTTAGATCGCAAATAAACTGCAGGAAGGAACTTTTTCAACGGATTTCAATATATTACGACAAAGGAAACAACAGGAGTGATCGTCTTTTTCTCGAAACAGCTCTGTTACCAAGCCCGCTACAGGATAGAGGTCAGATGTTTGACGAGGTACAAAACTTGGGCTATGTATGCAGGTGGCTGAGTGGCTTCACTGAGTAATCAATAGGACAAACGATCATAGTGTCAGCAGTGCAGCCTTTTCTGAGAAATTCACAACACTGCCATCGTAGATTGTCCAGATTTTGCCGACAGTCTTGGTCTTTTAAGTCAAAAATAAATGTTCTGAGAGGGATGTAATCTATGAGCACGGCGAACACTGATTCATTCGCACGTGGCCTGATAAAATCGGTTGTCCAAAGTATGTTGGCTTACAGGTTTAGCAAGCAATATGAAAGACGCACCTAATGCCTCGAAGAATTCCGCATCGGTCATCTTCTTTTTGGCTCGCCTTCGAACAGCAGGTGCTTGGACCTTAAATTAGAAACAACCGAGAACTCGGAAACTGTTAAATATGAAAGAAGAAATAACCTCTTGTGTAAAAAAATCGTGAATGCTAGAACCCAACGTCATTTTAGCAATTTACTGTCTCGTTTGAGTTCCAAGGCTCTATCTGGCACACAGTATGCAATCACACGATTTACTTCAAGAGGTTTGGGGAAATGGTCAGATTAAAGGAGAATTTTGAATATAAAGCAGAACACTCGAACTGCCACACTCAGTAAAATTAACCGCATGCCAACCGACTAATATACCCTAACGGTAAGGTTGCTGCCAATACATTTGCTTGACGGCATGAAGCCGTCCTAACTCCTAAACCAGTCATAAAACACTCAAAGTCCCAGGAATATTATAAAAAGATCACTGCGGAAAGAAGGGAAAGGGGAAACAATAGAACGGACTAAATCTGTTTTGTAAAGAACAAAGTAAATTAGTGAAAGGTGACGAATGAAAACCAACCTTCAGTTCTGTGTTGGTATTTGGTACAGGCTGTTTCTTAAAGGCATCCGGTGGATTGGATTCAGACGCTATATCCTTATCGCTGGTCGATTTTGGCAACTGGTTTTTCGGATTGGTATGAACCACTGGTAATGCACGACCCGTCTTCGTACTTCTGGGAGAATTGCCAGCTACTTCAAGAAGAGTGGGTCGGGGTGCCTCTGGTGGAATGCTCGACTCTGAGCCTGTACTTTCATGCTCTGGTTTCCCATTTTCGGAGGTTGATGCGTTTTTGCGCTCGTGTTCATCTATACGAACTAGAAATGGTACGGTAAACTATACCTTCTTCTCCGTCCGGAATACTCCCGACGCTAACTCCAAGGAATTTGTCGCTTTTCTGATTTTTTAAAGTAACTTCGTAAGTCTTCACAGCATTTATAATTTCTTTGGGTGATTCGTCTTTTCCTCCTGACTGAAGTTGGCGCCGTTAATTAACTCTTTCCAGTAATCTGGCATTCCACAGAATTCTCCAGTCACCGGATCGTACGTAACGTGTATCATCTTTTCCACATTTGTAGGCATAGATATTTCCGTTATAGTTTTGTCCGTCCATCGTTGACGGAGATGCCGGAACGGCTTCATCATCTGACCTAATGTTATCGTACTTTGCGGGCGATTAATAGTAAACTATAAGTTATTGCTGCATCAGGTCAATATTATACTTCGAAGATACTGATTCCGAATAAAAGAAGGCCCTCCTGTGATTATCTGGTCAGGTTTGATTTCCAACACTACATATTGGTCTAGGAACTGTATGCAGAGAGGAAAATGAAGCCAGGTTGTCTTAAGTCATCCCGTCCACAAATTTAATAGGGCTTACATCTTCGAAAAACGAAATATACTGAATTAGGAAGAGTATTGTAACATTCTGCAATGCATTTTGAGAAATTAAGGCCAAGCTTATCAGTAAAGCACTTGCAGAAATATAGAAATTTAGACCTTAACATTTAGCTGAATATATAAACGAGGCTTTGGAAAATGAAGAAAATGGCAAAGTTTTCTCTGTTCTTATTGCATCTATCATCAACCAACCACTGAAGGATTCCTCTTGGAATCCTTAACCTGGGCGTATGCTGTTATTATCTACTGGAATCTGTAAAAATGTTCAGCCATAGGATATCAAGTTAAGCCCTGCCATCGCAAGGCCCCTTCATTATGCGGTGCAGTGTTGTGGAGGTAGAGGAAGGAGGATATGCGAGGTAACGCCTCCTTGAAATTTAAAATGCTAAATGATTATTGCAGACATAATATAACGCGTTCATGTGCTTGTTTCACCAGTCAAGTAAGCTATTTTGCCCTAAAAGTGATTTTATTTGCCTATAAAGTGATCCTTTCAGCCTCGTGCTTTGGCCTTAGATGAGCTGAATAAATAAATAACTTTTAAAGTTGGTAAAATGGAGTGCATTAAGCAACTAGGAGTCTTGCATGCCGAGTATGATTGCTCAGAAATTCGAGCCCAATTGAAACTTTTGCTAATGTGAGAGGTAATCAAATGCCTTTATTAAGGCTTTTATGACTGCCGGAGTTAATTTTCATGAAAAATGATACATTGTTAAATACTTGAGATTCAGTTATGTCTTATATCCCAATTAACCCTCTTTTAGCAGGCCAGTGTCCAAAGTGCGGTTATGCAGTTTTGTATATTGTTTATTAAACATGAGGTCATGCTCCATATCGGTATCCTGTTTCATGACGGTAGACGATCGTGATAGGTATAAGTTGAGGTGTTTGCATAGGAAAACGGACGTGAGAATTTGTAGTTAACATCTTCTTGGCGATGATCGTTGATTTTTTGCTTTCTTTTCTTTCTGAGGAACGACAGTTGAGGAGCAAAGTCCATCTGATATGCAACAACAATATAAAGCAGTGTGTGAATAGAAGA